>CAWUDS030000112.1:3284841-3432341 GCA_963859935.3 Lathyrus sativus
GTTTTTCCACACTTTTACATACTGGGATGGTATTCCACTGGGAGTGATGCAGAGGAATCTGATATGCATAGTCACAAAGCTGTGAGTTTGCTTTATTTGTTCTGTATTTTTATTTAATCACCATCGGGATTGTTTCCTTTTTTTTGGCTATGTTTGTATTGATGGAATAGAGCGAGCGAAATGGAACATGGTGGAATAGAGTGGAGCGAAGCGAAATGGAACATATATTCTATTTCATTGTTTGTATATTTTTTTATAATTTGATAAAATGGAACCAAACAAAATTAGTTCATTCCATTGTATACGTCTCAAATCGAACTAAATAAAAATTGAAGAATTGAATGGAATAGAATAGAATGGATTCCATGTGTTCCATTACGCTCGATCCATTATTTGCAAATCTAGACAATTATTTGGCATCTTTATAAACTATGTTTACCATCTTTGGCCACTCATCTTCACCTGGCTTTTGTACTTTGGAAGACTGGTGTTCTTTAGGCACTTCATAACTGCCATATGTTGGACCTTGTTGCACTTGCATAAGTGTCTGCTTTCTGATTTTTTAAAATACTTTCTGTTACATCTCTTTTTCCTAACTTATTATTAAATTTGTCACTAATCCATTTATTGCTTTCCTCTTTCTTAGAGAATAGTAAACCATAAATCATCTATGAATGTTTCAAGATTTCTGCCTCTTATAACAGTTGTACAGTAAAATAATCGCGGTTGATGATGTCAGGCTTTGGAATCACATCTGTGTACAGTATGCTTGCAGTATTGTACCATATCATATCTAGTAACTCTGGAAATTGTTAAGAGAAAATGTTTTGGAATTGTGGGCTTATATGATGTTAAGAGAATTTTTTTTTGTAATACAAGGTTGTTTAGACCTAAAATCTCCACAATCTAAAAGAATAGGTAATATTACTCTGAATTTTTTCTCATGTATTTTACATTTTTGTGCTTTTATTTGTTTGAAATTCTCACAGATTTATTTTAATTTCTTATTCCATCTAAACCTATGTTGCAACAGTTGATGGATATCAATGAAATTCTGGTTTATGTTCTTCTAAACCCTGCGATCAATCATTCTCAAAAAGATCTCCCTAGCAGTATATTGAAAGTGGTATGCAATCTTGATACTTGAATTATATTTCTATTCTATTTGGCACTGATACTGTTTTATTTCTATGCATTTTGCTCAATTTTAGTTGTCATTTTACCTGTTTGTTGTGCTGAGAAGATTAAAGAAATGTTATTGCTCAAAACTGCATGTCATATATGGGCTTCCACAACTTATCTTTGTTCGGCCTAGCTATACTATTGAGGTTAGTCTTTTATAACTGCTACTGTACTTTTTCAATTTTCATATATGAAATCTCTATAATTCAACAAGTAATCGAATTTTCATATATAGCTAGGCCGAACAAATTCTGAGCTTTTAATCTTAGTTAGTATGTTTCCACTAAGTTTAATTGCATTTTAAGTTCTGAGCTTTTTTTGTCTAATAATCTCAATGCAATTAACGGGGTTGTTGCGTCAAACAACGTAGTGGGAACATAATAACTAAGATTAAACTTAAAATGTATATACAAAAAAAGTTGTAGAATATAATGTAGAAACATATATGTATATTAAACTTAAAATATCATAATTCATAAACTTAAAATCGATGTCATTTGTTGCATAATGTAAATTCACAAGAAAGTAAATTGTTAAGCTCAAGTAACAACTTATTAATTGTAAAATAGACAAAATCAATAACTAGGAGAAATAGGAAGATGTGAAATGGCCAGAGTATAAAAAGAGAACTAAGAGTATAAAAAGAGAACTGAGAATGATTGAAAATGAGAAAGAAAAAGAACAAAGAGATAATAGAGATGTGAGATCACATAAAGAGGCAAGTCTTTTGTGTTTTAGGATTTCAACAATTTTAGGAGAATAGTTTCAGAACAAACAATTTGCAAACGAATATCTCAGAAGACAAACTATTATCCTAAAGTTGTTAATCGTTTGTTGTCTGTAAGACTGCAACTTTAGGAAAACAAGATCGTCTAGTTTGATGGTAAAATCAACTCCTTTTGTGTTAGCTTGTTTTTCCATTTGTATTATGCTCTTCTTTAAGTTTTCCTTCAACTTGATGATAATATTATGTCTTCGTTGCATGGGCTCATCAAATGAATGCTCTTCTACTGAATTAGCTAAATAATCTATAATTTTAGGGGGATCTTGGCCGTAAAGTGCTTTGAATGGTGTCATCTGGATAACCGTGTGAAAGTAGGTGTTATACCAACACTCGTTAAGATGTAAGAATTTGTACCACTGAAGAAGATCTATGCTTGCAAACCATCTAAGGTATGTAGGACTTTTGTTGATTACCACCATTAAGATATAAACTTTTTCTAAACTATATAATAATATATGTTTATTTTATGAGTTGTGTCATGATTTTAAATAATTGCTATTGTTGTAATTGTCTAATTAAAACAATTGAGTTATTAATATTTTGTTATAAGTAATACTACATCTAATTTCACATACAAGGATTACCATGGTTATTAAAAAATATCAAAAAAATCGTATAATCAATTGTATGACATAACCTAAAGAACAATTTTATATTTTTAGGTCTATCTGTCAAGTTCCAAGAGGTCAATGCTTTATTCCTAGCAATAAGACTAGGTTGTAGTTTCTACATGGAAGCATACTATCGCACTGTGTTGGATCTATTATACTTGTTAACATTAATGGTTGTTTGGTTGATGAGATTCAGACACAAATTAACCTATATCAAAGAGAGTGACACAATGTGGATATCCCTTTTGGTAAAAATAGTTACATCTTGTCTTAGTATTGTGTTAATATAAAATGTTCTAGTTTGTATTGAAAAAATATTCTATTGATTATGTACTAGGTTGTGCCTTCTGAAATTTTAGCAGTTCTAGTGAATCTACGTACACCTCATGTATGGTTTGTTCGAGTTGTTTCCGCATTTACTATGTATGTCGAAACCGTTTCAGTACTTCCACAAATTTGTTAAATGCAAAATGCAAAGGTTAAACACTTTCGAACTTTGTTATACTATTATCTTTTATAAATATATAATAAAGATTATGCTGAAGATGAACGAACATCAAATTATGTTGTAAATAATTCAGACAAGTTTTTATTTTCAGATGGTTAAACCATTCACAGGATATTATTTATTTTCTCTGAGTATTTCATGATTCTTTGCACTAGGTTATTGGATTATTCACGTGAGATTTGTTAAATTTGTTTTTATATATATATTTTTAAACTATAGGAAATGTGAAATAATAATACTATAATATTTGTAATATTTTGTATGGGCTTATGAAACTAGAGGGGGATATCTCATTTTCATTGGCTTATGCTATTTCTGGATGGTGGTTCTTCAAGTATTGGATTTGGTTTAGTCTTTCATCTTGGTGGATTTTTGTTACTATTATATCAAGAGGTGAAGCATTTGCTTTTTTCTTTTAAACATATTTTTTGAATATTCAAAATGAAATTTTATATGACAATTTTTTACAATTATTATTTTATTACTATTATTTTTTTTCCAGCATCATGCAAGATCAGCTTTTGAGAAAGAGGCCTGTTTAATTATCTTTGATTAAGTTATACAATATATTGAGTTACAACTTCAGAACTGGATGTCATATATGGGATTTCACCACTTATCTTTTTTCAGCCTAGCTATACTACTGAGGTTAGTCTTTTATAACTGCTACTTTCCTTTTTCGTTTTTCATATATGAAATCTCTGTAATTCAACAAATAATCAAATTTGTCTCCCCCTCCATTCTTCTTGCTTTGCTGAAGATTGTTGAAGCAAAACATACCTTTGTTGATCATGTTGCTCATCTAAAGCCATCTGATGGTGGTTCAGCCGCTATGCAATGTGAATGGTTTTCTTGTCTCATCTTTTCATTGCAATATGAGTTTAATGATTAAGTTATTATTTTGGGGAAGCGGTATTAGAGTATAAGCAATATATCATAATAGTTTAAGTAATGTTGACTTGACATCATTTATCAGTCATAACTAACAGTTAGAGTTAGTTATGTTATTGTATCAATTCAATTGAGAATTTATCAAGGAAGGTCAGAAATTTGATTTGAGATTGTTTGATCAATTGGCCTTGATTAACTGTAACCCGGTGAACTGACTTTAAACAATGTTGCGGATAGCAAGAGTCGCCACCGACTTTTATTTTATCCATAAGGAAAGGTTATAAAAGAACAGGAAAGACCTTAGAGAATATTTTGGGTCCGGGGGGTAGGTTATGAAAAGGGAAGGTATTAGCATCCTTTTCATCCATGGTTATCCATGGGCTCTTAGGTACTTAAGCTCACTTTTGAATTGTTTTGAAATTGTAGTGTGTGAATAGAAAATTTTCAGAATAGTTAATAAATAATCCATGTAAGGATGTGTTAAGAACTTGTTTGAAAACTTGTTGAAAATTTGTTTAAGTGCGAAACAATTTTGAAGTGAGCAAGCACCTAGGAGTAACCTACCCTAATGTTTAAAGGTCTTTCTTATTCTTCATTCTTTCCTTTAGTAAGACTATCCCTACTATAATGGAGTAGGTAGTCCTTACTTTGGATGTTAAGGGACATGTGAGGGACAATTTGACTTTGAAGGCCATTGTGGGATGTAATAAGCACATATAAGGGACCATCATCATTTTTCGAAAGGGACTCGATTCGTAAAGGCAACCATAAGGGACTTTGATGGTTTTTCTATTTGAGGGACTTGCTTTATACACCCCACTTAACCATTATTCGTAGGCAACTTGAGGGATATCCTTAGGAAGTGAGACGGCGATTAAAATCGACTTACGTGTGTGACGTGTTTATTTTAATTATCTTATATTAAAATGATCTAATTTATTTTTTTAAATATCATACATATTAGCACTCCCTAATTACTAACTATAATGATAATTAAATAATTAAACAACTTTACATCCAAGAAACAATTACAAAATAATAAGCAAAATAATTAAATAGCAAAGATAAATAAAATATAAATAAGCAATAATAAATAATAAAGGGGGTTAATTCTAAGTTTACTCGGCAAGACATCGCATCTTGTGCCTACGTATCCTTACGGGAGTGGAATCAGAGTAATCGTAGTTCCCCTCAATAGGGAGGTTAGAAACTTCTTGACTGTGGTCAAGGTCTCAAGGGGAATAAACGCATCTTAAAGACACGCTTACGTGGAGTGTAGAAACTCCAAATCTCTACGTTGAAATGTTAAGTTGTAATTAGGGTTAAATTAGGGATTCCACGGCGGGAAACCCTAAAATGAGCGCGGCGGCTCTTTGACCTAATGCTAAGGGTAAAATTGTAATTTTGCCTGCGGCGAGGCATTTGTGAAAATTAGGGTTTGTAGTTTGTAGTTTTGAGGATTTGAAATTGAATGTGTGAAGTTTTACGGACTATTGGCGCGGCGGCCAAACAGTTAGACCTAACCTTCGGATGTGTGCAATGTGACAAAAATAATAGTAAACGCGTGAGATAATTGAATCATGCAAACAGAGAGATAATGTCATAATTTAAACCATGCAAGCAGAAATTTAAAGGCAGAATTTAAAGAGCGATTGTTAAGTTCGCGAGGTTACATGAGAGGAGCAGATACAATATGATAATGAAATTTGAATTGAACAATAATAAAATAAAATAAATAACGGCTCTAGTTATTATTTTAAAAAAAAGATTTTAGTTATTATTTTAAATTTATCTAAAAAAAAGTTTTTTCTTAAAAATAATGGGTTTTCATATTAATTTGGAAAAGATGTTAATGTTATTTATTTTAAAAAACAGATTTTTATATTATAACAAATTTTAATAAATTAATGATAACAATAATAATAATAATAATGGTAATAATAATGATAATAATAATAATAATAATAATAATAATAATAATAATAATGATAATAATAATAATAATAATAATAATAATAATAAAGCAATAATGAATTTTAAATGTGTCAAATAACCCAACAATGTTGCTAACGCAGAAATGCGCTCATCGCAACCAGATCTAAATCGGACGAAACAAAATTTATCGCAAAGAAAAAGAAATTAAGCAAAAAATAGTATTATTGCTCACACAAAAATGCGATCATCGCAACCAGATCGAACTAACACAAATGTCACGCGTCATGCACACAAATGTGCAAACATCGTATCGACATAATTCGATCAAAAATCTTATATATATAAACTCTAACAATTTAAAAATTATATATATATAAACGTAACAGTAATAGATAAAGAAAAAGAAATAACGGTAATAAATGAAGAAAAAGAAATAACGGTAAAAGATGAAGAAAAAGAAACAACAGTAATAGATGAAGGAAAAGAAATAACGGTAATAGATGAGAAAAAAGAAACAATAGTAATGGATGAAGAAGAAAACTAAATAACGGCAAACGGCACTCACTCCTCTTAGGTTTTTTTCCTTCTCCCCCTTTTTCCAACAAGGCAACACATGTATATATAGGGAACAAATTAGGGTTAACACCAAATTGTCAATAATGTCCCTAAAGCCCATTTTAAAGCCCAAACTAAATAATTAGTTAAGAAAAAATAAAATTTAAATAATTTAAAATAATTAAAATAAACTTAAAATAAAAACTAATAATCCTATTGATTCCTAAAATAAAAAATATTATAAAAAGAACAAAATTTTTTTCAATATTTTTTATTTTATGATTTTTTGGATATTTTTATGAATAATTTAGAAAAAAGTGAAAAAAATAATATTTTTAAAAAATGATTTAATTAAAATACGAAAATAATAATTAAATAATAATAAAAAACTATTTTTGTTATTTTTTTAATGAAAGATAGAAAAATTTAGAGTAAAAATAATAAAAACAAAAAAAATGACAAAGGTGAGATTCGAACTCTCAACCTCTCACACTCATAACTCCTTACACATGTCCTCCTGCCAATTGTGCCATTTTTACTTTTTAGAAAAAAAATGCATGCCATATGATATTTACCTGCAAAAAGTCAAACGACTACACAAATTTGTTAGTAATTGATTAAATGCAATGAAATGCGACGACAAATCTTAGGGCAAAATTTGGGGTATTACAGTTATTATGATAATATTTCTCACCCAACCTCTCTTTGATGTTGGCAAAAAAAAATCATGAAGTTTGACTTTGGTTTGACCACAGTTGACCTCAGTTTGACCTTTTAACCGCATTGACTGCTTTTGACTTATCTGATCATCTGACTGAGCAAACTTTTGAGAAAAGTCTTGAAACTTGACATGGGGGTTCTTATACACATATAAGATGTTATGAAGCTCACTTGAAGTCTTGGAAGTCCATTTAGCCTGATTAAAGTCAAAACCCTAGTTTTGGATGCACTGCTTAGGAGGTGCATTGTCTGAGGGAATTGTCAACTCTTCTGACCAATTGTGAACTTTGTGAACCTTGTGAATCTTCATAAGATATCTTGTGATACTCATGGGAGGTATTGTGAAGCTTGTGAACCTTGTGAACATCATGAAGTGGCTTTGTAGACCTCATGACCCTTAGGAAAGCTTTGTAAACATTGTGAATCTTGTGAACCTTGTGAACCTTCAAGAAGCAACCTATGGACTTCATGAACCTCATGAAAGGTCTTGTAGATGTTGAGAAGTTTGTGAACCTTGTGAACCTTCAAGAAGCAACCTATGGGCTTCATGAACCTCATGAAAGGTATTGAAAGCACTGTGGGACTTGTGAACCTTGTGAACCTTCATAAAGTAGCTTGTGGACTTTATGAACTTCATGAAAGGTTATGCAAGTTGTTGGAGAACTTGTGAACCTTGTGAACCTTCTTAGAACACAAAGTCTTGTATTGTGAGGGCAAATTTTGGGGTGCAACAGCTGCCCCTGTTCAATTTTCTGAAACCTGAGGGGTTAGATTGGTATATTTGCCAGTCGTAACCTGGAAGGTTGAAGGGGATTGAACACAAAAGCCCAAAAATTTGCACTCACCAGTGCACTAGTGGTACAGATGGCTAGTTGAATATGATTGAGTGGGCTTAAAGATGCCACTAGGGGGGAGCAGTTCAAAATATGGGTGTATGATGAAAGCTGTCAGGAGTCTGGAATAATAATGATGTAGCAGCATGTCTTCATGAGGATAGAGCAATCAATAGTGATAACCCTAAAGCAGTCTTGAAGCAATGATATGATTTCAGGAGGATAGAACAATGAATGGCTCTAAAGCAGTCTTGAAATAATAATGTGATATGTCTTCAGGAGGATAGAGCAATCAATAGCTCTAAAGCAGTCTTGAAGTAATGATTTCAGGAGGATAGAGCAATGGATAGCTCTAAAGCAGTCTTGAAATAATAATGTAATTTCAGGAGGATAGAGTAATGGATAACTCTAAAGCAGTCTTGAAATAATTAGATGGCTTCAGGAGGATAGAGCAATGAATAGCTCTAAAGCAGTCTTGAAGTAGTAATATGACCTCATGAGGATAGAGCAATGAATAGCTCTAAAGCAGTCTTGAAGTAATAGGATGATTTCAGGAGGATAGAGCAATCAGTAGCTCTAAAGCAGTCTTGAAGTCATGAGAGGCTATCAGGAGGATAAAATAACCCTGAGGTTACAATAAAACAGTCCCAAAGTAATAAGAAGCTCATCAGGAGGATAAAGTAACCCTGAGGTTACAATAAAGCAGTCCCAAAGATCATAAGCTTGTTTGTTGGATAATTAACCTGAAAACAAGGTAGCATTCTGTATAACAACATTAGTTTATGCTTTATGTATGCATGTATGACATGATGCACTTAGGTAATGTACTATAGATATATATGTTATGGTATGATGTAAATGATGTATGTATGATATGACACTGCTGGAAGTGTCTGGATATCCTTGTGTAACAACTGCTGGCCAAGGAAAATAAATCCCGATTCGTTGTTGAAGAATATATAACCCTCCGTCTGCTGGGAATAACAAGGTATAGATAACCTCCCGTTGTTGGGGATAACAAGGTATAGATAACCTCCCGTTGTTGGGGATAGTAGGGTATAGATAACCTTCGTTTTCGTTTGATAGTAGGATAAGTATAACATCCCGTCTTCGTTCATCGTGCCCTTATTGGAAAGTAATTTCCCGTATATCCGTATGAGGATAAAAGAGATGGATATAAATTCCAGGGGAGATTAGACTTTGTGAAAATGGATTAGTCCTACTGATGGTTTGTAACTGTCTTGTAAAGATGAACCGGCGAAGCTTCGTTGAAATCCTTCCCTCGTTCGTCCTTAGTAAATACTATTACTGCATTTTCATGCATTTCTGGTAAACATCAATCATATTAAAAGCATACATGCATTTCTGGTAAACATCAATCATATTCAAAGGCATACATACATTCAAACACAACCAATGGACGTTTCGCTTATGTAAATAGGGTAAAAGTAAATCTGGATTCAAAAGATGGAGTTTATTTATATCAAAAGTGGCCCATACACGGGTAAGTTTGTACAAGGAGACATAAACCCTAGTAAGAGAATTTTGTCATGAAGTTTTACAAAAAGAATCAGCTATGTGGGAAATAATCCTATTGAGTTTCAATTCTACTATTGCCACTCAAGTATCTCATCTTCTTGCTGTTGAGACGGAAACGATTGGATTGAGCTTTATCTGTTTGAGCTTGAGTAAGTAGTACAACTGGTTGCAGTTTCATGAGTGATCCAAACGAGACATAGTCATACGCTTTAATCCCTAACTTTTGCCTGGATTGCCCTTTCAGGTTTTCAATCCACCGGGATACCCTTTTTTGCCCAAGCCGCCTTTTCAGGTTTTCGACTTGCCGGGTGTACATCTTTTTATATATATATCCCTAATTTTTGCCCAAACCCTTTTGGTTTGCCGGGATGCCCTTATTTTTGCCTAGGCCTGTCAACCTAGCGGGTCTCTTTTTATGCGTAGTATTTTTTAACTATGTCTGCGTTTACAGGTTGCGGGAAGTCTTCACCATCCATTGTAGTCAGTATCATGGCACCTCCTGAGAACACTGTCTTGACTACAAATGGTCCCTCATATGTTGGAGTCCACTTGCCCCTAGGATCACCCTGTGGTAATATGATACGCTTGATTACCAAGTCACCAGCCTGATATACCTTTGGCTTAACCTTCTTGTTAAAAGCTTTGATCATCCGTTTCTGGTACATCTGGCTATGACAAACTGCTGCTAACCTTTTCTCATCAATCAAATTTATCTGGTCAAGTCGAGTCTGAATCCACTCATCTTCATCCAAGCCTGCATCCTTCATAATTCTCAAGGAGGGGATCTGAACTTCAATAGGCAGAACTGCTTCCATACCATAGACTAAGGAGAATGGGGTTGCCCCTGTTGAAGTACGTATTGTAGTACGATAACCATGCAGAGCAAATGGTAACATCTCGTGCCAATCCTTGTAAGTAATAGTCATCTTCTGTACAATCTTCTTAATGTTCTTATTAGCAGCTTCAACTGCCCCATTCATCTTTGGACGATACGGAGAAGAGTTGTGATGCTTAATCTTGAACTGCGTACAGAGATCAGTAATCATAGTGTTGTTCAGATTAGAGCCATTGTCAGTGATAATCCTTTCAGGGATACCATACCTACATATGAGATTATTCTTAATGAACCGAGCCACAACATTCTTAGTCACAGATGCAAATGAAGCTGCCTCCACCCACTTCGTGAAGTAATCAATAGCAACCAGGATGAAACGATGCCCATTAGAAGCAGTAGGCTTGATCTCACCAATCATATCAATGCCCCACATGGCAAAGGGCCAAGGAGCAGTCAACACATTCAATGGAGATGGAGGTACATGTACTTTATCAGCATAGATTTGACATTTGTGACATGTTCTGGAGTATTGATAGCAATCAGCTTCCATGGTAGACCAATAGTAACCTGCTCTCAAAATCTTCTTTGCCATGGTATGACCACTAGAATGAGTGCCAAAGGTCCCATCATGCATCTCTTCCATAATTTCTGTAGCTTCCTTCTTATCCACACAACGAAGCATAGTGGAATCATGATTACGCTTATACAGAATGCCATTACTCAGAAAGAACTTAGCAGAAAACCTTCTCAGGAACTTCCTATCTTTGACAGATGCCCCTTCAGGGAACTCCTGAGCTTCAAGATAGTTTTTCACTTCATAGAACCAAGGCTTCTCCTCTGCCCCTTCAGTGTCAATCTCATTGCAGTGTGCAGGCTTCTCAAATCTATCAATGGTAATCTTGGGAGCTTCATCATCCCAGCTGATCTCAAACATAGATGCCATGGTGGCCAATGCGTCTGCCAACTGATTCTCTCTTCGTGGAATATGTCCAAAAGTAATCTCTTTGAAATGTGGGATCAAAGACAACACATGTTCTCTGTAAGGAATGAGATTATCATGCTTTGTATCCCAATCTCCTTTAATCTGACTTACTACCAGAGCTGAATCTCCATACACCTCAAGGAACTGAATCTTCATATCAATAGCAACTTGCATACCCATGATACATGCCTCATACTCAGCCATGTTATTGGTACAATAGAAACAAAGTCTGGCAGTAATCGGGGTATGACAACCTTCAGGGGAACTAATCACAACACCAACACCATTACCATGTGCATTGGAGGCACCATCAAAAACCATAGTCCATCGGGATCCTTGTTCAGGTCCGTCATATTGTCCAGGTTCTTTGGTAACAGACATAATGTCTTCATCAGGGAACTCAAAATTCATTGACTGGTAATCACCTACTGCTTGATGAGCCAAATGATCAGCAATAACACTCCCCTTAATGGCCTTCTGAGTAGTATACTGTATATCATATTCCGTCAAGATCATTTGCCATCTTGCAATTCTTCCGGAGAGAGCAGGTTTATCAAATATGTACTTGATTGGATCCATCTTCGAAATCAACAAGGTAGTATGGGTCAACATATACTGTCTTAGTCGGCGAGCAGCCCATGCCAAAGCGCAGCAAGTTTTCTCGAGCAGTGAGTATCTTGTTTCACAGTCGGTAAACTTTTTGCTAAGGTAGTATATTGCCTGCTCTTTTCGACCAGACTCGTCATGTTGCCCCAATACACACCCCATTGAGTTGTCTAATACTGTTAAATACATAATCAAGGGTCTTCCATCAACTGGTGGCATTAAAATTGGAGGTTCTAGCAAATATCTCTTGATTTCATCAAAGGCAGTCTGGCACTCATCATTCCATTCCATCACCTGATCTTTCTTCAACAACTTGAAGATTGGCTCACAGATGGTAGTTAACTGGGAAATAAATCTTGCAATGTAGTTCAATCGTCCCAAGAAACCTCTAACCTCCTTCTCAGTACGGGGAGCTGGCATCTCTCGTATAGCTTTCACTTTTGCAGGATCCACTTCAATACCTTTTCCACTGACAATGAAACCCAGGAGCTTTCCAGATCTAACTCCAAAAGTACACTTGTTTGGATTTAATCTCAACCTGTATTTCTTCAACCTCTCAAACAACTTGTGCAGATGATCAAGATGTTGTTCTTCATTCTGAGACCTGGCTATCATATCATCCACATATACCTCTATCTCATGATGAATCATATCATGAAACAAAGCCACCATAGCACGCTGATATGTTGCCCCTGCATTCTTCAAACCAAATGGCATTACCTTATAGCAAAAGGTGCCCCACTGTGTCACAAATGTAGTCTTCTCCATATCTTCAGGTGCCATCTTGATTTGATTGTAACCAGAGAAACCATCCATAAAAGAGAATACCTTATGCTGAGCAGTGTTGTCTACCAGAATATCAATATGAGGAAGTGGAAAGTCATCTTTAGGGCTAGCCTTGTTCAGATCTCTGTAGTCTACACACATACGTACCTTACCATCTTTCTTAGGAACTGGTACCACATTTGCAACCCACTGAGGATAAGAAGTTACGGCCAAGAACCCTGCATTGAACTGTTTCATTACCTCTGCTTTGATCTTTTCTGACATTTCAGGACGCATACGACGAACCTTCTGCTTCTTTGGACGACAATCTTCTTTCACTGGCAAACGGTGAACCACAATGTCTGTATCCAACCCTGGCATATCTTCATAAGACCAAGCAAAGATCTCCACATAGTCACGTAGCATCTGAATCAACCTGCTCTTGACACTGTCCTCTAAATCAGCCCCTATTTTGACCTCTTTTTTGTTTTCTTCAGTTCCCAGATTCACAACTTCGACTGGCTCTTCATGTGGCTGTATAGCTTTCTCTTCTTGTTGTAACAACCTAGCAAGCTCTACAGGTATTTCACAATCGTCCTCGTTTCCGTCTTCAGTTTGATAGATCGGATTCTCGAAATTGTAATTGGCAATAGTAGAACTGTTATCAACAGGATCCAGAGTGGATGAGGATCTGCATTTTAGTGATGTGGGTGGGTGTAAGAACACATAGCTGATAAAGCAAAAATAAAAGAAAAAGAAAGACAAGGAACACAATATTTACGAAACGAAACGTCCACTGATTTTATTGAATGAAGTATGCAAATGAAATGATGACCCGTAACAAGCACACCATTGTGCCCCGGGTAAGGCACATGGCTTGAAAGTTTTAATTGTTCCAGAAATTATAAATTTAAAAACATAACACAGTAATAGTATTTACTCCTAACTAAAGGAGATAGGGATAACATCTTCAGCTGTCCAATTATTGAGTCCAGCACCCACAGTAGGAAAAATCCATGCCTCCAAGTTGTAGTCTTCATCTTGATCTCCCACAGCATTGATAACCCCTTGATTGGTGATATGAACAGCACGGGCACGACGGACAGCCTTCTGGGACTCTGCAGTGAGACCCAAACCAAACTTGTCAGACTTGTATGGAATATCAGGAAGCTGACCCCAAATAGTACAACCACCTTCTTCCACCACAGCTTTTGCATCATTGAGAGAGGCCATTGCCATTGTTGGAGGGTTTCTGATGACCACAGGAACCTTCTTCACAGCAGGAGGAGTCACACAATCCTTAACAGCCCAGGGAACCACTTCAAATGACTGACATGGAGTTTCAATGTATTCACCTTCTACTTCCAGATACTTGAAAGTGTTTACATGGCTGACAAAGTATTCTTCCTCTCCAAAGACAGTAACAACTTTTCCATTCACCGGATATCTCAACTTTTGATGTAATGTGGAGGTCACAGCACCTGCCCCATGGATCCAGGGACGACCAAGCAGACATGAGTACGAAGGACAAATATCCATCACATAGAATGTAGCAGTGAACACCTGAGAACCAACCTTGATTGGAAGATCAATTTCCCCATGCACTACTCTTCTAGAACCATCAAAAGCTTTTACCACAATATTACTGGGCTTCAATACCGTATCTTCAGGACTCAGCTTGTTCAGGACTTCCTTAGGCAACACATTCAGAGAGGAACCATTGTCTATCAGCACATGAGACAGGGTAGTGCCCCTGCATTCAATTGAAATATGCAAGGCCCTGTTATGATCCCTCTTGGCAGGGGTCAAGTCAGCATCAGAAAATCCTAACCCGTTGTCATAGGTCAGGTGAGCAACACAATTCTCAAACTGGTCCACAGAAATTGCACTGGGTACATGAGCCATCTTTAGAAACTTGATCAATGACTTGGCATGAGCTTCAGAACATAATAACAGGGAGAGCATAGAAATCTTTGAGGGAGTATGCCCCAGCTGATCAACAATATCATAATCACTCTTGCGAATGATTTTCAATACTTCTTCCATCTGCTTAGAGAGGTCATCAGCAGCTGGCACATCAGTAGATACAGGCTCAATAACAGGACCCTTGCCCCGAGCATCAGTGGTGGAAGTAACAGCAGGAGTAACTGCACTCTTAGAAGCAACTGGAGGAGAGAAGACTCTTCCACTACGAGTGATCTTGCTAGATCCAGCAATATTATCAATGTCAACCGGCATATCAGGTAAAGGCTCCTGCTTGACACCATGGATGTAAACATCAGACCCATAGTGCCAAGGCACAGCTTTGTCAGATGTATAAGAAATAGGACCAGGGGTGGTAATGATCAGAGGAGCTACTCTGGCTTCAGCGACAACTTTCACAGGACCTTCAGCAGTAATCTTGATTGGGCCCTAATGAGTGATTTTAATGGGACCCTTTGAAGTGATTCTTAGTGGTACTTTGTCAACCATGTCAACCTCTTCAATCTTCTTACCCTGAGTCAGATGATCCACCATACTTTCTACAGATGCTGGTCTTCTTTCAAACACTATAGTATATTTATCCATGAGACATTGAATCCCATCTCTCAAAATGAAGCAACTATCCGGCTTATAGGTACAATATAGACAATCTTCATGACAACCTGGAAAGATCCCAGCTTGTACTAACCTCTTTTTGATAACAGACAATGGTGTGCTCAACTCCATAACTGAATAGACATGCAGACCTTCATCAATATCTTCATCAATGGCGTTTACAGTCTTCTCGTGATTTGGCATTGGAGCTGTAATCACATTTGGAGTACCTGGTGGATCAAACTCAATTTCTCCAGCATCAATCATATCCTGAATTTTGTTCTTCAAGACCCAGCAGTTATTAGTATCATGTCCTGGACAGTTTGAATGATATGTACATCGTGCATTGGGATTGTACTTGGGAGAGGTAACATTGGGATTCTGAGGGGCCTCCCTCAGGGTAATAAGTTCAGCTTTCAACAAGTGTTGCAATGCCTGAGCCATTGACATGTTGATCTTCGTGAACTGTCTTCTAGCCCTCTGTTGGTTGCCTTGAGGCTGCTCTGTTGTTGCAGGAGTTGGATTTGAAATATGGACTGCACTAACAGACTGATGCCTTCTGTTACGATCAGGATGACCATACACAGCATTAGATTCTCTCTTCCCAGTGGGAGGCTTCTTTGCAACACCTGATGAAGAAGTGCCCACTTGGATCTTACCACTCTTGATACCATTCTCTACTCGCTCTCCTGTCATGATCAACTCAGTGAAGCCAGATGATGAGCTTCCAATGAGATGACTGTAAAACGGACCATTCAGCGTACACATGAACATATCAACCAACTCCCTATCAGTCAAAGGGGGTTGAACTCTTCCAGCTAAGTCTCTCCACTTCTGAGCATACTCCTTAAAGCTTTCTTTGGCACCCATAGACATGCTCTGAAGCTGCATGCGAGTGGGGGCTAAGTCAGCATTGTATTGATACTGCTTGTAGAAAGCTTCAGCAAGGTCATTCCAATCTCTGATGTTGACACTCTCCAACTGATAATACCACTCTAGCTGAGCTCCAGATAAACTCTCTTGAAAGAAATGGATCCACAACTTTTTATCAGCAGTGTGGGGTTGAATTCTTCTGACATAAGACCTCAGATGCAATTTGGGACAAGAGACCCCATCATAGACAACAAATGTAGGAACTTTGAACCCAATGGGTATGACCACCCCAGATATCAAGCTCAAATCCTCAAAATCCAGCCCAGATGATTTCTGTAATTCCATAGCATCCATTCTATCCACCAGCATCTTGAATTTGTCTTCGTTAGGCTCATGGTAGTAGTTAACCTCAGAATCAGAGTCCCCCATAGTGTTGTGGAGACTGCCTCTCTCCTGCTCAGATTCTTCAGATTCATAGTCTTCAACCTGTTCCTTGGTCTTGGCAGGACCTTTGAACCTTCTTCCCATGTTGAGCAACCCAGCAGACCTTCTAGCCTTCTTAGTCTTCTTGGCCAGCAGTGTCTTCAATTCATCCTGCCCCTTAGATAGGTTCAGGATCAGCTCTTGGAACTGTGCATTCTGTGCCTGGAGATCCTTAACTGATTGTTCAAGAGCCATTGCTGAAATAAACAGCGAGAAGATGAGAAACCTGTACACAATTATAAACCTGTGATGCAATGATATGGGAATGCATATGCAATGTTTTCAAGGACCGCAGGATTTAAATTTGCTTAAACAAACAAGAAAGTAACTTTTTATTAGTAATAACTTGTTTTGCCTTTTAGGCTTACAAAAAAATGAAAACGAAATAAGTACAAAAGATGGGGTTTTAAGTCTCCCATGGACGTTTCCTCTTTGTGTTGAGGTATGAGTTGAGGTTTCGTTCCTCATGAAGTAGCTTTGTTAGCTCTAGGATCCTTGCTTGGCTTGCTTTGTAATGAGCCTCGAAAGTATCCCTTTGCTCTTTCAGTTGGATCCATGATCTCTGCAAGTCTTCCATATCAGTAGGCATGTCTGGGTGAAGGATGGTATAAGCTGTGTCTCCTTCAGCAACAGGTTCCATGGTAATTGGTAGGACGGCAGAATATGGCATCATGAGTGTCTGAGCACGAGATCGTACCCATCTGAGATAAGCCTCCATAGGAATGGTGTACTTAGGCTCCAGTGTCTTGCTGTCAATCCTGTTTACCTTTCCCCAAGCTCGTATGAATCTCTGACGGCAACCCTGAAGATCGTTGTCGTAATCAAACACAATGCCCTGAATCAACATGTCATGTGGACCATCGCTCCGGGCGTAACCAAACTGTCGTAAAGCTAGAGATGGGTTGTAGGTGATGCCTCCTCTTATGCCTAGAAGTGGCACATTAGGAAACTCCCCACAACGGTCAATGATGGTGACATTCTCCATAGATCTGGAGCACCAATGGATGTCTGAGTGAGAAAGTGACATGATCCTCTTGGACCATCTGAACCCTTGCTCATTCTTCATTACTGAGCGAGGAAGGTGAGAAATAAACCACCTAGAAAGTAAAGGTATGCAGCACATCAAAGTTCCTCTTGCCCTTGTAGTACGGGTGTGAAGAGAATGTAGGATGTCTCCAAGTAAGGTAGGCACTAGATTGTGACTCAGGAATATGTTGATGGCATGAACGTCTATGAACTGATCAGGATTGGGGAACAACACTAAGCCATAAATCAATAAGGCTAAGATCTCCTCAAAAGCATCGTAGCTCATAGACTTCAAGAACATTTGAGCTTTATCCACTAATACCTTGGCAAGAATACCTTTAACTCCACTTCTCGTCTCTAGAACAATGTCAGACTTCTTCAGATGTAGAGCTGCAGCAATAACTTCTGGTTTAAGCTCTTTCTCTAAGCCTGTGAATGGCTTCTGATCAAGAACAGGTATACCCAGAAGTTTAGAGAACTCCTCCATGGTTGGAACCAGCTGATAATCAGGAAATGTAAAGCAATGGTGCTTAGGGTCAAAGAACTGAAACAGCACACTCATCATGTCTTCACTGAACCCTGAAGTAACTAGATCCAATAAGTGACCATGTCTCTTGTTAAACTGGGAATGATCAGGCACTAGGGAAACCAACTTCTTGAGCTTAGCAGGTATCCCTACAAAGTTGATCCTGATGGTGTTTCTACGAGCAGAAGCCATGACCTGCAACAAAGAACAAAGATAAATCCTTTGGTCCTTGAAATGGTTAGGGGAAATGATATGCTGATGATGCATGATGATGTCATGATGTCATGCTCAATCACAAACATGTGGCACACACAAACAAGTCACACCATAGCCCTAGGTTTAAAGGCTTGCATGAGGTTCAAAGGCAAGTACCCTCCCCTGAAGTTAGATGGTTCATCCTGTCCTACAAAAGTAACCAGGTTCTAAGGGATCTCAATATCATTGATCCTTCACAAGGGTGGTTGTTCAGAAGGCAACTTACTTGCCAACCAAAACCCTCCAAGTTTAAGATCTCAATGAGCGTAGTATCGAGTGTCAACCAACTTCAGTCTGCACCAAAGCCGGTTACCTCACTACTTTCTAAAGGCCAAGATGAGTTAACTAGGGTTCTAAAAGTCAGTTAGTGCATTGACAACATATGGCAGCCTCAATATTATCCTCAACTTGACTTAAGGAATATAAGCACCAACCAAGAAGTCGCACTAACTATGGCCACCAGATCAACCGTATCGATATACGTCGTACAGTTTCCTTGGTCTATTGCCATTTACCTAAGGTACACTAGATCCGGGTTAGGACCTTTCACACATAAGAGCACCCCAACAATATAATAATAAAGCAAACAAGGCAAACAATTTAAAGTGATCTTAATTCCTAAGGGTACCCCTCTTAAATAGGTCCCCAGCAGAGTCGCCAGTTCTGTAACCCGGTGAACTGACTTTAAACAATGTTGCGGATAGCAAGAGTCGCCATCGACTTTTATTTTATCCATAAGGAAAGGTTATAAAAGAACAGGAAAGACCTTAGAGAATATTTTGGGTCCGGGGGGTAGGTTATGAAAAGGGAAGGTATTAACATCCTTTTCATCCATGGTTATCCATGGGCTCTTAGGTACTTAAGCTCACTTTTGAATTGTTTTGAAATTGTAGTGTGTGAATAGAAAATTTTCAGAATAGTTAATAAATAATCCATGTAAGGATGTGTTAAGAACTTGTTTGAAAACTTGTTGAAAATTTGTTTAAGTGCGAAACAATTTTGAAGTGAGCAAGCACCTAGGAGTAACCTACCCTAATGTTTAAAGGTCTTTCTTATTCTTCATTCTTTCCTTTAGTAAGACTATCCCTACTATAATGGAGTAGGTAGTCCTTACTTTGGATGTTAAGGGACATGTGAGGGACAATTTGACTTTGAAGGCCATTGTGGGATGTAATAAGCACATATAAGGGACCATCATCATTTTTCGAAAGGGACTCGATTCGTAAAGGCAACCATAAGGGACTTTGATGATTTTTCTATTTGAGGGACTTGCTTTATACACCCCACTTAACCATTATTCGTAGGCAACTTGAGGGATATCCTTAGGAAGTGAGACGGCGATTAAAATCGACTTACGTGTGTGACGTGTTTATTTTAATTATCTTATATTAAAATGATCTAATTTATTTTTTTAAATATCATACATATTAGCACTCCCTAATTACTAACTATAATGATAATTAAATAATTAAACAACTTTACATCCAAGAAACAATTACAAAATAATAAGCAAAATAATTAAATAGCAAAGATAAATAAAATATAAATAAGCAATAATAAATAATAAAGGGGGTTAATTCTAAGTTTACTCGGCAAGACATCGCATCTTGTGCCTACGTATCCTTACGGGAGTGGAATCAAAGTAATCGTAGTTCCCCTCAATAGGGAGGTTAGAAACTTCTTGACTGTGGTCAAGGTCTCAAGGGGAATAAACGCATCTTAAGGACACGCTTACGTGGAGTGTAGAAACTCCAAATCTCTACGTTGAAATGTTAAGTTGTAATTAGGGTTAAATTAGGGATTCCACGGCGGGAAACCCTAAAATGAGCGCGGCGGCTCTTTGACCTAATGCTAAGGGTAAAATTGTAATTTTGCCTGCGGCGAGGCATTTGTGAAAATTAGGGTTTGTAGTTTGTAGTTTTGAGGATTTGAAATTGAATGTGTGAAGTTTTACGGACTATTGGCGCGGCGGCCAAACAGTTAGACCTAACCTTCGGATGTGTGCAATGTGACAGAAATAATAGTAAACGCGTGAGATAATTGAATCATGCAAACAGAGAGATAATGTCATAATTTAAACCATGCAAGCAGAAATTTAAAGGCAGAATTTAAAGAGCGATTGTTAAGTTCGCGAGGTTACATGAGAGGAGCAGATACAATATGATAATGAAATTTGAATTGAACAATAATAAAATAAAATAAATAACGGCTCTAGTTATTATTTTAAAAAAAAGATTTTAGTTATTATTTTAAATTTATCTAAAAAAAAGTTTTTTCTTAAAAATAATGGGTTTTCATATTAATTTGGAAAAGATGTTAATGTTATTTATTTTAAAAAACAGATTTTTATATTATTACAAATTTTAATAAATTAATGATAACAATAATAATAATAATGGTAATAATAATGATAATAATGATAATAATAAATAATAATAATAATAATAATAATAATAATAATAATAATGATAATAATAATAATAATAATAAAGCAATAATGAATTTTAAATGTGCCAAATAACCCAACAATGTTGCTAACGCAGAAATGCGTTCATCGCAACCAGATCTAAATCGGACGAAACAAAATTTATCGCAAAGAAAAAGAAATTAAGCAAAAAATAGTATTATTGCTCACACAAAAATGCGATCATCGCAACCAGATCGAACTAACACAAATGTCACGCGTCATGCACACAAATGTGCAAACATCGTATCGACATAATTCGATCAAAAATCTTATATATATAAACTCTAACAATTTAAAAATTATATATATATAAACGTAACAGTAATAGATAAAGAAAAAGAAATAACGGTAATAAATGAAGAAAAAGAAATAACGGTAAAAGATGAAGAAAAAGAAACAACAGTAATAGATGAAGGAAAAGAAATAACGGTAATCGATGAGAAAAAAGAAACAATAGTAATGGATGAAGAAGAAAACTAAATAACGGCAAACGACACTCACTCCTCTTAGGTTTTTTTCCTTCTCCCCCTTTTTCCAACAAGGCAACACATGTATATATAGGGAACAAATTAGGGTTAACACCAAATTGTCAATAATGTCCCTAAAGCCCATTTTAAAGCCCAAACTAAATAATTAGTTAAGAAAAAATAAAATTTAAATAATTTAAAATAATTAAAATAAACTTAAAATAAAAACTAATAATCCTATTGATTCCTAAAATAAAAAATATTATAAAAAGAACAAAATTTTTTTCAATATTTTTTATTTTATGATTTTTTGGATATTTTTATGAATAATTTAGAAAAAAGTGAAAAAAATAATATTTTTAAAAAATGATTTAATTAAAATACGAAAATAATAATTAAATAATAATAAAAAACTATTTTTGTTATTTTTTTAATGAAAGATAGAAAAATTTAGAGTAAAAATAATAAAAACAAAAAAAATGACAAAGGTGAGATTCGAACTCTCAACCTCTCACACTCATAACTCCTTACACATGTCCTCCTGCCAATTGTGCCATTTTTACTTTTTAGAAAAAAAATGCATGCCATATGATATTTACCTGCAAAAAGTCAAACGACTACACAAATTTGTTAGTAATTGATTAAATGCAATGAAATGCGACGACAAATCTTAGGGCAAAATTTGGGGTATTACAGTTATTATGATAATATTTCTCACCCAACCTCTCTTTGATGTTGGCAAAAAAAAATCATGAAGTTTGACTTTGGTTTGACCACAGTTGACCTCAGTTTGACCTTTTAACCGCATTGACTGCTTTTGACTTATCTGATCATCTGACTGAGCAAACTTTTGAGAAAAGTCTTGAAACTTGACATGGGGGTTCTTATACACATATAAGATGTTATGAAGCTCACTTGAAGTCTTGGAAGTCCATTTAGCCTGATTAAAGTCAAAACCCTAGTTTTGGATGCACTGCTTAGGAGGTGCATTGTCTGAGGGAATTGTCAACTCTTCTGACCAATTGTGAACTTTGTGAACCTTGTGAATCTTCATAAGATATCTTGTGATACTCATGGGAGGTATTGTGAAGCTTGTGAACCTTGTGAACATCATGAAGTGGCTTTGTAGACCTCATGACCCTTAGGAAAGCTTTGTAAACATTGTGAATCTTGTGAACCTTGTGAACCTTCAAGAAGCAACCTATGGACTTCATGAACCTCATGAAAGGTCTTGTAGATGTTGAGAAGTTTGTGAACCTTGTGAACCTTCAAGAAGCAACCTATGGGCTTCATGAACCTCATGAAAGGTATTGAAAGCACTGTGGGACTTGTGAACCTTGTGAACCTTCATAAAGTAGCTTGTGGACTTTATGAACTTCATGAAAGGTTATGCAAGTTGTTGGAGAACTTGTGAACCTTGTGAACCTTCTTAGAACACAAAGTCTTGTATTGTGAGGGCAAATTTTGGGGTGCAACATTAACCAAGGTAACATAAGTGAATTCCAGAATGAAGAGGATGATGTGATGAGGTTCAGAGTTAGAGTGTTTGTTCCGGATGTTATAAAAATTAAGAAGAGTAATCTTGAAGAGGGACATCGAAGTAGGATGGTATTCATCCCGATGCCACGAAGATGTATCAGGATTTGCTGAAGTTATTTTGATGGCCAAGTATGAAGAGGGATATTGCTGAATTGTTTATGCCTGTTTGACTTGTCAGAAGTCAAAGATTGAACATCAAAACCCTCTGGGTATGATGCAACCATTGAATATTTCGAAATGGAAATGGGATAGCATCTCCATGGATTTTGTGTCGGGATTTTCGGAGACTGCAAAGGGGAATGATTCAATTTGGGTGGTTGTGTATAAATTAACTAAATCGGCTCATTTCTAAAGTTTCTAATTGTTTGTTGTGTGTAAGAGTGTAACTTTAGGAAAACAAGATCGTCTGGTTTGAAGGCAAAATCAATTCCCTTTGTGTTAGCTTGTTTTTCCATTTGTATTATGCTCTCTTTTATAATTCTAATCATTTTATAATTTATGATATTAATAATTTAAAGAGTGTCCACATGAATATTATATATTTTTAACAAATATATTACAACCGAGACAAACCCACCCACCACTAGACTAATGTATGCAACGGCTCCGCTGATATTTGAGATAATTTATACTTTTCTGTCTCAAATAAAAGTCACATTTGAGTTCTATTCAAATCCGTTAATGGAGTCAATTAATATTATTTATAAAATATACTTTTAATAATTATAATTAATGGAATGATTCAGTAAAGTGAAATTCAATGAACACTTAACTTCTATATAACTACATTGGGTCGGGTCAGGTTGTTTGTAAGTGACAATAACGGAAGCACGATGAAGACATACGTCCGTTAGAGGTGATTCTTTTTATTACTGTTAAGTGTTTCTATAAATATCTTCATCAAATAAAAAATGTCAATAAACAATGGTAACAATCTATCAATACAAATAAACCCTTATGTACTCCAGATGATAAAGGAAAGTAGAAGGATTCAGATGGGAAGAAGACAAGTGGGGGAGCAACTCCCACTTCTGTTAAGTGTTACAGGTGTGATGAGCAAGGTTACCATGTAGATGGTTGCAACAATAATGTGTTGAGATGTTAAAGATGCGGTAAGAGCGATCATCGAGTCACTGATTGCAAGAATGAGGGGCTGACTTGTTTCAATTTCAGTTGACAAGGTCACATTAGTACCTGTCATACCCTAAATTTGTCCTACTTGTATAGGACCTTCATCTGTATATCCACCCACTAACATTTATTCATAAATTTTGAAAAAATATGCCGCTTATGCCCATGGTTCAAACACAGGACGTTAATTGGTTGAAATTGTTTGAATTGAAGTTCATGTGGAGGTAAAAGATTGATATGCCCTCACTTTTATGGTTATTCGGACGTGATCTGACCTTAAGCCATGGGCCAAGTTATATGGTTGGTTCAAGGCGTGGTTTGATTTACCACTTAGTTTCAAAATAATTCTAAGTTTTATTTCATCCCACCATGAGTCATGTTTCAAGATGGAACTAAGGCTATAAAATTAAATCTCGGAATGGTTCCAAGAATTTCATCACAAGTTCCGCATGTTCCAAATCCATAATTCATAAACTTCAAAGATAGGTTAATATGCCCATGCCATTTTTCTTCAAGAAAGTTCACAATTGAGGTTTAGAGTTCCTTATTATTCAAATTCCATATCAAAAAATCTCAAAAAAGTTTCCTTGTGGTCATGTGGATCTATGAGAATTGTGCTAAATAATGTGAAGCACGTTGAAAAAGAAAGGATCTCTTGGTCGTGCTTCAAGTTATTCCAATTTATTTTCCTGACCGTGCTTCAAGTTATTCCAATTTATTTACAAGCCAAGATGTAATCATGTCTAGTCAAGAGCAAAACTTGAGATTACTTCAGGTTCCAAAATTCTATTTGGTTATACGGCAAAGTGGTAATATATCAAGGACTTAAATTGACAATCACAAGTCATGAAGCAAAAATATCACAGGCAGAAGATAATGTCGAAGAAGTTACGAGGATATTCAAAAAAAATCATGTGAACAATGTTACATTAATAATTCTACAATATATTGCACATTAGAGAGGTTCAAAACTACAAAAGTGAAACTCGGGTACAGGACTTGCAGGGTAAAAAACAAAAAAATTCAGAATAAACATCACAGCAATAGAGCGCGATGTACGTGACGGTATGAAATTGGTCCCACACACAAGGCACATAAGCTTGTCACAAAGCAGCCAGCAAAATGCACAGTAGCGGAACTGCTTCATCAATGCCATTTTCCTCCAATTTGTGCACCCCTACTACACCCACAACGGACAAAAACCATATATGAAGAAAAGTTGCAGAGTGAAGGAAAAGAGACAACTGTAAAAGGACAACAACAGCCTGTGAGTACTGCCAAACGCAACAACAAAACCAGTACCTGCATATTGGTACCTGCAAAATCAAAAGTGGTTATACAACAAGCCATAAACCGACAAACCGGCAACACCTCATTGCAGCACTAACAGTACAGTGGCCCATACCATTTCACCACAACGCATTACCACTAGAACGTAGCACAAGCCCATAGCCACCTGCAACATACCTTATGAATTCTCTATGCAAAGATGAAAGGGAAACAGGGTAATTGTTTCATGACCCCACCTTCTGTTTTTCAATTATGACAGGAAAAAAAAGATATGGAGTATCCATTCATACAATACACGCGGGCTATGAGGTACAAGAGACGACTCACCTACACGCACAAAAAAAGGAGGTAGAATACAGAACAGTGATCAGAACAATAACCTATTCGGAGAATACCTCCTTTTGATTCATTTACTCTTCACACCCTTGAATATAACAACCTAAAAAACATTTTCAACCCACATTCATAAAACCAAACCCTTCAACTCTAACACCTTCTTCTTCGCCCAACAGTAACTACAGACGACCCATAAACCTCTTCTCCAATCTTCAATCCATTCCTCACATCCTAAACCATAATTTTCTTCTCCTTCCACCAAATCGAAAATCACCTTCAAATCTTTCAACCCCAAACTTCAATAACTCATAAACCCTAACTCATTTTTCATCTTCAACAACAACCCACTTCCAGATCCTTTTTTGTTTCTTTCAACCAACAACAATAGCTCAAGCCTCCGAAAACCTTTTTCCATCTTCACATCTCAAAGTAACAACCCTTCATTCATCTTCTACCTCAATCATAACTCACAAATTGCCATTCAACCTTTCCCTAAATCAAAACCATAATCTATAAACATATTCATAACCCAAGAACAGAACTGAAATGAAAAATGAGATGAGATAAGATGAAAAAGAAATTGAATCGGAACTTTTGAAACCAAACCATCAAACTTGATTGAAGCTTTTTGGGACGAAACCGAGTTGAGCAAGAAAAAGGGATTGAGATTCACGATTAGGCTGAAGGTGGGGGGCGAATCTGGTAGCACTTGGATGTCTTTTCTCATGCTTATGCTGAAACGTGGTTCTGTTAAAAAGCGATTAACACGAGTATCTTTTGGTGACAAGCCGTGTTTTGGTTGATGTTTACCCTTTTCACTCCTTTTTTATTTTATTTTATTTTATATATTTTGGTTTGAGTTTTCTTTTTGAAACAGATTTTTCTTGTTGATGAATGGACCATAGAGTCCATGATGATTCATAATCATTTATACACCTCCACTGTTTTAGTTTTTTTTATTTAATTAATAGCTTATTAATATTAATGTATTTCATGATTTTGTAAATAATATAGTTTATTATTTTTTTTATATATTTTATTCTAATGGTTTTTGGATTATATATATATATTCATAACTTTATTTTCTTTTAGAGTTTTTTAGAAATTCAATTTTTAGAGCTTAGATTTTATTTTATTTACTATTGGACATTTTGTCCCATTTTCATCTGTTTTGGTCGATGACAAGACCTCCGTAAACCGTTATTGGTCAAACTATTGATAAATAACGTTGGATCTGAGACCACATTTGTATCTCTTCATTTTCAATTTTTATTGATTTTTAACTATTTTTATTCATTTTATTCGATTCTTACTCGTTTTGTTCAATGACAATTTTTAAGGATTATTATCGGTCAAACTATTGATAGATGATAATTTATTCGAGACTATTTCATTTTCTTATTCATTTCCATTTTTTATTCACTTTTTCCGATCGATGATGTCTTTAGATTCGTAAGCGTCGTGTATCGAAGTCGATAACCTTCTCGATTTCAAATCTATGGAGAATGACCATTTAGGTCATTTTCCCTACTTTGGGATCGTGATAGGCTACCTTTGATTAATCGATATTTTGTTTGCAATTAAGACGGGATCCCGTCCGTGCGACACAATTAAATTGGTGAATGATTTTCAATATCATTTCTCCATCTTGTTTTTTAGCACGGAAATCAACTCACGCGACCTCCTATAGATCGACTTTCATTATAAGTCGAACTACGATGGTTTAGCATTACATTTGCCCCGATTTAATTCGTAATCAAACTAGCCACTAACTTTAATTTCTGTCAAATATTATTGTGGATATTATTGTTATATTATCTTGTTATATTCATATTGTCATACTCATTATTCATTCTCATTCACCCATATTCGAAAACACCTAATAAACTATTGAAATCCTAAAAGCCAAATTGGTGGACTATTGTATCATTGGTTATTTGCAGGAACCTAACATTGAGTTGTGCCCAACTTTGCTTAAGGCGTAGTTTAGGACACAATGCACACACACAGCTTTCTCTTGGGCTACCTGACAATGAGACCCCTTTATTTCGTGCAATTCCGTGTAACTTACATGTACCCCACTCCCATTCCGATGTATGTTTCGTATTTCTTTGATTATCGGTTTATCTCCTAGGAGCACCCATAGGGACTAGAGCGGATCAAACTATTTTCAAACTAATTCTCGATTCGTCTTCAGATGGGAAGAAGACAAGTGGGGGAGCAACTCCCACTTCTTTTAAGTGTTACAGGTGTGGTGAGAAAGGTCACCGTGCAGATGGTTGCAACAATAATGTGTTTAGATGTTACAAATGCGATAAGAGCAATCATCAAGTCACTGATTGCAAGAATGAGGGGCCGACTTGTTCCAATTGCGGTGGACAGGGTCACATTAGTACCCAATGCCAAAAGCTGAAGAAGACTATTATTGATGCTCATACTAATGGTAGAGTGTTTGCTTTGAGCGGTTCAGAAGTCTCTAAGAAAGATAACTTGATTTGAGGTACTTATTTTATTAACAATACGAAGTTGGTTGCTATTGATATTGGTGCTACTCATTTGTTTATTTCGCTTGAATGTGCTACCATGTTGGGTTTGAAAATTTCTGATATGAATGGTAGTATGGTGATAGGAACTCCTGCTAATGGTTCTGTTACTATGACCTTTGTGTGCTTGGGTTGTCCCTTAACTATTTTTGGGAAGATTTTCGTGATGGATTTGGTGTGTTTATCCTTGCACCAAATTGATGTTATCCTTGGAATGAACTCGTTGGAGTTCAACTATGTTCATATCAACTGTAACAATAAGACTATGAGATTTCTTGAGTTTGGTGATAATGGATAAATGATATTTTTGTCTGCTAAGCAAGTGGATGAACTTCTAGAAGACGGAGCCTTAATAATTGTAATGTTTGCATCATTATAAGTTGTCCATGAAATTACAAGTGTTAAATTACCTGTTGTCTGTGAATTCCCAGACGTATTCTCAAACGACGTAAGTGATTTGCCTCTAAAGCGTGAAGCCGAGATTGCGGTAGAATTGATACCAAGTACGAGTCTGATGTCAATGGCTCCTTGTCGGATGTCAGTTTATGAGTTAAGTGAATTGAATAAACAATTGGAAGAATTGCTTGAGAAGAAGTTTGTTCAACCAAGTGTTTCTATGTGGGGTGTTCCTGTGTTGTTAGTTAAGAAGAAAGATGGTAGTATGAGATTGTGTTTTGATTACCGACAGTTGAATACAGTGACTATCAGGAATAAGTATCCACTTCTAAGTATCGATTATTTGATGAATCAACTAGTGGACACATGTGTGTTTAGTAAGATTGATATGAGGTATGGTTATCATTAGATTCGTGTTAAGCCAGATGATATTCTGAAGACAGATTTTAGGATGAGGTACGATCACTATGAATACACTGTGATGCCATTTGGTGTATCCAATGCACCAGGTGTGTTCATGGAGTATATGAATATGATTTTTCATTAGTATTTAGATAATTTTGTTGTGGTTTTCATTGATGATATTCTGATATACTCAAAATCTAAAGAAGAGCATGATGGACATTTATGTACGGTGTTGCAAGTGTTGAGAGAGAAGAAATTATATGCAAAACAATCAAAATGTGAGTTCTGATTGAAGGAAGTGAGTTTCCTTGGCCATGTGATATCAAGTGGTAGAATTGTTGTCCATACTTCTAAGATTAATGTTGTGTTATAGTGGGAGACTCCAAAGTCTGCTACAAAAATACGAAGTTTTCTTGGGTTGGCAAGTTATTATCGCAAGTTTATTGATGGTTTTTCTAAGTTAGTATTACCTTTGACTCAGTTGACTCTGAAGGGTCAAGTTTATGTGTGGGATGTTGCATGTGAAGAGATCTTGTGGAATTGAAGAAGAAGTTGACGACCGCTCCGGTATTGATCTTTCCTAATCCGAGTGAATATTTTATGGTACACTGTGACACGTCAAAGATGGGTCTTGATGGAGTGTTGATGCAGAATGGTCAGGTTGTTGCCTATGCTTCCCGAAAATTGAGGGCTCATGAAGGGAATTATCCTACACATGATTTAGAATTGGCAACTGTAGTATTCATGTTAAAATTTTTGAGACATTACCTTTTTGGCTATAAATTTAAGGTGTTCAGTGATCATAAGAGTTTAAAGTACTTATTCGATCTGAAAGAGTTGAATATGAGGCAGAGAAGGTGGCTGGAATTGTTGAAGGACTATGACTTCGATTTGAGTTACCACCCTGGTAAAGCAAATGCGGTGGCTGATGCGTTGAGCAAAAAGTCATTGCATATGTCGATGCTTATGGTGAGAGAATTATAATTAATCGAACATTCCAGAGACATAAGTTTAGTATGCGAGAAGACTCCTGACAGTGTGAAGTTAGGAATGTTGAAATTGATGAGTGAAATTTTCAAAGAAATCAAGGAATGTCAGAAATCTGATTTGAGATTAGTTTATCAATTGACCTTGATTAACCAAGGTAACAGAGGTGAATTCCAGATTGATGAGGATGGCGTGATGAGGTTCAGAGATAGAGTGCGTGTTACGAATGTTCTAGAAATTAAGAAGAGTATTCTTGAAGAGGGACATCGAAGTAGGATGGGTATTCATCCCGGTGCCACGAAGATGTATCAGGATTTGCTGAAGTTTATTTGATGTCCAGGTATGAAGAGGGATATTGTTGAATTGTTTATACCTGTTTGAATTGTCAGAAGTCAAAGATTGAACATTAAAAGCCTTTGGGTATGATGCAACCATTGAATATTCCAAAATGGAAATGGGATAGTATCTCCATGGATTTTGTGTCGGGATTTTTGGAGACTGCAAAGGGGAATGATTCAATTTGGGTGGTTGTGGATAAATTAACTAAATCGGCTCATTTCTTAAGTTGCTAATCGTTTGTTGTCTGTAAGACTGTAACTTTAGGAGAACAAGATCACCTGGTTTAAAGGCAAAATCAACTCCCTTTGTGTTAGCTTGCTTTTCCATTTGTATTATGCTCTCTTTTATAGGACTCCATTATGTTGGTATGAGTCAACCGAGAGAGTGTTGTACTCGGACCTTAGATTGTGAAAGAGATGACCAAAATGATTAAGATGATCCAATAGAGTATGAGAACTTCACATATTCGCTAGAAGAGTTATCATGATAGGAGGAAGAAGGTACTCAAATTCCAAGAGGGCAAATGGGTAATATTCATGAGGATTAGTGGGGGCAAGTTTGAAAAGGCATATTAGGGGTCTAAGGGTTAAACAAGAAAAATAGGAGAGTGGTGGTACATTTATGTACGATCGTGAGATTGGAGATAAATCGTGGAAAAGGGCTAGAGCATAGAGAACTGTCGCTACTGCAAAAATAAGGTGCCGGAAAAACAGAAGAGTCGCCACCTTTCGTTATTTATCCCTCAGAACGGGAAAGGAAACAATCGGAAAAACCTGACGCAAAGGTATAAGACAAGGTCATCGCAACCATTGTCTGGATTTGGGAGTCGGTTACGCAAGGGGATGGTATTAGCACCCCTCACGTCCATCGTACTCGATGGGATCCACACTTGTTGTGTTTATCTGACGGGTTTGTTAAATCTATCTACATTAGAGGTCTGGTCTAAAAAGAAAAGAAAATGACTCAGCAAAGTATCGCACTTTATGCCTACGTATTCCCGTCTGGAACGAGAAATCAGAGTCAACGTAGTTCGCCTAACTATGGGTTATGGGGGAAGGTTGCTCGCCAAGATATCACATTTTGTGCCTACGTACTTTCATACGGCATGAAAGATCAGAGCAAACGTAGTTCGGGCTATGGAGAACACATGTTTGTTCAGCTGTTTTTTATCCAAGTAAAGTTAACAAACAGTTCCAGCAGTTGGTGTTTGCAGCTCGATCCTTGGAGACTTATGCGTTACCGTTTGCGGTAGAACTGAAAGTTACCAGAACTTCTCCTTCTGAAAAGGGGTTTTCCTGATTAAAGGTCCAAGAGGAAAAAAAGGATTTGAGTGTTTGTTTTTCTGTTTTTTACGAAAGAAGTGTTTTTTAATTGTCGGTAGTTTGTACAGCACTAGAGACTATGACTTAGGAGCGAATGCGTCGCATATCGTCCAAAGGACATATACTAAACACTCTAGATGATGTGAGAGGAGACCGCTTAAACATCATTTCCCAAGTAGCTTAAGGCTCGTAACGTACTTGTACTAACTTGCCTTTATTATGTTTTTTACTGTTGTTTGAGATGAGAAGAGAAACAGACTCTCTAAGGGGAAACTGACTCGGTCCTACAGTTATCATGCAATATTCGTCCTACGATTGAGGTTAAAGGGGAACTAACTAATGTTATCATGCATGGTTATAATCCTAATGTCTGTCATGACTTCTCTTGAAGAAGAGAAGTCAGAGCTCCTAGGGGAACATGGTAATGGAAATCAAACAATAAACAGAAAAACTGTACAGAAATTACTGTAAAGATGCATGCAATGCAAGTGAGGGAGGAAATGTGTGTGGGGAATAAGCCTCCACAAGCTCATATCAACCTCAAGCCAGATATGAATAATTGCAAAGATAATAGGAAGAAATAAAATGCAATTAAACAAACCACAAACCACACAGGCAAGGGAGCGGAGCTCTACCGAATACCAGCAAGCAAAGCCATACAGTAAAAATACAAGCAGAGGGAGAAACCCAACCTCTAATGCAATACATGCAAGGGGAGAAACTCAACCCTTAGGATGCTCTTAGGCCTATTCAACTACATGACCTAATCTAAATGCAACACACCAATCAAGTCACATCAATACACAACAATACAGTTAAACAAGAAGAAAACAGACAGGGAAAACAAGCCAGCAATCTCCACAGTAGAGCAATCTTCTGGACGCGATCCAATCCAAAGTCTGTAACTGTTCTTCAAGTCCACCATCTTCGAGAGAAGGAAGTCAATCCAAGCAATCAAACCAGCTTCTACCCTAAGGAAGAAAATTAGGTGTTGGGAGGCTAGGGTAAACTCCATAGGAGCTTATCCTAGGCACTAAACCAACAAAAAGATCTTTGGGGAAACCTAGGGGTTTAGCTCCTTCAAGAGGTGTGCCATATTCCCCCCACAAGAGGGACTGTGCTACCCCAAGAAGGTTCCTAAATAGGAAAGAATGAGAGAATTTTAGGAGAATGGAAATGAGAATCAAGGTAAGTTCCACAGGAGCCTGCCACAGACACTCAATCAAATCTATTTCCTTCGGAAAGCTTGCTTAGTCTCAACTTCATTGTGAAAGGCAGAGAAATCCTCCTGTGAAGGAATTATACCCACAATTAAGGATCCTAATTAAGCAAAGGAATGCTTGAAAGGAACTAATCCTAAGAAAAGATCATCACCTACTTGAATTGCTAAAGAAACATCAAGTGTTATCTCTAAAAACTACCTATTCTAAGGTCAAACTGTAAAATAGGAAACTAAGGGAAAATCGATCCTAAAAAATCTAAAGAAAATCCTACATCATCTAATAGGTGCTAAAAAGCTATGGTAGAAAAATTAGAGGTTATATCTAAACCAAAGTGCCTAAATCAAATCCAAAGTTCAAGGGTGCACTTACATGTATCACTAAAGAAATACTCCTAAACAATTAACCTAAAACCCTATTTAAAATCATCTAAAAAATTAAGCAAAAATCACATGACAACATTATCATATATACAAACAGCACAAAAAAATTCAAGATCAAACTCAAAAAAATGAGAGAGAAAGAAAATGCACAAATTCAACATCATTATTTCATTATTATAAAATGCACTAAAAATAATAAAATGGAATAAAATGTAAAATGCATGAAAAATAAAAATGAAAAGCATGATAAGATCCTAGACATTTAAATCTAACTTCCCAATTTTTTCCAGAATTTATTAACAATTTTTTCTATTTTTTATGATTTATTTCTAACAAGTATTAAACTAAAAACAATGAAAGAAAAGAAATAAATGCAATGCAACTGGGGTGTATTCAGCAAGGAAACTCAAGGCATAAGGCGCATGGGCCCAGGAAAGGGGGTGGGAATATCACCTGGGCGCAAGGCCCACATGAGAGAAAAATTTAGCACAAAAAAAACTCAAGAAATGCCCAGGGGGTGTAACTAGCGAGTAATTCATGAGTTAATTCAGTTGGGCCTAGAAGGGGAGGGGCGCGAATAGCATATTACGCTAAAGCCCACAACAAAATACACATATTCAGTTCCTCAAAATTAAAAGAAAAATAGACCATGCTGGAATTCGAACTCACATCCCCATGGCCAAAGTAGCGCTGAAATCACCTTGGATCTTCATTAACCCAAAACGCAGCGTTTTGGGGGCGCATACGTGGCGCTCTCCACGCGCTTGGATGTGCTGACCGAGTCCTTTCTCCCTTGCAAACAAACGGCAGCGATTTCATCATCTTCGTTTGAACTTTCTGCAGCTTGAAGAAGCTTCGCGCGCTCATCTATGGTGGACGGAAATGAACATTTTCCGGCAAACTTCAAGTGACCATATCTCCCTCAATAATACACCAAACGCGATGATTTTTGAACCAAAACCGCATGAAATTTCGAGAGGAATCCAAATATACTACTTAAACAACCTAAAAATCCACGAATCAAAAATTACATATCCTAACTGAAAACGCATCTAATCCTAAAATCTCACTAAACATCAAATTCTTTGCCCATAAATCATCTATAACTTAAGGTGAACCTAACCACATGATTCTAATGCATTGAAAACACATAAATGGAGTGTAATTTCAAAAAAAAGAAACCTGAGTTAAAGCTTCAATTGGAGTCGTTTCTGGCTTGATTCTTGATCCAAAACGTTCCAGATCCAATGCGTGATGATGTTAGAAGAAGATTGAATCCTCAATTGTGCTTGAAACGGCCTCTAACAGAAATTCACTCTTCCACTTTTCTTCTTCAAGCTTCAATGGTGATCTTTGCTCTCAACCCCAATCAATCACCAACCTTGTTTCTGATGAGCTCCTAGACCTTTATAGGATTGTTTAGAACCTTCTAGAGCTCAGGCCCAAGCCCAAAATTAAAAATCCAAATCCAACTTTTCTTCAAAATTTTGATTATGGAAATGCATGAAATTGGCTTCATAGCTTGCATTGGAAGCTTTGGATGACTTACATATTCCATTTAGAATGAATTCAGTCCAAAAGGAGTCTCCAAATTGCCTTTGTGAAGGAATTGTGTAATGTAACTTTCATGTGAAGAAATCTTATGAAAGGCCATGAAGCACACTTCAAATGAAAAATCCATAATTTCCAATGTTTCTAAAACATGATTTCTGATTAAAATGAGTGGTTATTTGACTTGTTTTGGACCCATAACCATTTATTTCAATTTCCCACCAAAAATGCCTTTGAATTTCTTCTTTATTCAAACCACTTCACACCAATCTTTGATATGAGCCAAATCAATTCACCATGAGTTCTTGGTTAGCCTAAAAACCACATTTTGAACAAGTTCCATGTTGAACAAAAATCCATTTGACAAGTGCAAGTTGGAGATTTTGACCTATGATTGAAAATGGCATATAATCTCACATTCCCAAAATACCCCTGACTTGTAAACCTCATAACTTGAGTTCTACAAATCAGATGGAAGACTTCTAATACAATTTGGAAATCTAGGATCATGAGGAACAACTTTCATGTTGGCCAAAAGCTCAGGTGAAACCTCCTTCTAGGTCAAAAATAGCTTAGAAGTCAGATGATTTTTACAGACGAATTTCAGATGCCTCTGAGGACCTGTAACTTGTCTGGACCATAACTTGAGTTCTATAAATCCAATGGAGGACTTCTAGTACTCAAATTAAATCTAAAAGGATCCTATACAACATTCATGTGGAGGCCAAAGTCATATGAGGCTTGTATCTTGACTTACATGGCTTGGAAGTTTGGCACTAAACATGGGATTTTACCCTAGGAACCCTGACTTAGCAACTCCAACCACTCTTGATTTTTCTCAACTTGATCTTATAACAATCTCTCATATGCCTAAACATATCATTTCATGATTTCAATGACCTAGAAGTAGGCTTTGATCTTCTTCAATTACTCATTTTGGCCTAGGATTAACCAGATGAAACCCCAGTGACATCCACTTCAACTGTGGCTCTTGCACTTGATAAAATGACTTGATTGAGCTCCAACATGACCTTCAAGGTACTTCAATGAGCTCTAACCACACATTCTCTCCTTTATCAAGGCCTTACAATCCATTTCTGACCTTCAACTGACTCCAAGCGAGGAGATAAGCCCCATACAAGCATTCAAACTTCTCTAGAACTCAACCCTCTGTCTGATGACCCGGATAACTTCTTAAGCTTGAACAATACCTCTGGTTAGGCTTCTCTTGACATGTATCACACTTGATCCCCTGTTAAATGAAGGATGCTATGCTATGCAAATGCTAGAACTATGTTATGCTAATGCAATGAAACATAAACCAAGTGATAAAAAGGTTGGCCAAATTTTGGGGTGCAACAAGAACCAAAGGAGATTTCCTTAGAAGATGCGAAGGAAGGGAGATCAACTGCTAGGAAGTGAGGTAAGGGGGTTGCCATTATTATTATGATTGATACGGGGTTTAAGTATTTTTATTGAAATTGAAAGCAAAAATCCTATTATGCATGTATCTATTATACATGTATCTATTGAGTGTAGAGACATAAGAGTTACATGTTGTATCGGTTAATTTCCAATTGAATCAGGAATTGAAATTGAGAAGAGAAAACCCTAAAGTGCCTCCGCAAGATTCACTAGGATTTTCTGATCATACCCTTTCAATTTCCACTGTTTTTCCATGATGTCGTTCTCCAAGTCATGCCTCCGGCGCGTCGACGCGCAACGAACAAGGCTAAGGCGAACAGACAGTTTCCACGACATTGTTTAGGCAATCTTGTAAACCCTTATTGGCCTGCCAAGGTTTGTGCTACTATTTTCATCATTGTTTTCATTTTTATTTATTTGTGAATACAGTGTGAATCATTGTTTCATGTAGCTAACTTTGATAATTGTTCGGATTAGGAATTTCAAATTTTTTTGTTTTGATTTTTGTCTGATTGTGCATTGTCGCTGGACTATCAATTTATGGATTGGTACTTCTATTTAATATATAAAATGATTAATTTTAAATGGATGATAATGTTAAATATTTTTTTTACAATGTATTCCAATTAATCTCTTAACGTATTATTATTGTTATTGTGGAATATAAATTATTGTTATTGTGGAATATAAACATGGGCAGAAAGAAAAATAATTAAAAAAAAGGCGGATGAGGATCAAAATGGGCTCCAATAAAACGCGGTCCAATATTCAATAAAGAAACCTGTGAATTTTTAACATATTTTACATCATGATGTCTGTCGAATAATTTGTTCATATCTTGAGCTTTGTAACTCCAATTGAGGTGAGACCATCAGTAAATTAAATCCATTAAAAAAAGATCCAACTACTCGAAAAATTACGATGCAATTTCTTTGAATTGCGATGCGATTTAGATGCCATTTTTTATTCAGTATAAAAGAAAAAATATGTGGTATTTTTAAAGGAGTTTTTGGAGATAGAATTTTGACGGCACGAGAGATCAAGGAGCTTAGGAGTGAAGGTTCTTCTCCATTGAAAAATAAACTTTACTTCAAATTTCATGTACTATTTTTTTAAACTCATAACTATGGTTCATTCTATTATGAGTAAATAAGTCTTTATTGATTAGGTCTTATGAGATAATGTTGATTTGGTCGGTTGAACCATGTTACTGGCTTTGAACTATTTTCCTAATTTAAAATTTTAGTTGTTATTCAATTAATATTATTCTTAAAGTGATTACTAACTTAGGTTTAAAGTGATTATTAAATGTTACTCTTAGGTTTACCCTTATTTATTATATTTTAATTCAAATAACTACTTCACTACCTATTATTAATAACATTATTTTAATAAATGACATTCGTATTATCATTAAAATCAGCACAATCAATTATTATCTTAAAAAATATTAAAATGTTAAAGAGCACACCTATTATGAGTAGGAAGAAATTATTATTATTATTATTATTATTATTATTATTATTATTATTATTATTATTATTATTATTATTATTATTATTATTATTATTATTATTATTATTGTTGATGATAAACTTTCTTCCAATAACTTTTAATAAATAATTACCAATTAGGAACACTTTTTGTTTTAAATTAATTTTTAATCATAATAATTATATATTGTTTTTTTATTATCTCATTTATTAAAATTGGTTTTTTATTATTAACCTAAAAAATTCCATTACTTCAATTCTTCAAATTAATTAATTCATTAAATTAATTTCAAATTTAGAACACGTGTTGCAATATCTCCAACCACTCTCGATTCCATTTTCATGAATAATTTGATGAAAATTGATCTGACCTGATCAGGAGGGGATCACGGACTGGCCACACTCCGTTGGGCTGCTACCTGTTCGCCGGGGTGAGAGAGAGGAGGGGGGTGTACCTGCAAGACACTCTGATGCCAAAGTAAGTTGGGCATAGTGGAAGCAATAGTACAGAAAAGGGGCAAGAAAAGTTACCTGACCCTCTTGAAGAAGAGGGTATTTATAGAGAGACCCCAGCGCTGGGCCAACGGTCATTCGAGGTGGGCTGGATGACCAGGCCCAACCCTAATGACTGTTAGGGCTTACATGGCGTAGTGAAGACCAGGATGTGGTCTTCGCCCTAGTTCAACTGCCCCTAGATTCCCGGAAGGTGGGTTTGACCTGCTCTTTCGGAGGTGGGCAGCTGGTCGGTGACGTGTCCCCGCGGAGGCGAGCACGTGGAGAACGTGCCGAGCACGTTATTCTCCCCGAGGAGGGGAGCCCGGGTGGTTCCGCTCGTCCGGCGTGGTGGACGACAAAAAGGGTGTGGAGATGTAGCTTGTGCTCGGCTGCCTGCTCCTGCTCGTTCCGAAGGGGCGCGTGCCTGGCGTGCCCGGTTCGCTTGTTGGGCCGCATGCGGTATTGGGCCTGCCGAGGTGAGGCCCATACCGGAACAGGAGCCCCCCAAGTCGAAGCTTTGGGGAAGAGCGAGGACTTAAGGTCGTCGTGTCTGGAGCGGACACTCGCACGAAGGACTCCGGTCGTCGGCAGAACGGGGAGGAGGCAGGTGAAGGGACGCGACTGTCAGGTTGCCGCCACGTGTCTTGTGTTAAGCGGTCGTAGGGGCGGCTACCCTATGTCATTAATGAGCCTAGGGTCGCTTCGAGTCCCGCGCCGGGTTATAAATACGGAGGTCCCCGCTCATTCTGTTACTTTTCTCCCTGCTAATCTTTTACCGTCTCTGCTCGTCCACCGCTTGCCGCCGATCGCCGCCGTACCGTTTGCTCTTTTCATCCGTCCGCCGCCGTTACAAGTGAGTTCCTCTTTTCCCTCCCTTTTTATTTCCGTCGTCTAACTGGAACGTGTGGTCGGGGCGTGATGAACGCCCCGAGGAGGGACGCGAGTTCCGCCGCGTCTGGCGAGTTTTCTGATGAATGTCCCGGGGACGGTAGGCTAGTTCCGATGAATGCCCCGAGGACGAGAGCTTTTTCTGATGAATGCCCCGAGGACGGGGGCTTTTTCTGATGAATGCCCCGAGGACGGGGGCTTTTTCTGATGAATGCCCCGAGGACGGGGGCTTTCTCCGATGAATGCCCCGGGGAGAAGTACCTTCTCCGATGGCCGTCCCGAGGGGGGTGAGGGGTCGTTCTTTGATCCCCGAGGAGGGTAGACGGGGAGCGAGTGTCTGCTCGTCGCTTCTCGGCCTTTGTCGCCCTTTCACTTGACTTGCGGTGGAAGGGTGGATTTGATCCTGGCTATCGAATTCACCGATGTCCTCTGCTTTCAGGTGTAGATGTCGGCTCTGGTGCCGGGGATAATGGTTGAAGACAATGAACCTGAGGTCCCGGAGTATGACGACGAGCTTATCGCCCCGTCTGAGGAGTGGGCGGCCGAGGAGCCACTTTCTATCCCCTCTTGCTTTGTGGCCGACGCGTCCGACGTGTACGCCACGGTCGAGGACACGCCGATAGGGGAAACACAACACTGGCAGGTGTACCGGCCAAAAGAACATCACCGAATCTGTTCACAATATGGGCGGCGGATGTTCCCGATGCATGAATTTTATTTTAAAGAAGCTCGGCTCCGGTTACCGTTTTCCGTCTTCCATCTGGGGCTTTTTGACTGGCTGCGTCTTGCCCCGTCTCAACTGCACCCCAATGCTTTGGCTTTCATCCGGGCTTTCGAGGTGGTGTGTTTCTACCTCTCGGTGGAGCCGACGGTGCCGTTATTTTTCCGCATCTTCCATTTGCAGCGGCAGACGGTGCGAGGTCGCCACGGATGGGTCTCCTTCAAACAATCGACCAAAATTTTCAAAGCGTATAGCGATTCTGTCAAAGACTTCAAAAGTCGGTTCTACCTCGTCAAACCGATCACGCAGCACGGCTCGGACACTCTCTTCGACGAGGGCGAGCGCATGGTAGATGGCCAGCGGTTCCGCGCGTGGCTTCCTAAGATACATCTACTGTGGACTGCGGAGCATTTCAGCCGAGGGACGGATAGGTATATCGTCCGGGCGGGGACCCTCGAGGAGAAGGACATGGCCGCCTATTTGAAAATAATTGCCTTTGTGCGGTCTCTCCCTCCGTCGAAGCTGGTGACGCCCGACGGTCGGTATATCCTCGACGCCCAGGGGAACATACGCACCAAGAAGCGTTTGATAAATACTAAGACTTTGCTCGGTTGTGCGACCGGGGCGGCCGCTCTGGATTATCTAGGTAGGGATGTTTGTTTTCCCTCGTGGTCGGGGTTTTTGATCGTCGCTAACCCATTTCTTTGTTTTTGCAGCGAACATGTCTACTGTCGACGAGCGGGTGAAGCAGTTGCGCGCTGCTAGGAATGCCGTGGCCCCGAGGACGAGGGTGAGTCAGCTGGTCGGGCAGGAGGTCGCGACGCAGGGGGGGAAAACTTCGTCCTCGTCGCCTCAAAAGAGCCAATCCCCTGTGTCTCAAGGAGTGTCGAAGAGGCAAAGGTCCGAGGAGCCTCGGTGGTGGATCTGACGGTCGGCGCCGTCGAGGAAGGTTATGTCGTCCCTCCCTGCCACCAGCATCCGGGATATTTTCATGGTGCCCGTTCCCCCACTGTTTCCGCCGGGGAGGTGAAGGCTGTTCGTCAGGCTGATCGGGAGACCCGTCGGCGTGTCCTGGCTGAGGACTTGGCCGCAATGATGCGGACGTTTACGACGGCTCTCGTGCTGAACGAGGAGGGCTGCTCCGCTGCTGAGCTGTCCAAACTGCAAGGGGATCTCACCTTCACGCAGTCGCGGTTGGCCAAGCTCACTGAGGAGTTGGAGAAGAGGCAGAAGGATGTCGCCGAGCAGCGGAAACGGGCAGAGGGTGCTGAAGGGAAGGTGACTTCGCTGGAGGAGAAGCTGGGAACAGCGACGGCCGAGGTGCAGGCGTTGAAGGTTCGCACGGAGGTTTTGGACAGCGTTGTTCGTCCGGCCGAGGACGAGACTGACGGGGATCGACGGTTAATCACCCGTGCTGACTTGATCGCCCGTATCCGGGTGTTGGAGAGCGATTGTCTGGAGGCCGTTGAGGTCGGGTTCAAGAACGCGGTCGAGCAGATTCAGGTCGCCAACCCTGGTGTCGTGCTGGTCGTGGACGGGATAGGGCCGTACCACGAGATTGTTGATGGGAGGGTGATCGATCCCTATCTCCCGTCCTTACCAACTCAGAGAAATTTGGTGCGGTTCCAAGCATTCTTTCGAAGTACGGGCTCTGCAAGGAGTTTACGAACATGCCTTTCAGCTCTTGGTCTAGGAGCGGTGGTTGCACTCTACCGGCAAATTCTCTCCATCTCTGAACATACTTTCTGAAAGATTCACTGTTCCCTTGAGACAATTCTTGCAGCTGCATGTGAATAGGAGCTTCATCAAGATTATAGTCGTACTGCTTCAGAAAAGCTCTGGCTAAATCCGTCCATGATCGAATCTGATCACGCCCTAACTGCATATACCAACTCAGAGGTGCCCCAGTCAGACTATCTTGAAAGCAATGAATCATCAGCTTGTCGTTGTGCACAAATGAAGTCATTCTTCGGCAGAACATCACCAAATGTTGCTTTGGGCAACTATCTCCTTTGTACCTTTCAAACCTCGGCATTCTGAACTTCGGAGGCAACACTAGGCCAGGAACCAGACACATATCTACAGCACTAGGAGTAACAGCGTCTTTACCTTTCAAGGCTTTGAATCTCTCCTCTAATGCACGAAACCTTTCAGCATACACGGGAGCTAATGGGTCTTCATTCTTTGCTGTCGGGACCTCTCTTCGGGGCTTTGGCACTGGGAAGGCAAAACCCTGGTAGTCTGAGACATCAACAGAAGGAGAACGTTCACCTCGGGCAACAGACTGCTCACGCAGACCTTGGTCTTCAACAGATGGCTGCACAAGCTGAGCTGCAGTAAGGTTGTTCACTTGCGGAAAGTCTTCGTCGTGCGGAGATCCATACAGAGGATTGGACGTCACGGTGAAACCTGACAAGGTATCAACCAACTGGAAGCTGCTCTCTGACATAACTACCAATGGTCTTCAGCTGACTTCGATGCTCGATTCTGATCAAATTTGCTTTAAATCTGCTTCAACCCCTTGGTCGTCTTCAATATTCACCTTCAAAACCAAAATAATGGCTGGATAAGAGCCCTGACTAGCTGGCGAATGGTATGCAATATGATGCGAAGATGCCTATGCAAATGCAATGCAATGCAACAAACACGGGATCACAGCTCCCACACAATCTAAATACTGCTGCACTGCTGACGGAGCACGGTTGCTCTAAAGAGAAGACCAGAATAACGGGTAGGTTGGAAGTCAAGTTTCCTGCACAAAAAAAAAACCCCACTCACAGGTGTGGACCTATATCTGATAAGGTACGGCATCCTATGCGGTCGTCAGCGTCACAGACTTTCATGAGGAATGATACGATTCCCAGAAGGAGTGGCATCGTCATCTCATGAAGAGGCCTCACTTAGCTAACTTCCAAATGATCGGTTCCCAGAGTCGACAATCCTCACGTCTGGACTCCCCTCAGATCCTCAGGACCGGAAAAGAGCACCTCTGCAAGAATCTCGTCTGAGCGCAGATTTTCGTAGGGAACTGGTGCCTGCTCAGCAGACAGGTTCGTCTACTACTTCTTCGCAACTATATCTAGGTGCATACTCAAGCCCAGGTCCGGCTTATCTCTCAATCATAGAACACCCGTAACACCCCAACAGCAATAGATAATATCAATAAATAAGCCCCAAATAGACAAGCAAACAAGCGCTAGGATTGACTCTCTCAGGGGACGTTGGATCCCAAAATTGACTCGCTTTCGGGACGTTGGATCCCTAGGAAACTATTAAGTCCCCAGCAGAGTCGCCAGCTGCTGGGGATTGCCCCAAACAGCCAGGAAAAAACCCGAGGCGAGACTCGAATAGGGAACCATCGCATCCCCAGCAGAGTCGCCAGCTGTCGCTACTGCGAAAATCGGCGTCGGCTGACAGAAGAGTCGCCACCGTGCGTTATTTATCCCTCAGAGTGGGAAAGAAAACGCTCGAAGTAAACCTCGCAAAAAACGGGGAAAGGTATGGTCATCGCAACCAAAACCTGGGTTCGGGAGTCGGTTACGCAAGGGGAAGGTATTAGCACCCCTCACGTCCGTCGTACTCGACGGGATCCACGCTTGCTTGGGTTGTCTAAAGGATGCAAAACAATCTATCTACGGCTGCTAAATCTAAACGAAAGGGAATTGACTCGATAGAGCATCGCACTCTATGCCTACGTATTCTCAAGAGAGAAAGTCAGAGTCAACGTAGTTCGGGACTACGGGGAAAATTGGCTCGCCAAGACCTCGCGTCTCGTGCCTACGTACTTCCACTGCATGGAAGACCAGAGCTTTACGTAGTTCGGACTAACTACGGCTAAACAAAACATTCTCACACAGCAGTGCGAAAAACAACTGGTTTCACAGGGTCGGGAACCTATGGGCAAAACTACGGCTTGGTCTCAAATGCACTTGGGCAAGAGAGAAAAAGGGTTACAGTTAGTCGTCAGCGGGAAAGTCTCGATCGCACAGCAGCGAGAGAACACAAGGTAGTCGTTAGTGTGCTCGCTAGGATATCGCATCCTATGCCTACATATCTTCGTCTGGTACGAAGAATCAAAGCAGCTGTAGTTCGGCTACTACGGGACCACAGCTCAAATCTCGTTTTATTAATCTCTGAAAAATGATTACAATGCTTGCATACTGGAAAATAATCTCCTAGGAAACGCTATCCTATTCTATCCTAAAAAATTGAATGAAAAATAGCCCCCTAACAAGTGGGCTTCTAAACTATCCTAAAAATCGTAAAAGAATTTCTATGACAATATATCCTAAACAGAAAATGTACTCCAAAAATATTAAACCTACTTTAATATTTTTCTCTTTTTTCTTCTTTTCTTTTCAGCATATTTTTCCTCATCTTTTTTCCTATTTTCTTATGGATTTTTTCTCTATACTTTTCTCCTCTTTTCTTTTTCAAAATATATTCTTTATATATTTTTTCCTTTTCTTTTTCTATTTTTTCAAATGTATTTTTCATATTCTTTTCTTTTCTTTTTCTATTTTCTTTTTCTATTTTCTTTTCATAATATTTTCTCTCTTCATATTTTTGTAAAACTATAAAGAAAAGAAAAAATATAAAAGAAAATAAAAGAAAAAATAGAGGGAGGGGGGTGTTACAGTTACAAGGGATTATACAAGTAAATAAAATAAAACTGTAACTGGGATTGGGCCCAGCCCAATTGATTGCTGCCAAAAACGGTGGGATGAAAAAAAGGCACACTGGGCCTCGCGATACCAAGCCCAAACCCGACCCTAACTTCCACTCAGAAACACCAAACCCTAACCCTAACCTTCTCTCAATTCCCCCCTTTCGCTGTTCACCGTCTCCCCTTGCAAACCCTAATGGCGCCGCCGTTTTCCATCCCAGAACTCCCTCTTCTCAAACCTTTTCTCAGTTTCAATCTCCATCTTCATCTCATTTCTTCGTCGCAACTCAATATCACCCCCAGAAAAAACTGAAGAATCTTATGCAGTCATCAATCTTCTGTTTCTTTTGCTCGATTCGTCAAACTCAGAAGGATTACGGAGGTTTTGAAGATCTTGTTGCAAATGCTTGAAGGAAGTCCGAGGAAGATTCGTTGAAGTCTAACCTGGATCTGGATCCGAATGCTCTGATGATTTCTGAACTTGATGAAGTTCGTTGAGGCTTCGTCCTGGAGATTGGAAGAAGATGAAAACCTTGCATGTTCTTGTTGTTGATCTGAAGTGAACACTCGAAGGTGTTCTTGATCTGGGTTTGAACAAAGTTCTTGGATGATGACGTTTCTGGAGTTTGGAGGTTGATGATTAGTTGATGACCGGAGGGTTGATGATTCTTGATGCAGAATCTGGTCTTTTCTGGAAATTTGTTGAGCGGAGATCTGGAGAGGATGAAGGAGGTACGCGGTGGTTTTCTGGAGATACGAAGGTTGTTGAAGAAGAGTTTCTGGAAATGAAGGTCTCACATGAATTTTCCGGTTAGGTTTGAGTTTTCCGGGGGGTATCTCCGGCGGCTATTGGTGATGACGATCGGAGATGATGATCTTAGAGGTGATTGGAGAAGAAGATGAAGGGGATCGGTGGAGGTATGACCGAAATCTGGGTTTTGGGTGACTCCGGTGAGATTCAGGGTGGCCGCCGGCCATGCAGGCCGGCCGGTGAGGTTTCACGGTGAGAGGCTGGTGGTGTAACACGTGGGGGAGCTAGTGGAGGGGCTTGATGCATGTGGGACGCGTGTCCCTGTGCGTGGCAGTGAGAGAAGAACGGAGAAGACGCGTGGCGTGTGTGGGTGATGCAGCGTGGGGCCATCCTCTTACATACACGTGGCGAGCTGGTTTTAAATGCTGAGAATTCTTCTGGGAGCTTCTGGAAGCTTCTGGACGCAACTGGAAAAAGCTGGACTGAGCTGGAAATTTTTGGACGAAAATGGACTTAATTCTGGACAAAAAAACCAATAGCTGAACAAAAAACTCAAACTGGGCCTCCCCCAATTGGGCCCAGCGAAAATGATAAAAAAAACTTTAAAAAACTGCATAAAAGAATTAATACAAGATTACAACTAAATGAGCTAAGCCTAATCAACTATAAAAACTCAATTAATCCTAAAAATTCTAATTAACTCCTAATTAATAATACTCTAAAAAATCCTAACTATATTATTTATTAAAAGAAAATCTATTACCCTAATAAAACTATTAAAAGAAAACTCTATTTAAAAATGAGAAATCTATATTATTCTATATCTAAAATAAAAAACAATTAATTTCTATTAACAAAAACTATTTAATATGCTAAAAGAAAAATTCACTAATATTCTACACTAATGATTTTAAAAGCTATTAACTATTTAAAAACTATTTAAATTCTAAAAAATACTAATAATATCCTATATTATTCTAAAAAATCTATTAAATCCTAAAATGATTTAAAATCTATTTAAAACCCTAAAAAATGCCAATAAAATCCAGAAAAATCACCACAATTCCCAGAGGGACAAAAATAGCACCGAACGACACATAACACCGCGAGAGCGCAACAAAATAGCCGGTAAAAAATAAACGGGCACCGAAATATCCCAAAAATACGATTCTACCTATTTAAACCGATTAAAAAACCAAAAACACGAGACGAGAGCTGTGATCCCTGATAAAATCAAAACAAATGAAAAATGCACTGTATGCAATATGCAGATGCGAATGCGATTATGCGTCGAAACATCGAGCCAGATACGAGACCCGGTTGGTCAAATTTTAGGGTGCAACAGCTGCCCCTATTCAAGCGGCTTCGACCTGAATGGGTGAAGAGCGCTCAGCCTTCAAACATTCAAGGTAGATGACGGTTGAATACAAATGGAACCCTGAAATTTGCCAACCGCAAGAATATACTGCAAAGCTGCTTGAGGAATAGCTTCCAATAACTGAAGTTTGGTTGTCGCGGCAACAGCAGGTCAATTTTCTGATAACATTTTCTTCTCCTTTTCAACACCTGTGTGACGCCACAAGTATTGAAATAACGCTTCGTAAAGCAAACACCTTGATTCCCATCTCTCTCATGGGATCAAATCTGGTCAACTCACAGTTCGCTGCGAACTTGAGGACAATTCTCCTGGGGGAATTCTGAATGGAACTGCCTGGCACCTATTTTGATGATGGGGGCAGCTTCAGAAGTCTGATATATGTCAATCTTCGTTGTTGTTGTTTTTTTTCGATGCTGAGGTAACAACCAAATATGAAGAATCACTCCGCTGGGGGAGACGAGAAGCTGAACCAAACAACTTTGCAGGTGAACAAATTCGAAATCCAATAGGTAACCATCCTGGTCCATGTTTCGACACGCGTATGCTTGATAATGATGCAATATCCTATATGATGTGTAAATGCTATACGCTCTGTTTGAAAATGCGATGCCCAGACGGCATGGATATGCTATATGATTGTATAAATGCCATGACTATATATGCAAATGCTAATGCATGCTCGAGCTGCCAGAGATCACCAGGTCTGAAAACCACTTGGCAAAATAAATGCCGAAGGTAACGCCAACTCTACTGGGGATGAACTGAAGCCACAGAATCGTCTCAGCAAAATAAATGCTGGAAACGGGAAATCAAATCCGCTGAGGATAACCGTTCTGCTGGAGAAGTGGAAAGGCAACCCTGCTTGGCGACCTCACTGGGGAAAGAAAACAATTCTGCTCGGGAATGCTCTTTTCAAACCATTGGCAACTGATTATACTCTGCGGGGATTGACCCAAACTGGGGTTGATTGCGCGCGGCACACTGCTGGAAATGCCCCTACTATCAAGGATGTCGATCTTAATCTGCTGAGGATCCTTCTGATCCTACTCTGATACGGGGTAAAAGACAATCTCGACTCTTCCGGGGATAATAAGCAACTTTCATTTGCTGAAGAGTAGCAATTCTGATTTAACAACGTCCACAAGGAAATCGGAGCGCTGGCATTAATCGAGCTTCGTATCGGGGAACATGACAACATGCGGGTCATTGGGAAATACTGTGTCAGATACCTTTAGGTTTTTTTGTTTCTTTGGTTTAGGATAAACATGGATTATGTACACAGTGAAAGATATGGAAAATACTAGACGAGAACTAGCATTCGAAGGTAGCCTACCAGGCGAGAACTGATAGGAAAATAGGTTAGGAAAATTGATTTGGTTTTTGTGTTTTTGAACATCAGACGGGGCTGATTGGATAACAGACTGAGGTATAGACAACCAGGCGAGAATTGGCTGAAAGCTCACGTACACCAGACGAGAACTGGTATACCACATAGGTTAAAACACACGATGATCAGACGAGAACTGGTTACGCGACGACATGTACCAGGCGAGAACTTATACAACACTTGAAGAAACGGTGACCAGACGAGAACTGGTTACCAATAAACTGCACCAGACGAGAACTGATACTTACAATAAATCGCGCCAGACGGGAACTGATGCTTACGGAAGGGTGGGCCAGACGAGAACTGGTTACCGGTTTGCCAGGCGAGAACTGGACTTTGGAAATGACTGGCTACTGACACGTAACAGGTTTAAACTGCAGGATAAGGACCCAACGACAGCAAGGCCTTTTGGGAAGGTTCAAGTTTTTGGTTTTTGATAAGGGTACTGACATGATTCCCCGATACTCAACTCCGGCTGGGGATAAACAAACTGGTTTGAACAACTTGCCCTAGTACACTCAGCTGGGGATAAAAAGACTGGCCTGCACAACTTGCCCCAGTACAACTCAACTTGCCCCAATCTAACTCTTGGGAGTACTGCTCTGAACAGCTTGCTACGAGACGACTTCGAGAATATTTGCCCCGGCATCTGCACGACGAAAGAATTCAATCTCCAATTAAACACCTAACAACCCAGTTGATTTCAGCATTCTCTGCGATGACTTGCCCCTGAATGAGCGTTCTAGCGACTTAACCCGATCTGATTATCCACTGGAAGTATCTGCTTTCAAATCTCCACGCTCTGAATAACTGCCCCTGATTGGCTCCCGAGAAGACTCACTTCTGATCAACTGCTTCTCAAATAAACTGCCCCTGATCAATTGAAGCTTCAGGGCTTGTCCTCAGACTGACTGATTCCGAACTTACTGGAATATAATGCCCCTGATTCACAGGTATTCCCAACATTCACCATTCTGGTTCAGACTGCTGAATTACTCAGTCCTGCTCGACTATTCTTTGTTGGAATTTCTTCTATGCCAACTACTAACCTGCGATTAGAATTGTCTATTTACGAATGGTAATCTTAATGCAGTGGTTATGCAGATTTTGAAAAAATTTGAGCTGTCACTCATTTACATGCATATGATTGTGAGTGACGAGTGAACCAAAGTTCAAACGTAGTGCTTACGTGGTCAGTGAAAAATGCAATAAGGATGTGACTAGCAAGTCAAGAAGGAGTCAGGTTACTCAACCTTATCATAATGCGCTTCAAACTAACCCTACCTCAATTAGGTCTTTTAAGGGTTGTATCGTGGTCGGGTTCACGGTTCGTGAAACAAAGGATATTTGGCTCAAATTTTTGATTTGTATCCACCCCTTCTACGTGATGATCTCCGATCCTAAGGTTCAGTTAACCTGGTACAAGCACTCGCCTCTTCGAGAGGTATGTTGAATGGTAAGACCTTCAGTTAAGGAACTCATAAAGCCTTTATGGAGTGACAGTTACTCCTTCTTCGCTTTCGGTGTCTGTGTACACGACTTTGTGACTTGCTGGGGAAAAAAATTTCTTTTTAATCCCTCTTTTTCATTCTTTTGATTCCCTAATTTTTGCCTGGACTGACTCATTATGAGTTCTTTTCGATTTTTTGATTTCTTTTGAAGTCCAGCGGGATGCCCTGATTTCTGCCTAAGTATTAGCTTTCTCAGCTTTTTCTTTCTTTTTACTTAGCGGGCTTTCTTTCTTCTTTTTTTTTGGAACAAAGTCGTGTGACACTGGTTGTCTTGATTGCTCCGAAAGGATTGTAACTGTCTCACTCCTGATTGGCGAGATTTGACCATTGAAAGGTATAAACTGGTTGGTCCTCGAAAGACAACACCCTTCTGTAAGACTTGAATGCTCGGTCAAGCTAACTAACAACTACCCTGCCCTGGGTTAAGATGTAAGGGTTTTAAAAGTCCGAAAGAAACTCCTACTTCTTGGCTCGAAGTGGTTAACAAGGGACTAACTCCTTATATCTCCAGTGTTTAGGGGATTTGAAACAATGCCTCGTACGTCATCGGTACGGTCTTATCTGAAAGCATACGATCATCGGTTATGAGTTTCAGTTTCGTCATCCTCCCTCCTAACTTTGCTAGTCACAGGGATAAAGCGGAGCGAATAAAAATGCAAGTGTCAGTGCAATGCAGTAAATGAGCGACAGCGACATGACTAATTCAGAAAAATGCATAGTCACTTTATTAACATCACCATTCGAAACATACAATGTTTAAAGCAAGTAGTAACTAACAGAGAAAGAAACTACAAATGCAAATGATGTATAAAGATCTGGGAACTGCCAATCCTGAGGCGCCCGCCTGTCTGAATCACTGGCTTTTGCTGGGGAATACTTCCCGAATCTATGAGCTTAGACAGCTGAGCGGTTGGGATGAACAAACAGAAACCCTTCTCGAAAGGAAATGCGATCCTGATCAATCAACTGTTGTACCTTCGCCTGAAATGCTTTACAATCTTCTGTCGAATGCCCCGGAGAGCCACCATGATAACCACACTGAACGTGAGGGTTATACCCAGGAGGGTAAGGTTCTGGAACTGGCTTAAGAGCTTTAGGTTCCACCAAAGACTTCTGGATCAAAGATGGTAACAGCTGGCTGTACGGCATAGGTACTGGGTGAAAAGGAGCATTCCTTCGTTCCAAGTTGTTACGAGGTCGGCTCTGGTTCTGACGCTGATTCTGATAACCTCGACCACGGGCTCGCTGATTTGCAATGGAAGCGACATAAGGTTCCTGATAGGGTGCCCCAGACACGGCTGTCTGTCCAGAATAACGAGACGCAGAAGATACTGACCGCTGAGAAGACGGAGAACCAACAGATTTCACCGATTCGACTCGAGGATATCCAACATTTGTCAGGACCGCATTGATCATAGCTTCATCTTCAGATTGAGAGCCATAGAGAGATTCAGTTTCACTGGCCTGACCTTTTGAAACATATGGGATCCTTCCAGTTTTTACGCCATACTCGATGTGCTCTCCCGTCCTTACCAACTCAGAGAAATTTGGTGCGGTTCCAAGCATTCTTTCGAAGTACGGGCTCTGCAAGGAGTTTACGAACATGCCTTTCAGCTCTTGGTCTAGGAGCGGTGGTTGCACTCTACCGGCAAATTCTCTCCATCTCTGAACATACTTTCTGAAAGATTCACTGTTCCCTTGAGACAATTCTTGCAGCTGCATGCGAATAGGAGCTTCATCAAGATTATAGTCGTACTGCTTCAGAAAAGCTCTGGCTAAATCCGTCCATGATCGAATCTGATCACGCCCTAACTGCATATACCAACTCAGAGGTGCCCCAGTCAGACTATCTTGAAAGCAATGAATCATCAGCTTGTCGTTGTGCACAAATGAAGTCATTCTTCGGCAGAACATCACCAAATGTTGCTTTGGGCAACTATCTCCTTTGTACCTTTCAAACCTCGGCATTCTGAACTTCGGAGGCAACACTAGGCCAGGAACCAGACACATATCTGCAGCACTAGGAGTAACAGCGTCTTTACCTTTCAAGGCTTTGAATCTCTCCTCTAATGCACGAAACCTTTCAGCATACACGGGAGCTAATGGGTCTTCATTCTTCGCTGTCGGGACCTCTCTTCGGGGCTTTGGCACTGGGAAGGCAAAACCCTGGTAGTCTGAGACATCAACAGAAGGAGAACGTTCACCTCGGGCAACAGACTGCTCACGCAGACCTTGGTCTTCAACAGATGGCTGCACAAGCTGAGCTGCAGTAAGGTTGTTCACTTGCGGAAAGTCTTCGTCGTGCGGAGATCCATACAGAGGATTGGACGTCACGGTGAAACCTGACAAGGTATCAACCAACTGGAAGCTGCTCTCTGACATAACTACCAATGGTCTTCAGCTGACTTCGATGCTCGATTCTGATCAAATTTGCTTTAAATCTGCTTCAACCCCTTGGTCGTCTTCAATATTCACCTTCAAAACCAAAATAATGGCTGGATAAGAGCCCTGACTAGCTGGCGAATGGTATGCAATATGATGCGAAGATGCCTATGCAAATGCAATGCAATGCAACAAACACGGGATCACAGCTCCCACACAATCTAAATACTGCTGCACTGCTGACGGAGCACGGTTGCTCTAAAGAGAAGACCAGAATAACGGGTAGGTTGGAAGTCAAGTTTCCTGCACAAAAAAAAACCCCCACTCACAGGTGTGGACCTATATCTGATAAGGTACGGCATCCTATGCGGTCGTCAGCGTCACAGACTTTCATGAGGAATGATACGATTCCCAGAAGGAGTGGCATCGTCATCTCATGAAGAGGCCTCACTTAGCTAACTTCCAAATGATCGGTTCCCAGAGTCGACAATCCTCACGTCTGGACTCCCCTCAGATCCTCAGGACCGGAAAAGAGCACCTCTGTAAGAATCTCGTCTGAGCGCAGATTTTCGTAGGGAACTGGTGCCTGCTCAGCAGACAGGTTCGTCTACTACTTCTTCGCAACTATATCTAGGTGCATACTCAAGCCCAGGTCCGGCTTATCTCTCAATCATAGAACACCCGTAACACCCCAACAGCAACAGATAATATCAATAAATAAGCCCCAAATAGACAAGCAAACAAGCGCTAGGATTGACTCTCTCAGGGGACGTTGGATCCCAAAATTGACTCGCTTTCGGGACGTTGGATCCCTAGGAAACTATTAAGTCCCCAGCAGAGTCGCCAGCTGCTGGGGATTGCCCCAAACAGCCAGGAAAAAACCCGAGGCGAGACTCGAATAGGGAACCATCGCATCCCCAGCAGAGTCGCCAGCTGTCGCTACTGCGAAAATCGGCGCCGGCTGACAGAAGAGTCGCCACCGTGCGTTATTTATCCCTCAGAGCGGGAAAGGAAACGCTCGAAGTAAACCTCGCAAAAAACGGGGAAAGGTATGGTCATCGCAACCAAAACCTGGGTTCGGGAGTCGGTTACGCAAGGGGAAGGTATTAGCACCCCTCACGTCCGTCGTACTCGACGGGATCCACACTTGCTTGGGTTGTCTAAAGGATGCAAAACAATCTATCTACGGCTGCTAAATCTAAACGGAAGGGAATTGACTCGATAGAGCATCGCACTCTATGCCTACGTATTCTCAAGAGAGAAAGTCAGAGTCAACGTAGTTCGGGACTACGGGGAAAATTGGCTCGCCAAGACCTCGCGTCTCGTGCCTACGTACTTCCACTGCATGGAAGATCATAGCTTTACGTAGTTCGGACTAACTACGGCTAAACAAAACATTCTCACACAGCAGTGCGAAAAACAACTGGTTTCACAGGGTCGGGAACCTATGGGCAAAACTACGGCTTGGTCTCAAATGCACTTGGGCAAGAGAGAAAAAGGGTTACAGTTAGTCGTCAGCGGGAAAGTCTCGATCACACAGCAGCGAGAGAACACAAGTTAGTCGTTAGTGTGCTCGCTAGGATATCGCATCCTATGCCTACATATCTTCGTCTGGTACGAAGAATCAGAGCAGCTGTAGTTCGGCTACTACGGGACCACAACTCAAATCTCGTTTTATTAATCTCTGAAAAATGATTACAATGCTTGCATACTGGAAAATAATCTCCTAGGAAACGCTATCCTATTCTATCCTAAAAAATTGAATGAAAAATAGCCCCCTAACAAGTGGGCTTCTAAACTATCCTAAAAATCGTAAAAGAATTTCTATGACAATATATCCTAAACAGAAAATGTACTCCAAAAATATTAAACCTACTTTAATATTTTTCTCTTTTTTCTTCTTTTCTTTTCAGCATATTTTTCCTCATCTTTTTTCCTATTTTCTTATGGATTTTTTCTCTATACTTTTCTCCTCTTTTCTTTTTCAAAATATATTCTTTATATATTTTTTCCTTTTCTTTTTCTATTTTTTCAAATGTATTTTTCATATTCTTTTCTTTTCTTTTTCTATTTTCTTTTTCTATTTTCTTTTCATAATATTTTCTCTCTTCATATTTTTGTAAAACTATAAAGAAAAGAAAAAATATAAAAGAAAATAAAAGAAAAAATAGAGGGAGGGGGGTGTTACAGTTACAAGGGATTATACAAGTAAATAAAATAAAACTGTAACTGGGATTGGGCCCAGCCCAATTGATTGCTGCCAAAAACGGTGGGATGAAAAAAAGGCACACTGGGCCTCGCGATACCAAGCCCAAACCCGACCCTAACTTCCACTCAGAAACACCAAACCCTAACCCTAACCTTCTCTCAATTCCCCCCTTTCGCTGTTCACCGTCTCCCCTTGCAAACCCTAATGGCGCCGCCGTTTTCCATCCCAGAACTCCCTCTTCTCAAACCTTTTCTCAGTTTCAATCTCCATCTTCATCTCATTTCTTCGTCGTAACTCAATATCACCCCCAGAAAAAACTGAAGAATCTTATGCAGTCATCAATCTTCTGTTTCTCTTGCTCGATTCGTCAAACTCAGAAGGATTACGGAGGTTTTGAAGATCTTGTTGCAAATGCTTGAAGGAAGTCCGAGGAAGATTCGTTGAAGTCTAACCTGGATCTGGATCCGAATGCTCTGATGATTTCTGAACTTGATGAAGTTCGTTGAGGCTTCGTCCTGGAGATTGGAAGAAGATGAAAACCTTGCATGTTCTTGTTGTTGATCTGAAGTGAACACTCGAAGGTGTTCTTGATCTGGGTTTGAACAAAGTTCTTGGATGATGACGTTTCTGGAGTTTGGAGGTTGATGATTAGTTGATGACCGGAGGGTTGATGATTCTTGATGCAGAATCTGGTCTTTTCTGGAAATTTGTTGAGCGGAGATCTGGAGAGGATGAAGGAGGTACGCGGTGGTTTTCTGGAGATACGAAGGTTGTTGAAGAAGAGTTTCTGGAAATGAAGGTCTCACATGAATTTTCCGGTTAGGTTTGAGTTTTCCGGGGGGTATCTCCGGCGGCTATTGGTGATGACGATCGGAGATGATGATCTTAGAGGTGATTGGAGAAGAAGATGAAGGGGATCGGTGGAGGTATGACCGGAATCTGGGTTTTGGGTGACTCCGGTGAGATTCAGGGTGGCCGCCGGCCATGCAGGCCGGCCGGTGAGGTTTCACGGTGAGAGGCTGGTGGTGTAACACGTGGGGGAGCTAGTGGAGGGGCTTGATGCATGTGGGACGCGTGTCCCTGTGCGTGGCAGTGAGAGAAGAACGGAGAAGACGCGTGGCGTGTGTGGGTGATGCAGCGTGGGGCCATCCTCTTACATACACGTGGCGAGCTGGTTTTAAATGCTGAGAATTCTTCTGGGAGCTTCTGGAAGCTTCTGGACGCAACTGGAAAAAGCTGGACTGAGCTGGAAATTTTTGGACGAAAATGGACTTTATTCTGGACAAAAAAACCAATAGCTGAACAAAAAACTCAAACTGGGCCTCCCCCAATTGGGCCCAGCGAAAATGATAAAAAAAAACTTTAAAAAACTGCATAAAAGAATTAATACAAGATTACAACTAAATGAGCTAAGCCTAATCAACTATAAAAACTCAATTAATCCTAAAAATTCTAATTAACTCCTAATTAATAATACTCTAAAAAATCCTAACTATATTATTTATTAAAAGAAAATCTATTACCCTAATAAAACTATTAAAAGAAAACTCTATTTAAAAATGAGAAATCTATATTATTCTATATCTAAAATAAAAAACAATTAATTTCTATTAACAAAAACTATTTAATATGCTAAAAGAAAAATTCACTAATATTCTACACTAATGATTTTAAAAGCTATTAACTATTTAAAAACTATTTAAATTCTAAAAAATACTAATAATATCCTATATTATTCTAAAAAATCTATTAAATCCTAAAATGATTTAAAATCTATTTAAAACCCTAAAAAATGCCAATAAAATCCAGAAAAATCACCACAATTCCCAGAGGGACAAAAATAGCACCGAACGACACATAACACCGCGAGAGCGCAACAAAATAGCCGGTAAAAAATAAACGGGCACCGAAATATCCCAAAAATACGATTCTACCTATTTAAACCGATTAAAAAACCAAAAACACGAGACGAGAGCTGTGATCCCTGATAAAATCAAAACAAATGAAAAATGCACTGTATGCAATATGCAGATGCGAATGCGATTATGCGTCGAAACATCGAGCCAGATACGAGACCCGGTTGGTCAAATTTTAGGGTGCAACAATGTCGTTTTATGCTCGTTTTTCGTATTTGTTTGAATGCCTCTGATGTGTATGACATTTCTTGTAAATTTTCTAAGTGTGCGCTCGGTGTGTTTAGCTCGACAATTTGTTACCGGTAGTGCAGGGAACTGGCCGGTTTGGCCGGGGATGTAGCCGGGCCGTTTCGGGGGTAGTTTTCCCCGGGGCGTGGACGACCCATCGCGAGCTGGGTGTCCTGCCTGTTTTGGTACGGCGGCGAGGAGCCTCGGTCGAGGTATTCCCTGCCGAGCAAGGCCTTCTGCTCGCGCACACTAGAGGCAGGGCTTGCTTTTCTTTGGTCGTTAGTGGGCGCGGGGGTGTGCGGTGGTACCATGTCGCCCCCCAGTGGTCGGGACGATGGGTCGTCGCTGGCAATGTGTTAACTGTAGTACCGCTTAAGCTTCGCGGCGTTCCATGGTCGAGCTAGTTGTTCACCGTGCAGGTTTTCGAGGTAATAGGCCCCGTGCTCCGTTTTGTCCCGGACTCGGTACGGGCCTTCCCAGTTCGCAGCCAGTTTGCCCTCGTGGGAGTCTTTCTGGTTTCTGCGTAGAACTAAGTCGCCTGTTTGAAAATCGCGTTTTATGACTTTGTTGTTATGGCGAAGTGTGACTTGTTGCTTCAGTCGGGCTTCCCGGAGAGCTGCTCCTGAGCGGATTTCTTCGACGAGGTCGAGCTCTTCTCGGAGGGAGTCGTCGTTGTCGTCGGTGTCCAGGGGAGCTTCCGTTCGTTTGGACGGTTCGCGGATTTCGACCGGTATCAAGGCCTCGGTTCCGTACGTGAGGCGAAATGGGGTCTCCCCCGTGGTTGAGTGGGGGGTAGTACGGTATGCCCAGAGGACGCTGTGGAGTTCTTCGACCCATGCTCGTTTGGCGTCTCCGAGTCGTCGTCTGAGTCCTCTGAGTATAACTTTGTTCGCCGACTCCGCCTGGCCGTTTGTTTGAGGATGTTCGACCGAGGCGAAGTGATGTTTGGTCCCGAGTTTGGTGACGAAGTCGCGGAAGTTTTTGTCTGTGAATTGTGTGCCGTTGTCGGTGACGATGGCGAGCGATACCCCGAATCTGGCGAGGATGTTGCGTTTGTAGAATCGGAGTATGTTGTGGGCGGTGATTTTGGCCAAAGCTTCAGCCTCGATCCACTTGGTGAAGTAGTCGACTCCCACGATGAGGTACTTGTTCTGGTATGAACCGAGGGGGAAGGGCCCGAGGATGTCCAGCCCCCACCAGGCGAACGACCACGGAGATGAGAGGGACGTGAGGTCGGTTGGGGGGGGCGAGGTGCATGTCTCCGTGTCGTTGACACTTATCACACCGTTTGACATGTTCTTTCGCGTCGGACTGCATTGATGGCCAGTAGTAGCCTGCGCGTAGGGCCTTGCGCGCTAGGGATCTGCCGCCGAGGTGCTGCGCGTTGATACCTTCGTGGATTTCTTCTAGAACGGTCGTACTCTGGGATTTATCTATGCATTTGAGGAGTGGGATTGCGAAGCCTCGGCGGTACAGTCGTCCCTCGAGGAGGACGTACGAGCAGGCCCGTCGTTTCGTTGCGTTGGCCTCGCTAGAGTTGGCCGGCAGACGGCCGGTGCTGAGATAGGTGTGGAGGGGGGTCATCCAGCAGTCCGCGTCTCCAATGGCGTTGATGTCGAGGGGTGTGGTGGTCGGGTTGGTACTTGGTTGGGACAAGATTTCTTGAATGACCGATTTGTGGCCGCCTCGTTTTTTGGTGCTTGCTAGTTTGGAGAGGATGTCGGCGCGGGTGTTCTGCTCCCGAGGAACGTGCTGAATTTCTGCTGAGTCGAACCCTCTTAGTTTTTCATTGATGAGCGCGAGGTATCCAGCGAGGGTGTCGTTTTTTGCTTGGTATTCGCCTCGGACTTGCGAAGCGACCAGCTGGGAATCCGTGTAGATTCGGATGTCCCTGGCTCCCAGGTCGGATGCTAGGCAAAGGCCGGCGAGAAATGCTTCGTATTCGGCCTGGTTGTTAGTCGTTGGAAAAGCTAGCGTGAGGGAGACTTCGATGACCGTACCCTCGTCGTTATCGAGGACGATGCCGGCGCCGCTCCCCGTAGAGTTGGAGGAGCCATCCACAAAGATGGTCCAGAGGTGGTTCCCGGTGGTAGGGTCGGGGGGCGTGGTCATCTCGGCGACGAAGTTGGCCAAAGCTTGAGCCTTGATGGCGTGCCGGCTCTCGTATGTGATGTCGAACTCGGAGAGCTCTAGCGACCATTTCAGCATGCGCCCAGCCATGTCGGGGCGGCCGAGTAGCTGGCGGATGGGTTGGTCGGTGCGGAGCACGATGGTGTGTGCTAGAAAATAATGTCGGAGTCGGCGTGCCGCTGTTACGAGGGCCAGGGCGACTTTCTCGATCAGCTGGTATCGGGCCTCCGGGCCGTGGAGAGCTTTACTAGTAAAGTAAATGGGCTTTTGTCCTTCCCCAGCTTCGCTCACGAGGACGGCGCTGACGGCTTCGTTGGAGACGGCCAGATATAAATACAGGGTTTCGCCCGTCGCGGGGCGCGTCAGCACTGGCGGTTCGGATAGGACGCGTTTGAGGTGGCAAAGGGCTTTCTCACACTCGTCCGTCCATTCGAACTTGGTTTCTTTCCTGAGCAGTTTGAAGAACGGGAGGGCGTGTTGGGCCGATCTCGCGATGAATCGCAAGAGGGAGGCTAGCACGCCGTTGAGGGACTGGATGGCACGCTTCGTGGTCGGCGTGGTTATATTGGAGAAGGCGTGGCATTTGTCCGGATTGGCTTCGATCCCCCGTTCGGTCAAGTAGTAGCCGAGGAATTTACCGGCGCAGATGTCGAAAGTGCATTTCTCTGGGTTAAAACGCATGCGACATGATCTCGCGGTCTCGAAGACCTTCTGGAGGTGTGCCGCGTGGTCGTCCTCCGCGCCGGATTTGACGATCATGTCGTCCATATATACTTCGAGCATGTCCCTGATCTCGTCGCGGAAGACGTGGTTCATCATCCGCTGGTACGTGGCCCCGGCGTTTTTGAGGCCGAAGGGCATCACGTTGTAATAGTAATTGCCCGACGCTGTCATGAAGGCCGTGGCTTGTTTGTCGTGTTCGGCCATCGGGATCTGGTTGTATCCCGAGTATGCGTCCATGAAGGATAAAAGTTTGAAGCCCGCCGAGTTGTCGACGAGCTTGTCGATATTGGGGAGGGGGTAGGCGTCCTTAGGACATGCCCGGTTGAGGTCAGTGTAGTCAACACACATGCGCCATTTTCCATTATTCTTTTTAACAAGTACAACGTTGGACAACCAGGTGGAATACCGGGCTTCCGAAATAAAATTTGCCTCTAAGAGGTCTTTTACAGCTTGTTTGACCGCTGCCGATTTTTCGGGGGACTGGCGACGTCGGCGTTGTACCACGGCCTTTGCGGTTGGGTTGATGGACAGCTGGTGGCAGGCGACCGCGGGGTCGAGTCCCGGCATTTCCGCGGCGCTCCAGGCGAAGAGGTCGGCATTCTCGCGGAGGCAGGCTTGGAGCTGTCGTTTCGCGAGGTCTGGGAGTCCTGCGCCTATCCTCACGGTTCTGTTCGTGTCTTCCCCGAGGGGAATGAGCTCGAATTCGCCATCCGGGATGGGGCGCGCTGGGTGTGAGGGCTGCCCGTTCACTTCGTCGGTCTTTGCTTTATTGTCGAGCTCGTCGGTGAAGCGACTGTCGAGCTCAACGGATCCGACCAGCTCTGTTGGTTTGTCCTTTGGTGTAGCGCTTGGCGCTTTCTTTTTGGTCGGTGGAGCGATGGAGTCGAGGCCTTTCAGCGCGGCTTCGAAACATCTTCGGGCAGCTTCGATGTCTCCGTTGAGGGTGACCACGGCTCCCCTTCTCGTGTAATATTTCATCTTCAGGTGGACGGTGGAGGGTACCGCAGTGAGTTCTGCTATCGTCGTCCTGCCCAGGATGCAGTTATAGAGGGACGGGCATTCGATGACTAAGAAACGGACGCTGATGTCCCTGGCCGTTTCCTCTTCCCCGAAGGTGACTTTCAATTCCACGTATCCCCAGGGTCTCGTCGTCGTCCCGTTGAACCCCTGGAGGTCGGAGCCTACGTAGGGGGAGAGGTTGGATTCGTCGAGCTGGAGAGTTGTGAACAGATGTGAGTACATTATGTCAACCGAACTCCCGCCGCCCATGAGGAGGCGCCTGACGTCGAAGTTTGCCATTCGGGCACGTATGAGCAAGGGTATGTTGGAAGTTTACAATTCTGACAAGAATTTGTATTGATAGGTAAAATTTAGCTCAGGCCGCTATTTTGGTGGCAATAACAATGATACTGCAGCCCGTCTTCCATTCGATGCAGGATTTGAGGTATGATGTATCCCCAAACATAGATTTCTTTTATGAAGCTGATCACTTGATGCAGAATGCCTATACTCATATGTGTGCTGAATTTCATTTATATTTTAGGCTGTGGGAATCATTGCAGCAGTTGGGGACTCGGTCAATGACTTGAAAGTTGGCATGCCGTGTGCATTCATGACTTTTGGAGGTTATGCTGAATTCACAGAGGTGAGCAGTGGTTTTATCTCGTTGATTCCGGTTTCGTCGCATTTTAGTTTTCGCATTGATTTGGTAACAACAGCTGATTATAGGTTTACTCTCAGATTTATCATTGGTGCTGCGATCGAATGTTGGCTAAGTTACTTTGAGGTTATTAAATAGGATATGATATTATGGTTTTCTGGTTTCTAGTTATCTCAGTCATGTTCATACTAAACTTTTAGGACTTGATTTTAAGAATTCTTTTTTGAAATTTGATGATGGGTTTTACTGCTTGTATGACTTTCAGTTGTAATTATCTTTATAAGTTGCTTATGGCATCCGACTGAACCGGTTTCGGTTTTACTGCTGTTCATTCAATAGATATGTTTCCTATAGTTTTTTTTTCCAATGATTGTTTCCCAATGATTGTTTTATAGATTTAGTTGCTAAAGATATGTTTTCATTGATGGAGAAAATAAAAGTTTGATTTAATACATCTCTTTGCCTGTTTTGGTGAAGTTTGTCCCCACTCAACCAAAGAACCTTCCTTTTGGTTTTTATAGTCTTCATAATTTGGCTCCCATTTTTCTTTTTCTTTAACTTAAAAGTTAAAACTAACTTTGCTGCTGGCCCATTAGTATAGACTTTTCAGTGTGATTCATTGCTTTGCTTTTTCCACGATATTTCGTGGTTTTGTCTGACTTTGTTGATTCTCTTGTCCTATTAGTATGTGGTTTTATTTTTGATTTTGATTTTAAACAAACTCTTTTATCATATTATCCATTGTAATGAATAGACAAGAGAGTCTTCCTTCTACTAACCAACAAGAAGGAAAAAGGAAGTTCACAATGATGAGACAAAAGAGTACATTGTAGTAATATCTGATCCTTCTTCACTTTTATCAACAAAATCTTTTAAAAAACTTGTAGTAATATATTAAACTCAAAAATATATTTAAATAAATTGCATGACATTAAAAATTAATAATTAACTCAAAAAATAATTAATATTGAAAAACAACATATAACTAGTTTGATATTAATTTTTTATGTGCAGATGATAGGAGTGGGAACTCTTGTGATGATGCCAATCTTAGGCAGTCTCTCAGACAAATATGGAAGAAAGGCTGTTCTCAAACTTCCAATGATCCTTTAAGCATGGTTTTGTCAGACTTGTTATTTGTCTCATAAGTAAGGACCGTTTCTTACAACTCTGTGAATAGGTTGAATACAGGGTCTAGGGTGCGTGGATTCTTGACACGGCTAATTGGTTGTGACCCCTAAAGAAAGAAACTTCTAAGAGATTGTTGGTTCAACCTTGAATGTGTCAATTAGATGAACACTACCATAATGATTGAACTAAAACACGCTTTCATGTGTCCAATCCTCGATAGAGGGAAAAAGTAGAGAGACAAAATTTTCCCTGTGTGTCCAATCTCGTTTTCTTTTTGTTGTCAGCTTATGGTTGTTATTCATTCATTTTGTAGAAAAAAAAAATAGACAGAAGAGATGACACGCCCTTATCATTCTGCTAAATATTTAATTTTATTTTCTGAAGGTTGTTATTTATTTTGATATTTAGTGTTTGAAACTTTTTTCTTTCTGGTTGTGGACTTGTGTTTATCTGCTAATCATATTTAGCAGCATCTCAACTGAGGCATCAAATTTGCAATAAGAAGAATCTGAATATTGTAGTGCAACATTGAAGAATGCCATGCTTCAAAAGAGTAGTGACTCAGATCCTCTTGATAAATCAACACAACATGACACAAGTACTTCTTCTTTAGAGAATACGGAGTCCAATTTCAATGGCTTCCGACGGCTTCACCGACAAGAACGACGTGTTCAGAAAACTCAAAACGAAGTCTGAAAACAAGGTTCAAAGTTCTACGCTTTTGTGATTTCAGTTACTCTATTTTGTTCTCTGATTCTCTAGAACACGTTTCAGATCTGCGATATCTGTGTGCTACTTAACTAACAGTGTCTTGTTAATTCCTCTAATAATCTATAGCTGATGTAAATGTCTTGATACTGTGTGTAGGTTGCTGATTTTGAGAAATATGATATCTGTGCTATGATGGATCCGCCAAATTGGACGCAGGAGAACTTTGCAGCAAGATACTAGTATGGTATTTCTATCACTGCCCTGTTGTAAATTATGTTCTTCATATCTAGTCTTATATGTGTCTACATGGGATGAAAATGCTTGTTTGTTATTTAATTTTATTATTATTCAGTTGTAAATTTGATGCATAGGTTTAACATGATTTGTCCAAACATATGCTATGCACACTTAGCTGCAACTCAGTTAACTGAGTTGCAGTTCATGAAATTCGAGGATAAATCTGAGACATCCTCAAGCCACGGTGGACTGAGTGCTGCAGGAGCTGTACCTGTCCCCCAGCTTCCAAAATTGCAGGAAAGTGTGTGCAACTCTATGTTCTTCTGTTGAAGGCTTATTTGTTGACATAATGTTGTATATATAACTGTTCCAACCTAACTTTTGAACCTGGTTAAACTTTGTTAGCCGTAGGCTTGTTTGTTGACTTCTATATGTGAAGGCTTCCTTTTGATGTTAGTTAGATTATATTGTTATGTTTCTCTTAATTGTGTAACATTAATTGGTGACATGAACATTTGAAATGTATAGTGTGATTGTGGAAGCTTTGATGGTGGATAGTTTGAAAAGACTGTGCTCATCTTTGGAAAGTCTACTCAGAAAAGACTGTGCTCATCTTTGCAAAGACTGTGCTCATCTTTGGTTGGTACCTTTTATTATGGTATTCCTCATCTCATATTTTTGTTGTTGTTTTACAAGTTAAGCTGGAAATTACCTGTTGCTTGCAAATTTATTTTGTCAGTGTAAATTTTATATACAGGTATGCCCTTGGACCTTAATTATTCCAATATTTTTACGATCAAGGCAAATGGATTTGCTGCTTCAGATTTGGCCCCTACAGACCAGAAGCAACCAGCATGGAAGCCATATCTTTTCAAAGGAAAGCAGAGAATGCTGTTTACGACTCATGAGATTGTTCATGCGGCTCTCTATGACAGAGATGAGATTCCGGACAATATATCAGTTTCTGGTCAAATTAACTGTAGAGCTGATCTAAAAGGGTTGCCAGATGTATCGTTTCCCTTAACCGGATTAAACACAACAAACCTTGAGGTTTCATCATACCATCCTTGTGCTCAAGTTTCAGACCAAGGTCCAGATAAGCAGGGGGTGGTGTTTTCTCCGCCATTAGGTAATTTTGTGTTGATGCGATATCAATCAACTTGTGCTCTTGGACCTCCGGTAAAGGGATTCTATCAGTTGGCTATGGTTTCTGAGGATAAAGGTGCATTTCTATTTAAGTAACGTCTAATGGAAGGTTATAAATCTCCTTTGACAATGGAGTTCTGTACTGTTTCTAGGAAGTTACCCATTGTTTTGTTCAGGGTTTCCTAAACAAATTACTCACCTACAGTATAGCCTTCAAAGGCAAATTTATCAACTTCTATAAAACTTTAGGAAAGTTAATGATTAAGCATTGTTAATTGGTGAAATTGTCATATGCTTCTATGTTCTAAACTTTAAGTTTTTCATTCTATATCCACAGCAAGACACTAACGCAATTTATATTGTCTTTATATTTTATAAAAGGCACGGGCTGGAGCAGATGTTGTCAGCCCCAGCGATATGATGGACGGTCGGGTAGGAGCGATGCGAGTGGCTCTTGATGCTGAAGGCTTTCAGCATGTTTCTATTATGTCATATACTGCAAAGTAATTTTATGGTCATTTATTTTTTCTTATCTTACTTTCTGTTTATGCCAGCATGCATTGGAAATTATTGAAGATTATATGAACTTAGAATCGATGGCTATCTATTATAAGTTGTAGCATTGGGTATCGGTGAAGATATTCAAAATGTGTGGCATATTGACATTTATAATTTTATAGGTGAAGCAGTTCTGTTATGTACAAGTTGGTTTCTTATGCAAGTTATACACAATTTTATCTTCCTTTCGCTAATAATCATAGCATTCGAATTCTGTTAGTTATGCACTGAACATTTCACCATTTTTGCTAATTGCTATTCATTTGTCACTGAGTTCACTATTATTTTGGTGGACGTTGCTATTAGTTAATGCATCTTTTCTTGGCAATTATATAACTCAATCCTAAATTATGCCATTTATCTGCTACCAACAGGTATGCAAGCTCATTTTATGGCCCATTTTGAGAAGCATTGGATTCAAACCCCCGATTCGGAGATAAGAAGATGTATGTGTTATCTTGAAATCAAACTTCATATCAAATATCTAATCTATTTTACATAATTGAATCTTACTTTGCCATAAATTTGGTCTGGCTGAACAAAAGCTACCAAATGAATCCAGCTAATTACAGAGAGGCTTTGACTGAGATGAGGGAAGATGAATCAGAAGGAGCTGATATTCTTTTGGTTGGTTTAGTTTTATTTTTGTTTCTTTATATGTATGATCATAGTTAGGAATGAAACTCATCATATGCTCATTTTTTACACTGACTTTAGAAAATTTGGATGTGCAGGTAAAACCCGGCCTTCTCTATTTGGACATCATAAGGTTACTTAGAGATAATTCTCCACTGCCAATTGCAGCATACCAGGTTCTATTCTGGCCTATTCTAAAAGTTGATCAATGTTCAATTATTTCGGACCAATGAATACTGATAACCTATATACTCACAACAGAAGTTCTTATACAATAGACAAAAGTGTCCCTAATTATTTCCTTGGACGGTACTCCTTCCATGGGAACCGTTTCAACTTCAGAGCACTCTGTCGAATGGAAAATCGTGACAAGTGAACGGGGACTGAGTGGAAAAATTATTGAAGTGACATTCCCCGGAACAGTCAAGTTTGCACCATGGAAAAACCAAGTGGTGTCTTCCTCTGGGTCGGTCTCTATATCTGACACTAATTGTTAAATTGTTTAGGGAGGAGTCTACGGTGCAATTATTCAAAAGGAATTTAGATTATTCGAAAGGAATTTAGATTTCTCTCTTGAAATAATGTTGTTTTTTGGGCAGTCCACGATAATCGAATAGCTCGCATTTTGAAGCTGGAGGTATAGTGTTTTATCTTTTTCTTTATATTGTCGGTCTAACACCGTTCTCTTTCTATTCTCTTTGTAAATATATTTCTCTTTCTACATATTAATCTTCCACCATCCTAAGTTCTTCCATTTTTTCAGTCCTTGAACCTATCTGTCTATCTAACTTTACCTTTGCGATCTGAATGCCCCATAAATAGTTGGTTCTTACCAACAACAACAAGAAACACTTTGAATGATTTTTTGTTTGTTTACTCTAATCATAAATGATTTTTAATTTGTAGATTCTTCACTTTTTGTTGATTTATTTGTTTACTCTAATCATGAATGATTTTTTATTCACATATTCGTTTCATTATTTTATTCATATATTCGTTTCATTATTTTTTAGGGACTGATATACATTGTTATTTTCATATTTTGTTATTCACCTTTCATCTTCTTCTTCCATTACATTTCTCTCTTCTTCCTATGTCATTTCCATCTTCAACCCCTTTTTTTTTTCTTATGATGATTTATCTTTTTATATATACATCTACAAGATTCGAAAAAAAGTTTTTACTTTGACATTTCTCAAATGTGTACCTTGTGATGATTGGGCTTCAGATGACGGTGGGAAGAAGGAAAGAAGAGGAACTATGAAGCATTGAGGTGCTAACAAAGTTTTGACGAGAAAAACTTTTTTCTTTCCGTATCTAACTTTTCATTTTCTCTTCATCTTTGGATTATGTATTTTTTATTCTATTTCATCCATCTATTTCCTTTATTAATTTATCATTCATGTCTCTTATTATTTATTTTAGTTGATGTTTATTTTGTGCAGGTAAATCACAAATATTAGAAAATTTTATTCTTATCTTATATGTTTCAAAACTTATGACTTTAGAAAATTAAATCTTACTCATTAACTAAAAATATGTTTCTCTGATTCTATAAAATTAAGTAAAAGATAAATATTTTTATGTTCAACTCATTTTTAGGATCATAAATATATTGTATAATTATATTTGATATCATTACATAAAAATATATCATAAAATATAGAAAATATTTGTCGCTAATAATATAAAAAAAAGTACATGTTTTTGTTTTAATATTTCTTAATTTATAAAAATACTAAAACAAAAACTAGATTTTAGAAAGCTAAATAAAATTATAAGTGAAAACATTGAAATCATTTTATTGAAGATGTTAGAAATCATTGTAGCTTTGTGAATAGGAAAAAGAATTATATTTGTATTTTCGTTTTCAAATTTGAATATGAATTTGAAATATGTGAAGAACTTGACACCTTTAGACCTTTAGTTAGATATTTTTCAAAAGATACAAAATTATTTCTTTAAAACTTAATATTTATAAATGAGAGAGAAAAGATGGTGAAAAATGAATAAATGCATTGAATTAATATTAATTGACATTAATTAACAACATATTCAAACTTGAACGGTACAAGTTTTTTTTTCTTCAAACTTGCCAAGCATGTTACATATATCCAATTTTAAACCACTACAAACAACAAATATGCTATTTCATTTAATGCAAATCCAGTGCATTACAATGTCAAACGTCTCTATGAATAAAGTAATAAAAAAATTAATTATAAATTTTTAATAAAAACAATACACAAGTTCTAAAAAAACATTTCTACGTTTAATTCTTAACATGTGTCCCTAGGACACAAATTAACATTATCCATAAATTTATATATTTAATCATTTTTTTAAATTTTAGCTCTTAACAGTAGTATGAATTGTTATGTCTACTTTATGGAAAAACTAAGGTTAATTTCATTTTTTAAGTGAAGTTTCTCAAAGCAGAGCTGCTACTGTTTTATCTGTTATACTGCATTTTTTAAAAAATTTCTGTTACGAGTCAATCTCATCCCATTGGTGAACTCTTGGATCAAGTATCATTTGGTTTTGGTGATTTATTTCTTTCTGGATTATGGAGTTCTGTTATGGTTTGTTGGGGGTCTAATGTATGGAAGTATAGGAGTTATGAAGTGTTGTTGAGTTCTACTAAAATATCCCGTATTTGACTTTCTATTGTAACATAGACAGAAATTGACATATTATATGTGACAGTCCCAACTTTGAGAAGTAATTTGATGGGGGTCTAATGTATGGAAGTATAGGAGTTATGAAGTGTTGTTTGAGTTCTACTAAAACATCCCGTATGCAATCTTGATACTTGAATTATATTTCTATTCTATTTGGCACTGATACTGTTTTGTTTCTATGCATTTTGCTCAATTTTAGTTGTCATTTTACCTGTTTGTTGTGCTGAGAAGATTAAAGAAGTGTTATTGCTCAAAACTGCATGTCATATATGGGCTTCCACAACTTATCTTTGTTCGGCCTAGCTATACTATTGAGGTTAGTCTTTTATAACTGCTACTGTACTTTTTCAATTTTCATATATGAAATCTCTATAATTCAACAAGTAATCGAATTTTCATATATAGCTAGGCCAAACAAATTCTGAGCTTTTAATCTTAGTTAGTATGTTCCCACTAAGTTTAATTGCATTTTAAGTTCTGAGCTTTTTTTGTCTAATAATCTCAATGCAATTAGCGGGGTTGTTGCGTCAAACAACGTAGTGGGAACATACTAACTAAGATTAAACTTAAAATGTATATACAAAAAAAGCTATAGAATATAATGTAGAAACATATATGTAAAAATTAAACTTAAAATATCATAATTCATAAACTTAAAATCGACGTCATTTGTTGCATAATGTAAATTCACAAGAAAGTAAATTGTTAAGCTCAAGTAACAACTTATTAATTGTAAAATAGACAAAATCAATAACTAGGAGAAATAGGAAGATGTGAAATGGCCAGAGTATAAAAAGAGAACTAAGAGTATAAAAAGAGAACTGAGAATGATTGAAAATGAGAAAGAAAAAGAACAAAGAGATAATAGAGATGCGAGATCACATAAAGAGGCAAGGCTTTTGTGTTTTAGGATTTCAACAAATTTAGGAGAATAGTTTCAGAACAAACAATTTGCAAACGAATATCTAAGAAGACAAACTATTATCCTAAAGTTGCTAATCGTTTGTTGTCTGTAAGACTACAACTTTAGGAAAACAAAATCGCCTGGTTTGATGGTAAAATCAACTCCTTTTGTGTTAGCTTGTTTTTCCATTTGTATTATGCTCTTCTTTAAGTTTTCCTTCAACTTGATGATAATATTATGTCTTCGTTGCATGGGCTCATCAAATGAATGTTCTTCTACTGAATCGGCTAAATAATCTAGAATTTTGGGGGGATCTTGGCCGTAAAGTGCTTTGAATGGTGTCATCTGGATAACCGTGTGAAAGTAGGTGTTATACCAACACTCGTTAAGATGTAAGAATTTGTACCACTGAAGAGGATCTATGCTTGCAAACCATCTAAGGTATGTAGGAATTTTGTTGATTACCACCATTAAGATATAAACTTTTTCTAAACTATATAATAATATATGTTTATTTTATGAGTTGTGTCATGATTTTAAATAAATGCTATTGTTGTAATTGTCTAATTAAAACAATTGAGTTATTAATATTTTGTTATAAGTAATACTACATCTAATTTCACATACAAGGATTACCATGGTTATTCAAAAATATTAAAAAAAATCGTATGGATCAATTGTATGACATAACCTAAAGAACAATTTTATATTTTTAGGTCTATCCGTCAAGTTCCAAGAGGTCAATGCTTTATTCCTAGCAATAAGACTAGGTTGTAGTTTCTACATGGAAGCATACTATCACACTGTGCTGGATCTATTATATCTGTTTAAATTCCTCTTGAAGTGGAGGCCTCGGCCTGGTGTGCCTTTGAGGTATTGGAGGATTCTATTCGCCATTTTCAAGTTAGACTCAGTTGGATTTGACATGCAGCGACTAGCCAAGCTTACAGCGAACCCAATGTCAGACCTAGTGTGAGATAGGTAGATTAGTTTCCCAACTAGACTTTGATATCTATCTTTGTCGACTGGTGGATGTAACACGGTGGGAGAACTGACTTTAAACAATGTTGCGGATAGCAAGAGTCGCCACCGACTTTTATTTTATCCATAAGGAAAGGTTATAAAAGAACAGGAAAGACCTTAGAGAATATTTTGGGTCCGGGGGGTAGGTTATGAAAAGGGAAGGTGTTAGCACCCTTTTCATCCATGGTTATCCATGGGCTCTTAGGTACTTAAGCTCACTTTTGAATTGTTTTGAAAGTGTAGTGTGTGAATAGAAAATTTTCAGAATAGTTAATAAATAATCCATGTAAGGATGTGTTAAGAACTTGTTTGAAAACTTGTTGAAAATTTGTTTAAGTGTGAAACAGTTTTGAAGTGAGCAAGCACCTAGGAGTAACCTACCCTAATGTTTAAAGGTCTTTCTTATTCTTTATTCTTTCCTTTAGTAAGACTATCCCTACTATAATGGAGTAGGTAGTCCTTACTTTGGATGTTAAGGGACATGTGAGGGACAATTGGATTTTTGAAGGCCATTGTGGGGTGTAATAAGCAAACTGGAGGGACTATCATCATTTTTCGAAAGGGACTCGATTCGTAAAGGCAACCATAAGGGACTTTGATGATTTTCTTTTTGAGGGACTTGCTTTATACACCCCACTTAACCAATATTCATAGGCAACTTGAGGGATATCCTTAGGAAGTGAGACGGCGATTAAAATCGACTTACGTGTGTGACGTGTTTATTTTAATTATCTTTATTTAAAAGTGATCTAAATTTATTTTAATATTACATACAGGTTGTTACACTCCCTAATTACTAACCATAATAATAATTAAATAATTAAACAACTTTACATCCAAGAAACAATTACAAAATGATAAGCAAAATAATTAAATAGCAAAGATAAATAAAATATAAATAAGCAATAATAAATAATAAAGGGGGTTAATTCTAAGTTTACTCGGCAAGACATCGCATCTTGTGCCTACGTATCCTTACGGGAGTGGAATCAGAGTAATCGTAGTTCCCCTCAATAGGGAGGTTAGAAACTTCTTGACTGTGGTCAAGGTTTCAATGGGGAATAAACGTATCTTAGGGACACGCTTACGCGGAGTGTAGAAACTCCAATATCTACGTTGTAAATTGTTAAGTGAATTAGGGTTAGGTTAGGAATTCCGCGGCGGGAAACCTTAAAACAGAGTACGGCGACTCTTTTGGCCTAACACTAGGATAAAAGCAATTTTGCCCACGGCGGGACACCTAGGCGTTTGATCCATAAAAGGGGTAAGGCTATTGACTCGGCGGCCAAAAGGCTGGACCTAATCCTTCGGAAGGATAAAACTGTAAAAAAAAATGTGAAAATATGACAAATCATTATGTGGAGGAATAATTAAGGTACAGAAATAAGAAAAGTAATAAAGGCAGAGGGTATAAAGAAACAAAGAAACATTTTTGAAAACATGAAGAATATGAAAATATGTAATGACACTTATAATGAAGTGAGGGAGGAAAATAGTGTGGGGCTGTAGCCACCACAAGCACATCTCAACCTCGAGCATGCACATGAAATGCCAAAAGAAAGAAAAGTAATAAAAGGGTACATAAAATGACACGACAAACATCAAACATCAGGAGTTCCTTACGAAAAGGTTTTAATTTTTTAATATTTTAATTATAAAAAAAAAGGTTTTAATTTTTTTAATAAAAAATATTTAAGTTAAAATTATAAAAAAATTAAGTTTAAATTATAAAAAAATGTTAAGTTTAAATTATATATAAAAAAAATGTTTTTGGGAACAAAAAGGTTTTTTTGGAAAAAAATGTTTACGGGAACGAAAAAAGGTTTTTTTTTGGAAAAAAATGTTTACCGGAACAAAAAAAAGTTTTTTTTTTGGGAAAAAATGTTTACGGGAACAAAAAAAAATTTTTTTTTTTTTTGGGAAAAAATGTTTACGGGAACAAAAAGGTTTTTGGAAAAAAAAGTCTTAGTTTTAATAAAAAAAGGTTTTGATTTTGAAAAAGGTTTTGATAAAAAATAATAATAGAATTGCAAATGCAAACAGACAATTAATGGACATGCAAACAATCCTATACGACACAATCATGGTTCATACAGATCAAAATCTACGGATCTAAACAACAATGAAGGTTAACATGGCAAGGATGCAAATAAATATGAAAAATGCAAAGGATTTAGGAATCTAACCTTCGAAGCGGAGGCTGGCTTCGGTGAATGTTGGTTTGGTTTGAATAAGAGAACACTGGAGAGCTCAGAGGTCCGATCCTTTAAAGCCAATGAGGGTTGTGCGTTGTAAGAACAACATCCTTTTTCCTTCTCTGGTGTCTTCTTCTCTCTGTCTGAACCTTCCGCCCCCCTTTTCTGAAGAAAACCTTCTGACCTTTTTTTTCAACAAGGCAACACATGTATATATAGGGAACAAATTAGGGTTAACACCAAATTGTCAATAATGTCCCTAAAGCCCATTTTAAAGCCCAAACTAAATAATTAGTTAAGAAAAAAATAAAATTTAAATAATTTAAAATAATTAAAATAAACTTAAAATAAAAACTAATAATCCTATTGATTCCTAAAATAAAAAATATTATAAAAAGAACAAAATTTTTTTCAATATTTTTTATTTTATGATTTTTTGGATATTTTTATGAATAATTTAGAAAAAAGTGAAAAAAATAATATTTTAAAAAATGATTTAATTAAAATACGAAAATAATAATTAAATAATAATAAAAAACTATTTTTGTTATTTTTTAATGAAAGATAGAAAAATTTAGAGTAAAAATAATAAAGAACAAAAAAAGTGACAAAGGTGAGATTTAATTTTTAAAATAGTTAGAAAAAAAAAGATTTAATTTTAAAAAGAATTTAGAGGAAAAAAAGATTTAATTTTAAAAAGAAGTTAGAGAAAAAAAGATTTAATTTTTTTTAAAAAAGTTAGAAAAAAAGATTTAACTTTAAAAAGAAGTTAGAGAAAAAAAAAGATTTAATTTTTTTTTTTTTTTTAAAAGTTAGAAAAAAAAGATTTATCTTTATAAAAGTTAGAAAAAAAAAAAGATTTAATTTTTTTTAAAAAAGTTAGAAAAAAAGATTTAACTTTATAAAAGTAGTTAGAAAAAGGATTTAACTTTATAAAAGTTAGAAAAAAAGATTTAGCTTTAAAAAAGTAGTTAGAAAAAGGATTTAACTTTTAAAAAGTTAGAAAAAAGATTTAATTTTAAAAAGGTAATAGAATTTGATTAAAAAAATGTGTTAGAAATTAATTAAAAAAGGTTATAAAAAAATTTACTCTTAAAGAAAAGAAAAAAAAAGTTAAATTTTAATCTAAATCCTAAAAGTTAGTAAGAAGAGCTTAAAATGATTTAAATAAATAAACTAAATAGAAAAAAAAAAAGTTAATAAAAACATTAGTAAAGTTATAAAAAAAATTTAATTAAATTATTATTAGTTAAAAAAACAAGATTTAAAAAAAAGGTTAATTTATTAAGTTAATCAGAATTTAAAATAAAAATAAAAAGAAAGGGTAAAATTTGGGGTATTACAGTTGACCTCAGTTTGACTTTTTAACTGCGTTGACTGCTTTTGACTTATCTGATCATCTGACTGAGCAAACTTTTGAGAAAAGTCTTGAAACTTGACATGGGGGTTCTTATACACATATAAGATGTTATGAAGCTCACTTGAAGTCTTGGAAGTCCATTTAGCCTGATTAAAGTCAAAACCCTAGTTTTGGATGCACTACTTAGGAGGTGCATTGTCTGAGGGAATTGTCAACTCTTCTGACCAATTGTGAACTTTGTGAACCTTGTGAACCTTCTTGGAACACAAAGTCTTGTATTGTGAGGGCAAATTTTGGGGTGCAACAGCTGCCCCTGTTCAATTTTCTGAAACCTGAGGGGTTAGATTGGTATATTTGCCAGTCGTAACCTGGAAGGTTGAAGGGGATTGAACACAAAAGCCCAAAAATTTGCACTCACCAGTGCATGGAGTGATATTGATGGTTGGTTGAACATGATTGAGTGGGCTTAAAGATGCCACTAGGGGAAAGTTCTTCAGTAGTATAATGAGAACTGTCAGGAGTCTGGAGTAATACTGATGTAACAGCATGTCTTCATGAGGATAGAGCAATCAATAATGATAACCCTAAAGCAGTCTTGAAGTGATAAATCTGACCTCAGGAGGATAGAGCAATCAATAGCTCTAAAGCAGTCTTGAAGTAATAATGGCTTCAGGAGGATAGAGTAATCAATAGCTCTAAAGCAGTCTTGAAGTAATAGAATGGCTTCAGGAGGATAGAGCAATCAACAGCTCTAAAGTAGTCTTGAAGTAATGATTTCAGGAGGATAGAGCAATGAATAGCTCTAAAGCAGTCTTGAAATAATAACGTGATATGTCTTCAGGAGGATAGAGCAATCAATAGCTCTAAAGCAGTCTTGAAGTAATGATTTCAGGAGGATAGAGCAATGAATAGCTCTAAAGCAGTCTTGAAATAATAATGTAATTTCAGGAGGATAGAGCAATGAATACTCTAAAGCAGTCTTGAAGTAATGATTTCAGGAGGATAGAGCAATGAATAGCTCTAAAGCAGTCTTGAAATAATAACGTGATATGTCTTCAGGAGGATAGAGCAATCAATAGCTCTAAAGCAGTCTTGAAGTAATGATTTCAGGAGGATAGAGCAATGAATAGCTCTAAAGCAGTCTTGAAATAATAATGTGATATGTCTTCAGGAGGATAGAGCAATCAATAGCTCTAAAGCAGTCTTGAAGTAGTAATATGACCTCATGAGGATAGAGCAATGAATAGCTCTAAAGCAGTCTTGAAGTAATAGGATGATTTCAGGAGGATAGAGCAATCAGTAGCTCTAAAGCAGTCTTGAAGTCATGAGAGGCTATCAGGAGGATAAAATAACCCTGAGGTTACAATAAAGCAGTCCCAAAGTAATAAGAAGCTCATCAGGAGGATAAAGTAACCATGAGGTTACAATAAAGCAGTCCCAAAGATCATAAGATTGTTTGTTGGATAATTAACCTGAAAACAAGGTAGCATTCTGTATAACAACATTAGTTTATGCTTTATGTATGCATGTATGACATGATGCACTTAGGTAATGTACTATAGACATATATGTTATGGTATGATGTAAATGATGTATGTATGCTATGACACTGCTGGAAGTGTCTGGATATCCTTGTATAACAACTGCTGGCCAAGGAAAATAAATCCCGATTCGTTGTTGAAGAATATATAACCCTCCGTCTGCTGGGGATAACAAGGTATAGATAACCTCCCGTTGTTGGGGATAACAAGGTATAGATAACCTCCCGTTGTTGGGGATAGTAGGGTATAGATAACCTTCATTTTCGTTTGATAGTAGGATAAGTATAACATCCCGTCTTCGTTCATCGTGCCCTTATTGGAAAGTAATTTCCCGTATATCTGTATGAGGATAAAAGAGATGGATATAAATTCCAGGGGAGATTAGACTTTGTGAAAATGGATTAGTCCTACTGATGGTTTGTAACTGCCTTGTAAAGATGAACCGGCGAAGCTTCGTTGAAATCCTTCCCTCGTTCGTCCTTAGTAAATACTATTACTGCATTTTCATGCATTTCTGGTAAACATCAATCATATTAAGAGCATACATGCATTTCTGGTAAACATCAATCATATTCAAAGGCATACATACATTCAAACACAACCAATGGACGTTTCGCTTATGTAAATAGGGTAAAAGTAAATCTGGATTCAAAAGATGGAATTTATTTATATCAAAAGTGACCCATACACGGGTAAGTTTGTACAAGGAGACATAAACCCTAGTAAGAGAATTTTGTCATGAAGTTTTACAAAAAGAATCAGCTATGTGGGAAATAATCCTATTGAGTTTCAATTCTACTATTGCCCCTCAAGTATCTCATCTTCTTGCTGTTGAGACGGAAACGATTGGATTGAGCTTTATCTGTTTGAGCTTGAGTAAGTAGTACAACTGGTTGCAGTTTCATGAGTGATCCAAACGAGACATAGTCATACGCTTTAATCCCTAACTTTTGCCTGGATTGCCCTTTCAGGTTTTCAATCCACCGGGATACCCTTTTTTGCCCAAGCCGCCTTTTCAGGTTTTCGACTTGCCGGGTGTACATCTTTTTATATATATATCCCTAATTTTTGCCCAAACCCTTTTGGTTTGCCGGGATGCCCTTATTTTTGCCTAGGCCTGTCAACCTAGCGGGTCTCTTTTTATGCGTAGTATTTTTTAACTATGTCTGCGTTTACAGGTTGTGGGAAGTCTTCACCATCCATTGTAGTCAATATCATGGCACCTCCTGAGAACACTGTCTTGACTACAAATGGTCCCTCATATGTTGGAGTCCACTTGCCCCTAGGATCACCCTGTGGTAATATGATACACTTGATTACCAAGTCACCAGCCTGATATACCTTTGGCTTAACCTTCTTGTTAAAAGCTTTGATCATCCGTTTCTGGTACATCTGGCCATGACAAACTGCTGCTAACCTTTTCTCATCAATCAAATTTATCTGGTCAAGTCGAGTCTGAATCCACTCATCTTCATCCAAGCCTGCATCCTTCATAATTCTCAAGGAGGGGATCTGAACTTCAATAGGCAGAACTGCTTCCATACCATAGACCAAGGAGAATGGGGTTGCCCCGGTTGAAGTACGTATTGTAGTACGATAACCATGCAGAGCAAATGGTAACATCTCGTGCCAATCCTTGTAAGTAACAGTTATCTTCTGTACAATCTTCTTAATGTTCTTATTAGCAGCTTCAACTGCCCCATTCATCTTTGAAATCAACAAGGTAGTATGGGTCAACATATATTGTCTTAGTCGGCGAGCAGCCCGTGCCAAAGCGCAGCAAGTTTTCTCGAGCAGTGAGTATTTTGTTTCACAGTCGGTAAACTTTTTGCTAAGGTAGTATATTGCCTGCTCTTTTCGACCAGACTCGTCATGTTGCCCCAATACACACCCCATTGAGTTGTCTAATACTGTTAAATACATAATCAAGGGTCTTCCATCAACTGGTGGCATTAAAATTGGAGGTTCTAGCAAATATCTCTTGATTTCATCAAAGGCAGTCTGACACTCATCATTCCATTCCATCACCTGATCTTTCTTCAACAACTTGAAGATTGGCTCACAGATGGTAGTTAATTGGGAAATAAATCTTGCAATGTAGTTCAATCGTCCCAAGAAACCTCTAACCTCCTTCTCAGTACGGGGAGCTGGCATCTCTCGTATAGCTTTCACTTTTGCAGGATCCACTTCAATACCTTTTCCACTGACAATGAAACCCAGGAGCTTTCCAGATCTAACTCCAAAAGTACACTTGTTTGGATTTAATCTCAACCTGTATTTCTTCAACCTCTCAAACAACTTGTGCAGATGATCAAGATGTTGTTCTTCATTCTGAGACCTGGCTATCATATCATCCACATATACCTCTATCTCATGATGAATCATATCATGAAACAAAGCCACCATAGCACGCTGATATGTTGCCCCTGCATTCTTCAAACCAAATGGCATTACCTTATAGCAAAAGGTGCCCCACTGTGTCACAAATGTAGTCTTCTCCATATCTTCAGGTGCCATCTTGATTTGATTATAACCAGAGAAACCATCCATAAAAGAGAATACCTTATGCTGAGCAGTGTTGTCTACCAGAATATCAATATGAGGCAGTGGAAAGTCATCTTTAGGGCTAGCCTTGTTCAGATCTCTTTTCTGTTTTCTTCAGTTCCCAGATTCACAACTTCGACTGGCTCTTCATGTGGCTGTATAGCTTTCTCTTCTTGTTGTAACAACCTAGCAAGCTCCACAGGTATTTCACAATCGTCCTCGTTTCCGTCTTCAGTTTGATAGATCGGATTCTCGAAATTGTAATTGGCAATAGTAGAACTGTTATCAACTGGATCCAGAGTGGATGAGGATCGGCATTTTAGTGACGTGGGTGTGTGTAAGAACACATAGCTGATAAAGCAAAAATAAAAGAAAAAGAAAGACAAGGAACACAATATTTACGAAAACGAAACGTCCACTGATTTTATTGAATGCAGTATGCAAATGAAATGACAACCCGTAACAAGCACACCATTGTGCCCCGGGTAAGGCACATGGCTTGAAAGTTTTAATTGTTCCAAAAATTGCAAATTTAAAAACATAACACAGTAATAGTATTTACTCCTGACTAAAGGAGATAGGGATAACATCTTCAGCTGTCCAATTATTGAGTCCAGCACCCACAGTAGGAAAAATCCATGCCTCCAAGTTAAAAGTGTTTACATGGCTGACAAAGTATTCTTCCTCTCCAAAGACAGTAACAACTTTTCCATTCACCGGATATCTCAACTTTTGATGTAATGTGGAGGTCACAGCACCTGCCCCATGGATCCAGGGACGACCAAGCAGACATGAGTACGAAGGACGAATATCCATCACATAGAATGTAGCAGTAAACACCTGAGAGCCAACCTTGATTGGAAGATCAATTTCCCCATGCACTACTCTTCTAGAACCATCAAAAGCCTTTACCACAATATTACTGGGCTTCAATACCGTATCTTCAGGACTCAGCTTGTTCAGGACTTCCTTAGGCAACACATTTAGAGAGGAACCATTGTCTATCAGCACATGAGACAGGGTAGTGCCCCTGCATTCAATTGAAATATGCAAGGCCCTGTTATGATCCCTCTTGGCAGGGGTCAAGTCAGCATCAGAAAATCCTAACCCGTTGTCATAGGTCAGGTGAGCAACACAATTTTCAAACTGGTCCACAGAAATTGCACTGGGTACATGAGCCATCTTTAGAAACTTGATCAATGACTTGGCATGAGCCTCAGAACATAATAACGGGGAGAGCATAGAAATCTTTGAGGGAGTATGCCCCAGCTGATCAACAATATCATAATCACTCTTGCGAATGATTTTCAATACTTCTTCCATCTGCTTAGAGAGGTCATCAGCAGCTGGCACATCAGTAGATACAGGCTCAATAACAGGACCCTTGCCCCGAGCATCAATGGTGGAAGTAACAGCAGGAGTAACTGCACTCTTAGAAGCAACTGGAGGAGAGAAGACTCTTCCACTACGAGTGATCTTGCTAGATCCAGCAATATTATCAATGTCAACAGGCATATCAGGTAAAGGCTCCTGCCCCTTGGATAGGTTCAGGATCAGCTCTTGGAACTGTGCATTCTGTACCTGGAGATCCTTAACTGATTGTTCAAGAGCCATTGGAATGAAATAAACAGCGAGAAGATGAGAAACCTGTACACAATTATAAACCTGTGATGCAATGATATGGGAATGCATATGCAATGTTTTCAAGGACCGCAGGATTTAAATTTGCTTAAACAAACAAGAAAGTAACTTTTTATTAGTAATAACTTGTTTTGCCTTTTAGGCTTACAAAAAATGAAAACGAAATAAGTACAAAAGATGGGGTTTTAAGTCTCCCATGGACGCTTCCTCTTTGTGTTGAGGTATGAGTTGAGGTTTCGTTCCTCATGAAGTAGCTTTGTTAGCTCTAGGATCCTTGCTTGGCTTGCTTTGTAATGAGCCTCGAAGGTATCCCTTTGCTCTTTCAGTTGGATCCATGATCTCTGCAAGTCTTCCATATCAGTAGGCATGTCTGGGTGAAGGATGGTATAAGCTGTGTCTCCTTCAGCAACAGGTTCCATGGTAACTGGTAGGACGGCAGGATATGGCATCATGAGTGTCTGAGCACGAGATCGTACCCATCTGAGATAAGCCTCCATAGGAATAGTGTACTTAGGCTCCAGTGTCTTGCTGTCAATCCTGTTTACCTTTCCCCAAGCTCGGATGAATCTCTGACGGTAACCCTGAAGATCGTTGTCGTAATCAAACACAATGCCCTGAATCAACATGTCATGTGGACCATCGCTCCGGGCGTAACCAAATTGTCGTAAAGCTAGAGATGGGTTGTAGGTGATGCCTCCTCTTATGCCTAGAAGTGGCACATTAGGAAACTCCCCACAACGGTCAATGATGGTGACATTCTCCATAGATCTGGAGCACCAATGGATGTCTGAGTGAGAAAGTGACATGATCCTCTTGGACCATCTGAACCCTTGCTCATTCTTCATTACTGAGCGAGGAAGGTGAGAAATAAACCACCTAGAAAGTAAAGGTATGCAGCACATCAAAGTTCCTCTTGCCCTTGTAGTACGGGTGTGAAGAGAATGTAGGATGTCTCCAAGTAAGGTAGGCACTGGATTGTGACTCAGGAATATGTTGATGGCATGAACGTCTATGAACTGATCAGGATTGGGGAACAACACTAAGCCATAAATCAATTAGGCTAAGATCTCCTCAAAAGCATCGTAGCTCATAGCCTTCAAGAACATTTGAGCTTTATCCACTAATACCTTGGCAAGAATACCTTTAACTCCACTTCTCGTCTCTAGAACAATGTCAGACTTCTTCAGATGTAGAGCTGCAGCAATAACTTCTGGATTAAGCTCCTTCTCTAAGCCTGTGAATGGCTTCTGATCAAGAACAGGTATACCCAGAAGTTTAGAGAACTCCTCCATGGTTGGAACCAGCTGATAATCAGGAAATGTAAAGCAGTGGTGCTTAGGGTCAAAGAACTAAAACAACACACTCATCATGTCTTCACTGTACCCTGAAGTGACTAGATCCAATAGGTGACCATGTCTCTGGACGAACTGGGAATGATCAGACACTTGGGAAACCAACTCTTTGAGCTTGGGAGGTATCCCTACAAAGTTGATCCTGATGGTGTTTCTACGAGCAGAAGCCATGACCTGCAACAAAGAACAAAAATAAATCCTTTGGTCCTTGAAATGGTTAGGGAAAATGATATGCTTATGATGCATGATGATGTCATTATGTCATGCTCAATCACAAACATGTGGCACACACAAACAAGTCACACCATAGCCCTAGGTTTAAAGGCTTGCATGAGGTTCAAAGGCAAGTACCCTCCCCTGAAGTTAGATGGTTCATCCTGTCCTACAAAAGTAACCAGGTTCTAAGGGATCTCAATATCATTGATCCTTCACAAGGGTGGTTGTTCAGAAGGCAACTTACTTGCCAACCAAAACCCTCCAAGTTTAAGATCTCAATGAGCGTAGTATCGAGTGTCAACCAACTTCAGTCTGCACCAAAGCCGGTTACCTCACTACTTTCTAAAGGCCAAGATGAGTTAACTAGGGTTCTAAAAGTCAGTTAGTGCATTGACAACATATGGCAGCCTCAATATTATCCTCAACTTGACTTAAGGAATATAAGCACCAACCAAGAAGTCGCACTAACTATGGCCACCAGATCAACCGTATCGATATACGTCGTACAGTTTCCTTGGTCTATTGCCATTTACCTAAGGTACACTAGATCCGGGTTAGGACCTTTCACACATAAGAGCACCCCAACAATATAATAATAAAGCAAACAAGGCAAACAATTTAAAGTGATCTTAATTCCTAAGGGTACCCCTCTTAAATAGATCCCCAGCAGAGTCGCCAGTTCTGTAACACGGTGGGAGAACTGACTTTAAACAATGTTGCGGATAGCAAGAGTCGCCACCGACTTTTATTTTATCCATAAGGAAAGGTTATAAAAGAACAGGAAAGACCTTAGAGAATATTTTGGGTCCGGGGGGTAGGTTATGAAAAGGGAAGGTGTTAGCACCCTTTTCATCCATGGTTATCCATGGGCTCTTAGGTACTTAAGCTCACTTTTGAATTGTTTTGAAAGTGTAGTGTGTGAATAGAAAATTTTCAGAATAGTTAATAAATAATCCATGTAAGGATGTGTTAAGAACTTGTTTGAAAACTTGTTGAAAATTTGTTTAAGTGTGAAACAGTTTTGAAGTGAGCAAGCACCTAGGAGTAACCTACCCTAATGTTTAAAGGTCTTTCTTATTCTTTATTCTTTCCTTTAGTAAGACTATCCCTACTATAATGGAGTAGGTAGTCCTTACTTTGGATGTTAAGGGACATGTGAGGGACAATTGGATTTTTGAAGGCCATTGTGGGGTGTAATAAGCAAACTGGAGGGACTATCATCATTTTTCGAAAGGGACTCGATTCGTAAAGGCAACCATAAGGGACTTTGATGATTTTCTTTTTGAGGGACTTGCTTTATACACCCCACTTAACCAATATTCATAGGCAACTTGAGGGATATCCTTAGGAAGTGAGACGGCGATTAAAATCGACTTACGTGTGTGACGTGTTTATTTTAATTATCTTTATTTAAAAGTGATCTAAATTTATTTTAATATTACATACAGGTTGTTACACTCCCTAATTACTAACCATAATAATAATTAAATAATTAAACAACTTTACATCCAAGAAACAATTACAAAATGATAAGCAAAATAATTAAATAGCAAAGATAAATAAAATATAAATAAGCAATAATAAATAATAAAGGGGGTTAATTCTAAGTTTACTCGGCAAGACATCGCATCTTGTGCCTACGTATCCTTACGGGAGTGGAATCAGAGTAATCGTAGTTCCCCTCAATAGGGAGGTTAGAAACTTCTTGACTGTGGTCAAGGTTTCAATGGGGAATAAACGTATCTTAGGGACACGCTTACGCGGAGTGTAGAAACTCCAATATCTACGTTGTAAATTGTTAAGTGAATTAGGGTTAGGTTAGGAATTCCGCGGCGGGAAACCTTAAAACAGAGTACGGCGACTCTTTTGGCCTAACACTAGGATAAAAGCAATTTTGCCCACGGCGGGACACCTAGGCGTTTGATCCATAAAAGGGGTAAGGCTATTGACTCGGCGGCCAAAAGGCTGGACCTAATCCTTCGGAAGGATAAAACTGTAAAAAAAAATGTGAAAATATGACAAATCATTATATGGAGGAATAATTAAGGTACAGAAATAAGAAAAGTAATAAAGGCAGAGAGTATAAAGAAACAAAGAAACATTTTTGAAAACATGAAGAATATGAAAATATGTAATGACACTTAGAATGAAGTGAGGGAGGAAAATAGTGTGGGGCTGTAGCCACCACAAGCACATCTCAACCTCGAGCATGCACATGAAATGCCAAAAGAAAGAAAAGTAATAAAAGGGTACATAAAATGACACGACAAACATCAAACATCAGGAGTTCCTTACGAAAAGGTTTTAATTTTTTAATATTTTAATTATAAAAAAAAAGGTTTTAATTTTTTTAATAAAAAATATTTAAGTTAAAATTATAAAAAAATTAAGTTTAAATTATAAAAAAATGTTAAGTTTAAATTATATATAAAAAAAATGTTTTTGGGAACAAAAAGGTTTTTTTGGAAAAAAATGTTTACGGGAACGAAAAAAGGCTTTTTTTTGGAAAAAAATGTTTACGGGAACAAAAAAAAAGTTTTTTTTTTGGGAAAAAATGTTTACGGGAACAAAAAAAGGTTTTTTTTTTTTTGGGAAAAAATGTTTACGGGAACAAAAAGGTTTTTGGAAAAAAAAAGTCTTAGTTTTAATAAAAAAAGGTTTTGATTTTGAAAAAGGTTTTGATAAAAAATAATAATAGAATTGCAAATGCAAACAGACAATTAATGGACATGCAAACAATCCTATACGACACAATCATGGTTCATACAGATCAAAATCTACGGATCTAAACAACAATGAAGGTTAGCATGGCAAGGATGCAAATAAATATGAAAAATGCAAAGGATTTAGGAATCTAACCTTCGAAGCGGAGGCTGGCTTCGGTGAATGTTGGTTTGGTTTGAATAAGAGAACACTGGAGAGCTCAGAGGTCCGATCCTTTAAAGCCAATGAGGGTTGTGCGTTGTAAGAACAACATCCTTTTTCCTTCTCTGGTGTCTTCTTCTCTCTGTCTGAACCTTCCGCCCCCCTTTTCTGAAGAAAACCTTCTGACCTTTTTTTTCAACAAGGCAACACATGTATATATAGGGAACAAATTAGGGTTAACACCAAATTGTCAATAATGTCCCTAAAGCCCATTTTAAAGCCCAAACTAAATAATTAGTTAAGAAAAAAATAAAATTTAAATAATTTAAAATAATTAAAATAAACTTAAAATAAAAACTAATAATCCTATTGATTCCTAAAATAAAAAATATTATAAAAAGAACAAAAATTTTTTCAATATTTTTTATTTTATGATTTTTTGGATATTTTTATGAATAATTTAGAAAAAAGTGAAAAAAATAATATTTTAAAAAATGATTTAATTAAAATACGAAAATAATAATTAAATAATAATAAAAAACTATTTTTGTTATTTTTTAATGAAAGATAGAAAAATTTAGAGTAAAAATAATAAAGAACAAAAAAAGTGACAAAGGTGAGATTTAATTTTTAAAATAGTTAGAAAAAAAAAGATTTAATTTTAAAAAGAATTTAGAGGAAAAAAAGATTTAATTTTAAAAAGAAGTTAGAGAAAAAAAGATTTAATTTTTTTTAAAAAAGTTAGAAAAAAAGATTTAACTTTAAAAAGAAGTTAGAGAAAAAAAAAGATTTAATTTTTTTTTTTTTTAAAAAAGTTAGAAAAAAAAGATTTATCTTTATAAAAGTTAGAAAAAAAAAAGATTTAATTTTTTTTAAAAAAGTTAGAAAAAAAGATTTAACTTTATAAAAGTAGTTAGAAAAAGGATTTAACTTTATAAAAGTTAGAAAAAAAGATTTAGCTTTAAAAAAGTAGTTAGAAAAAGGATTTAACTTTTAAAAAGTTAGAAAAAAGATTTAATTTTAAAAAGGTAATAGAATTTGATTAAAAAAATGTGTTAGAAATTAATTAAAAAAGGTTATAAAAAAATTTACTCTTAAAGAAAAGAAAAAAAAAGTTAAATTTTAATCTAAATCCTAAAAGTTAGTAAGAAGAGCTTAAAATGATTTAAATAAATAAACTAAATAGAAAAAAAAAAAGTTAATAAAAACATTAGTAAAGTTATAAAAAAAATTTAATTAAATTATTATTAGTTAAAAAAACAAGATTTAAAAAAAAGGTTAATTTATTAAGTTAATCAGAATTTAAAATAAAAATAAAAAGAAAGGGTAAAATTTGGGGTATTACAGTTGACCTCAGTTTGACTTTTTAACTGCGTTGACTGCTTTTGACTTATCTGATCATCTGACTGAGCAAACTTTTGAGAAAAGTCTTGAAACTTGACATGGGGGTTCTTATACACATATAAGATGTTATGAAGCTCACTTGAAGTCTTGGAAGTCCATTTAGCCTGATTAAAGTCAAAACCCTAGTTTTGGATGCACTGCTTAGGAGGTGCATTGTCTGAGGGAATTGTCAACTCTTCTGACCAATTGTGAACTTTGTGAACCTTGTGAACCTTCTTGGAACACAAAGTCTTGTATTGTGAGGGCAAATTTTGGGGTGCAACAGTGGACTTTCATCTTCTCTTCCTTTAATTTGTTCTATTGGTGTATTAGCTGCCTTGCACCCGAGCATTCCAGTTTTTTGAAGTAAGTCAAGGGTGTATTTCCTTTGTGATACATAGATACCATCCTTTGTTCGAGTAACTTCCATCCCTAAAAAATACTTAAGTTGTCCCAAGTCCTTAACTTCAAATTCCTTTGCCAAGAGTCCCTTTAAATGATCAATTTGATCATAATAATTTCCTGTAATAACGATATCATCAACATAAACAATAAACAAAGCTACATTTCCTTCCTTGGAGTGTTTAATAAACATAGTGTGATCTGATTAACATTGGTTGAACCCGTTTTTCTTGACAACTCGAGTCAATCTATCAAACCATGCCCTTGGAGACTGCTTGAGGCCATAAAGGGATTTTCGGAGCCTGCACACCATATTTGCGGTGCTAGATGCCTCATATGTGATGTGAAAGTAGTTGTAGAGCTATGATGATCAAATGAACTTCTTTTGTTTTTGGTATCATTTAGTTTTAGTTTTAATGGGATAATGGGATGGAAATCACCTCTTCTCTTCTTTCTACGCTTATTAAACACTGTTGATGTTTACCTTAATTGCATATATGATATGTCACATGTGAATTTATAGTATGTAGAGCTATGATGATCCAACGAACTTCTTTTGTTTTAGGTATCATTTAGTTTTAGTTTTTGTTATAATTAAGTAAACTTGTAGATATTCTAGATTGTTAGTATTCCTAGAATATACAACTTCCTAGGTTAGTGCTTCTTCATTAGCATTCAATGTATTTATTGTAACACCATTATAAATGTTAATAGTGTGATCTGAGTATCGACATACAAATTAGAGAATTTTAGTTTTAATGGGACAATGGGATGGAAATCACCTGTTCCATTCTTTCTATCTTTACACCTCAGCAAAAGACATTCCCTCTCTTATTTTGTTTTTTTGGGTGAGGTGTTTTGTTTTTATTGGAGACGTTAGAATATAAGTACCGATATAAAGATGTCTCTAGGGTTTCCTATCTTTGTCCCTGTCTCTAGGGTTTCTCTCATTATTTTTCTCTTAATGTGATGTTCCACAAGGTTGGATACTCCAACATAAAGGACCGATAGTGTCAGTAGAAAAAATGAATTGGATAAAATAGGTTGGTCTATCATGCCTTTAGGGGTGTATGCATTTGATAGAAAAAAATGAATAGGATAAAATAGGTTGGTCTATCATGCCTTTATGTATGCATTTGATAGAATAGTCAGTTGAACTGTTAAGAGTGCATTTGTAATAAGCAATCATTGGTGTTACTTATACGGGGAGTTGTGCTTCTAATGTTGTTAATTCTTTCTGGTTTGTCCTTGTTTTCAGTTTGTATATGGGTCTGATTTTTAGGTGTATAGAACGGTACAATCTATAAAATAGGTCTATATGCAATTGACTTCTGAGGTATACACAAATAATTGTTGGATATGGATTTGGAATTAATTCCAGTCAATCACCATCTGTTTTGCGCCTCTTATGGCGGATCCTAACAGCCAACTGTTAATTATTCTCTAGTTTCATGAACTGTTGTACTCTTTCTAGGCAATTTATACCGCTCATGTAACCAGTATTATTGCAATTTTGCAAGGCTAAGATAATTACATTTTCTACAATAATACCCTTGGCTTGTATATGAAAGTAAACTTCTTAATATTGACATTTTGAAGTGTCAGCGGTGCTTATGCATATATGGTTCAAGAAGCTTACATGTAACTTTTACTATGCAATCATATAATGTATTGTAAAACTTTCTAATTTCTTATCCTTATAAATGGAATCTCGGTATATTTTGCCATTGGCTCCAACCAAAGTACAGATTTGTCTGATATATACAGATGCTTTCTATAACTGTGCAGAGTCGGTGTTGCCAATTTCATTACTCTGTTGCTTGAAAGTGTTAGTGTTGACATCAAACCATATGCTAATATGCTGGTGAGGTTGTTGTTTTCTGTTGTTAAAGAAGAAAAAAGTACTGCTGCAAAACACGCCTTTGCAGGTGCCTGTGCGAAAGCCTTGGATTATATAGCGGTCGCACAAACCCAGAAACTTATTGAAGACACTGCAGCTTTAAGTGCTGGTGACAAAAGCTCTCAAATTGCATGTGCATTTCTCTTAAAGAGCTATTCATCTAGGGCAACAGATGTTATTGGTGGATATCATGCAGTTATCATTCCGGTTGTTTTCCTTTCAAGGTTAGGAACATCCTTGTAACACTTTTTTTTATGTCATTCATCATTGAAGTTATATGATTTATTCTTTACGGTATATAAAGAAAGAAATGAATATTCAAAATATTAATATATGGGTCAAGCGATGCGTTGTGTACTATTACAAAATACAAAACCTTAATCTTTATACTAACAATACTATTCTAATCAAATAATGAAACGATAATTATATATAAAGAAATATATCAACTAATACTAAGCTGAACTAAATTCCCCTATAATTCAATTAAGAATAGTATGAGATGTTTTTCATATGATATATTCCAACACCAACAAAACCATATGTATAAGTAGAAGTTCTTGGCACTGGCTTCCAGTCACTATAATGGTTTATTTTCTCTTGGGAAACATTGACTGTATTATGGTAACACAGTTTATTTGTTAAACAATGAGTTTTTTTTTTCTTTTTTGCTTATTCAAAAATTTGAAAACATGAAACATAGTAAAAACAACATTTTTCCAAGCTAAGCAAGCCTTATAGTATAATGGTTAAGTGGAGTCCTGGGAATAATTTTTATTTATTTACGCCCATAAAGGAAATACTAAAAGTACTGGCCCAGAATATCTTGTTGCAAAATCTCAGTTTAATCTGAAGGATATGGACACAGTTTTCAAAAAAAGAAACCATTTCAAGGAGCCACAACTACTAAAAGCCTAAGGTTTTAGGATTTAGGTGGGGCCACAACTACTAGTATCAAAGATCTTAGTGTATTTTAGTGTATTTCCACCGATCAGTTTCTAATCTTAGTATCTTAGGTTATTTCTTATGGTTAGTTTTTATATTACTTATTATTCTTATGCTCTGTTATCCTCATTTCCCTATTTATCTAGGATTAAGTCTACGTACTTCTATAAATAAGAATTAGCTTTTAGTCTTTTGTATCAATTTTTTTTATTGTTAAGAGCCACACATCAGATGAGAAGTGGCCTAAACACATGTTCAGTGTTGTCGATGGCAGATGGCGGTCTATGACGGAGAGCCAAAATTCTGCCATGCCAGCCACTTTGCGGTGCCGTTATAGCGGAAAAACACGCAATATCGGCCGGTATTTAGCATAGAGCCGACCCAAAAACCGCTATGTATATCTGCCATATCGGCCATGGCGCCTCTATTTGATAACACTGCATATGTTTACTAGTAGGGGCAATCCTCACCTTAGCATGGCGCCTCTATTTGATAATACCGAAGGCCAACTTTGGGGTAATATGGTTGATTCTCAAAAAAGGTTACATCCATGGTGTGGTAGAATTTTTTGTTTTGAGGTGAATAACATTTGTATTCCTTTTGGTGAGGAGAGTAGCCGAGGAATATACATTTAATGGATTTCGGGTCAAGTTTACTGCGTTGGGGATCAAGATTATGGATAAAGGTTGTGCATCCAAATATTTTCAACGGAACAGATGTAAGGATACGATTGGTTGGATATAAGGTTTGGAGAGTGGAGTAAGGCGTATGAAAGTTAAGGATCCGGGAAGGCATTCTGTTTATTAGATAGGTTGCAGGGAGGAAAACTTCTCCCTAAAACTGGTTAGGTACATTTGTAGCTAGCATGAGAGATTAGGTTACTTCTAGGAGGTGTCTATTCTTTCTCTCGGCAACCCTGTTCTGCTTAGGTGTATCCACACATGAGGTTTGGTGTATTATTCCATGTTGCATAAAGTATGAGCTTAGTGCAGAATTATAGTACTCACGACCATTATCACTCCTAAGCACTCTAATTTTGCTTTGAAATTGTGTTCGCACCATGGTATGGAAACATTCAAATACCCTACCAACTTCCGATTTGTCTTTCATAAGGTAGAGCCAAGTGATCCGTGTGTGGTCATCAATAAAGGTGACAAACCATCTTGATCCAGTTACATTTCTAACCCGTGATAGTCCCCATACATCGCTATGAATAAGATAAAAAGGTTGAGAAGGTTTATAGGGTTTAGGTGGGTGGGGGCTGCGTGTATGTTTGGAAAATTGACAAATTTCACATTGAAACAACTTCTGATTTTTATTGAATAATTTAGGAAGCATTTCTTTCATGTACATAAAATTTGGGTGGACTAGTCTATAGTGCCACAACATTGCAGAATTTTCACTACATGCACAAACTACAGTGCAAGAGGTTGCCTCAGATTTTGGTTTAGATGCTTTAGCCTGAAGGATATAGAGTCCAGCACATTCTTTAGCATTGCCAATCGTCCTCCCCGACTCTAAAATCTGAAATTCACACAGGTTAGGAAAGAATTTAGTGATGCACTTCAAGGCCGATTTTTGGTCCATGATGGCTTTCCATGAATGATCGAACATGTGTCCTTGGTATGACCCGATTTCTTGCAGTGGTCACACCAAGGCCGAGTTTTCTTTTGGAAAGAACGTTGATCTCCCCTTGCTGCCATTGCAGATCCTTCTATAGATGAGGCTGCACTGGATTTTCCAAGCAGCATTTTTCTCCTGCTCTCCTCTCTTCGTATTTCCGAGAATGCTTCTCGAATTTTCGGAAGAGGTTTGGTTCCAAGGATTCTCCCACGAACTTCATCAAGTCTGTGTTCAAACCTAATAGAAATTTGTAGACTCTATCTTTCTCCACCAATTCTTTGTACTTCTTTTTATCATCTGTGCAACTCCATTCAACTTCATCATATACATCCAATTTCATTTGTCATGGTGTTTAGTAGCAATGACATTACTAGATTGTTTTCTAATTGCCATTTTTTGATGTTGGAATCCCCTTTTTTGGACACTTGGAGTCTCCTGTGATATAACATTCCTTCCCTTTTTCTTGATGGTAGATTTTGACCGAGGGCACCCATTGATTGTAATTCTGGCCATTCAATTTGTGACCAGTGATAGGAAGAGCATGTCCTTCAGCCAAACTGTTGGCTTAATTTTCTGCTTTAGTATCTGCCATGGGTAGTGCTCAAGGTTTAGGGATGGTTAAGATCTTGTGCTCTGATACCATATTAAAGTTTGACCTAACACTACCCTACAAATCTGGTTTGTAAGGTGAGGGGTGCCACTCTATATAAACTATTTCAATGCTCTATCTCCAACCAATGTGGAACTTTAAGATCTTCCTAATACACCCCTTCACGACCAACACTCTTTTTGGGCTTGGTGCGTGGATTTAAACGGTGGGCTGCCCAAGGTCCGATTGATAGGCTCTGATACCATATAGAAGAAATACGTTGTATATTTCATTGTGATTGAAACTTTTACATTGTGAGGTATAAATAGAATACATAAGCTGTACACTAATTTGTTAAAAAACAGAGAAATAATTTCCTATAATTGCTGCTACCTAAATAAGGAAATAACAACTACCTAAATAAGAAAATAACAATAATAGATAACAAATCTATTTACACCACTGTCTTGTAACAGCTTGGCAAATCAGAATCAAATGATTATGATTTGATATGTGCTAATCTTCAACACAAACCATTTCTCCTTGAATATGCTTCTCTTTCAAAACTTTATTATGGTATCATGAGCTTGTGATTCATCACAACCATGGCTTCTGTCTATGATCCTCCACCATTCTTCACGGTTCCTCCAACTCTGGGAAGTAGTACACCATTTTTTTCAACATCCAATGCAGCAGCTTCAAATCTGAAGAATGTGTTTAAAACGTTTTGGCAACACATCATCATCAAGCTGGACAACAACAACTTCATCTCTTGGAAGCTGCAAGTAGAAGGTATAATTCGCATTCACAAGCTTCATCGTCACCTTGCCAATCCTGATATTCCTCCAAGAGATCTCTCTACCAATTGTCGTGCCTCAGATCTTGAAATACCTGCATATGTGCAGTGACATCAAGAGGATTCTCTTCTCTTTACTTGGCTCCTCACTACTCTCTCTCTCTCTCTCTCTCTCTCTCTGATGTCGTTCTTCCTCATGTTGTGAGGTGTGTTCATGCTCATGAGGTATGGATTGTAATTGATCAATTTCAGAGGACTCAAGTTTATGCTAAGTCTCGTCAATTACGTTTTGAGTTGCACACCATGGAGAAAGGTGACAGAACCATTGCTCAGTACCTAGGGAGAATTTAACAAATTGTTGATATTCTTGAATCTATTGGTGATTCAGTCTCTCCTCGTGATCATCTTGAGACTATTGTGGATGGATTGCCTCAAGAATACCAAGCCCTAGCTTCCATTATTCAGTACTGTGACTAGCCTTGTGAAATTATGGTTGCAGAGACGATGCTTCTCTCTCATGAAGCTCGTCTAGAACGATCTACACGTGTAGCTACAAACTCTAGTAGCCAGGTCCAGCAGTGAAGCATAATACATAAGTTTAACCAGCATTGCTGCAGAGGTTCTGGGGATTAAGTCTTTGCTAGCAGAACTTCAGATACCCTCTCAAACTTCTCTTCTGCTTTGTGACAACTTAAGCACTGTTGCTCTCTCACATAATCCTGTCCTGCATGCCAAAACTAAGCATATGGAATTGGATAACTTCTTCCTAAGGGAAAAGGTTCTTAACTACACATTGATAGTCAAGCACATTTCGGTTGTTTCACAGGCAACATACATTTTGACTAAACCTCTCTCAGTTCTCAGATTTCTCACTCTCAAAAATCACTTGAAGGTTATGGACAAATCATCTCTTCAAAGATGCAAATGACTCTCTCTCAGAGTAGTAGCATTTAAAGGGAAAATATTAGAGTATATGCAATAGATTAGAATAGTTTAAGTAATGCTGACCTGGCAGCATTTAGACTAAAAGTAGTTATCAGTCATAACTAACTGTTAGAGTTAGTTATACTGAACAATACTATTTCTGTTATGCTAGCTGTCTATATATAGCATACTCATTGTATCAATTCAGTTGGGAATTTATCAATACAATTCATTTCTCCTTGAATGTGCTTCTCTTTCCATTGTTGCATTAATCTTCGCTGTTAAGGTCACCGTTCAAGAATCAAGATTGACTTTATTAAAGTATAGCAACCTGTATAGCTCAGTACTGACAAGTGTCAGTCTGAGTAGTTTGTTTAACTTGTTACTACAGATTTTCTGTTAGTTAGAACTTGCTACTGCAGGTTAGGCTTGGTTATCAAAACCTGCTGTGACAGGTCATAAAGTTAGTTTTAAACTGCTAGTGCAGGTCAGTGTTTTTGCTGTATATACAGAAAACTATAGTGTAACTGAATCAGTTGAGAAATCAATAACAAGAATATACAGTTTGTTACAATCATGAATCTCTCTCTCTCTCTCTCTCTCTCTCTCTCTCTCTCTTCTCTCTCTCTCTCTCTCTCTCTCTCTCTCTCTCTCTCTCTCTCTCTCTCTCTCTCTCTCTCTCTCTCTCTCTCTCTCTCTCTCTCTCTCTCTCTCTCTCTCTCTCTCTCTCTCTCTCTCTCTCTCTCTCTCTCTCTCTCTCTCTCTCTCTCTCTCTCTCTCTCTCTCTCTCTCTCTCTCTCTCTCTCTCTCTCTCTCTCTCTTCACTTCTAATATGGTATCAGTTTAGCTCTGATTCAAATCTAGAACCTTTTCACGGCTACGACTCCTACACCGGAGGGAACGCCGACCTCCTCTACACAAGATCCACCGATTTCTTTACCGGTCACCGCTGTTTCCTTTATTAATCCTCATTGTCTCCAATTTTCGCTTAAGATTTCGCAGAAATTGGATGAAAAGAACTTTCATCTATGGCACCAACATATAGAACCCTACATCAATGTGCATAACTTTACTGAGTTTGTAGTTTGCGCCAAAATCCCCTTGTAATTTGTTGATGATGGAGCTCGCGAAGCTGGAATCATCAATCCTGAGTACTCTCGTTGGCTACAAAAGGATCAAATGCTTCTTTCCAGGTTACAATCCCGAGACACTTGATCCTAGAGCCCTAAGATGTGTTTTTGTCGGGTATTCCTCAACTCAAAAGGGATATAAGTGTTTCCATCCTCCATCTAAAAAGTTTTCTGTGTCGCGGGATGTTACCTTTCATGAGGAGGATCAGTACTTCACACAAACTTATCTTTAGGGGGAGAATTTTGAGGAAGATAAACTTAAAAGTCTCGATCTTTCTAGTCTTGAGTCAAATACACTCAATCTGTCTAGTATTAAGTCAAATGCATCTGGTCATTCTGGTAATGACTCAAATACACTCGATCTCTCTCATCCTGGTCATGACTCAAACACACTCAATCTCTCTGGTCTCGAGTCAAATCCACCTAATTCTTCCAGCTTCGAGTCAAATAGGTCCAATCTTTTTGGTCTTGAGTTAAACACACTTGTACCAGACCCATCTGAGGCTGAAGAAGTAAGAGTTGAGCCAAATCAATCAAATACACCAATAGCTGAACTTGGACCTGAAGTGGATGTAAGATATAGAAAGAATTTGGTTTACATGAGAAAGTCAAAGGCCATTCCTGAATCGACACAAGTTCAAGAGTTTGACTCGTCTCCTTCAAATGAGATAATTAATTCTTCTGAATTACAAGATAAAATGATGACCCAAACTACAAATGAACTCTTGGACCATAGGACGAGGCAGCCAAAGTTAAATTTAGGCTAACTATCTTAATTGAAGAGTATTGGTGTGATAGGTAACTGAAGAGTATTTGTTACTTTCCCTTTTAGATGTCCTAGCTTCAGGAACAAGAGGATGATTTGGGCACTTCAGAACTGTCATCCATCTTCACCTGGCTTTTGTACTTTGGAAGACTGGTGTTCTTTGGGCACTTTGGAAAATTTCAAGATGATTTCTAGATGGTGAGTGTATTGCATTCTGAAAATCTTTGTTTCATGTAGCTAACTTTGTTAGTTGTCTTGATTAGGAATTTCAAGTTTTTTTTTTTTGATTTTTGTCTGATTGTGAATCTTTGTTTCATGTAGTTAACTTGCTGCTGGGTTATCAGTATATGGATTGGTGGGCTGATTGAGCTTTCAGTTTAAGACACTGATTTTTACTCTGTTTTCAGATAAGTAGGCCTGAGGAATGGGAGAAAGCCCCTGATCCTAAGAAATATTATATTCAATTCTTTGGCACCAAAGAGATGTAAGCCTCTATTACCTGATTTCTCTTGTAACTAACATGTTGCCAAGTTATCGGGGAATGACGGGGATGCATCTTTTATAATTTGTGATCAAAATTAGGGACTGTTGTGTGGAGTTAGTAAGGAGGATTGCACTTTAGTGTAAACCGATCAGTAGTTTGGATGCAGATAAAATGTACTGATGACTTATGTAGGGGTTTCAGAATATTATCTCAGTGATTACTGAGTCTTTGGTCGGACGTATGTTGATGTTGTGGGTTGCGGGATAGTTGTATTTGACACACCTACTGATAAAAAGTTATAGAGTACAATATAAATGTTTTAGTGTTTTTAGAATGACATCCTTAATGTTGAAACTTGTTAAGAAGTGTGGTTGGGCCTAACTCAACCCTACAAAACCGGTTGATAGAGTGAGGATTGCCCCCACTTATAAACACATGTTCATGCCATATATTGTCCGATGTGAGACTCTTAACACACCCCTTCACGCTCAGGACTGGACAACTGAAGTGTGAAAATAAATGGTGGGTGGCCCAATAGCGGAAACCATGGAAGGTGGCCCACCGGATCTTAAACCAGGCTCTGATACCATTGTTAAGAAATATGGTTGGGCTTAACTCAACCCTACAAAACCGGTTGGTAAAGTGAGGATTGCCCCCACCTATAAACACATGTTCATGCCATATATTGTCCGATGTGAGACTCTTAACAAAACTGAATGACAAGCTTCCTATTGTTTTTATTATATGATTATATAAATTCTGGATTCTATATCTGCAGGTTCTTCTAGGTTAATACAAATAGTTGTTTCCATTAGTTACTTGTAGTATATATTGAATTAAATACATGGTATGAATAAGAAAATGTAGTTTGATGAACCCTTTTAAAAAGGTAGTGTGAATGAACACTTCTGAAGTAAAAATAATTATACAGTAAGTGCTTATGTGATGTAGGTTTATGATGATTAATCTTTTATTGTGAATTTACTCTATTATTTGAAGGCTAGATTGATTAATCTTTTATTGTGAATTTGCTCTTTGATTTGAAGGCTAATTTGATTAATCTTTTATTGTGAATTCACTCTTTTATTTGAAGGCTAATTTGATTAGTCTTTTATCCTGAACTGATTTTAGGATGCAATGCAAAGGAAATCTCTTGCTTCTGCAGCAGCTGCTGCAACATTAGAAGAGGCCAATGCTACTGAATGCATAATAAGAAATTTAAGGTAATGACTACCCTTTGACCAGATGTTATTGATTAGTAGTTTGTAAGAAATTTAAGGTAATGACTACCCTTTGACCAGATGTTATTGATTAGTAGTTTATAAGAAATTTAAGGTAATGACTACCCTTTGACCAGATGTTATTGATTAGTAGTTTGGATGTGGATAAAATGTCCTGATGAGTTATTTTGGGGTAATTATGCTTATTATATGATTATATAATTATCTAATTCTACATTCTATATCTGCATGTTCTTCTAGGTTAATACAAATAGTTGTTTCCACTAGTTACTTGTAGTATATAATCGAATCTTCAGTTCATTGATGACATTACCAACTTATCTAAAAGGTCAAATCATTAGGAAAAGGCCCAAAAATGGTTATGAGTTTATAATTACTTGTAATATGCTGATTGGATGCTACAGATGTCCCTACAAGTGCATCATTCAATATTTAGGTATGAATTGTAATATTGTGAATACCTTGTTGCATGTTTGACTAGAAAACTGTGGTAAATCTCTTTAGGGTATGTTTGGGAGGGGGATTTAATCATTTAGGAGGTGAGGGTAGGACTTAATTTTGTTTTCTAAATTTTGTTTTAATTATTAGTTATTTAAAAAAATAAAGTAATTGTTAGTTGTTACAAATAATAAAAAAGGGGAGAGCGGTATTCATGGAGACAGCTTCTAGGTTTTGTTCCAAATCCCTGTTCTTCTTCCTAAACGGCGGTGGCTCCTACGGCCATTGGCGATTTTTGAAGCCTTTCCCTTCCTTCTTCTTTGCCTGTTATCCCTCCCACTTTGTCAGTCATAACTAACAGTTAGAGTTAGTTATGCTGAGGTTTACTATTTATGTTATGCTAACTGTCTATATATAGCATATTCATTGTATCAATTCAGTTGAGAATTTATCAATACAAACTATAGAAGAAATATGTTGTATATTTCATTGTGATTGAAACTCTTACATTGTGAGGTATAAATAGAATACATAAGCTGCACACTAATTTGTTAATAAACAGAGAAATAATTTCCTATAATTGCTGCTACCTAAATAAGGAAATAACAACTACCTAAATAAGAAAATAACAATAATAGATAATAAATCTATTTACACCACTGTCTTGTAACAGCTTGAAAAATCAGAATCAAATGATTATGATTTGATATGTGTTAATCTTTAACACAAACCCTCAATCTGGGTGGTAGATGTCTATCATACCCAGATTGGATTTGATATTTTCATAAGTATACCTTAGAAGAGCTTTGGTTAAGATATCTGCAATTTGCTTGCATGATGAGACATGATCAATACTTATAATCTTATGATCAATTTTTTCTTTAATGAAGTGTCGGTCAATTTCCACATGTTTTGTTCTATCATGTTGGACTGGATTCTTTGCAATGCTTTTAGCAGCTTGTTATCACATAGTAACCTTACAGAGTGGTTGACATGAATTTTGATTTCATCTAGAATGCTCTTAAGCCACATTCCTTCACAAATACCTAGGGTCATAGCTCTAAATTCTGCTTCTGCACTACTCCTCGCCACTACAAATTGTTTCTTACTTCTCCAAGTTACTAGGTTCCCCCACACAAATGAACAATAGCCTGTAGTCGATTTTCTGTCTGTGGAGCATCCTGCCCAGTCTGAATCTGTATAAACTTCAATGTCCCTGTTTGAATTCCTCTTGAAGTGGAGGCCTCGGCTTGGTGTGCCTTTGAGGTATTGGAGGATTCTATTCGCTATTTTCAAGTTAGACTCAGTTGGATTTGACATGCAGCGACTAGCCAAGCTTACAGCGAACCCAAAGTCAGGCCTAGTGTGAGATAGGTAGATTAGTTTCCCAACTAGACTTTGATATCTATCTTTGTCGACTGGTGGACTTTCATCTTCTCTTCCTTTAATTTGTTCTATTGGTGTATTAGCTGCCTTGCACCCGAGCATTCCAGTTTCTTGAAGTAAGTCAAGGGTGTATTTCCTTTGTGATACATAGATACCATCCTTTGTTCGAGCAACTTCCATCCCTAAAAAATACTTAAGTTGTCCCAAGTCCTTAACTTCAAATTCCTTTGCCAAGAGTCCCTTTAAATGATCAATTTGATCATAATAATTTCCTGTAATAACGATATCATCAACATAAACAATAAACAAAGCTACATTTCCTTCCATGGAGTGTTTAATAAACATAGTGTGATCTGATTAACATTGGTTGAACCCGTTTTTCTTGACAACTCGAGTCAATCTATCAAACCATGCCCTTGGAGACTGCTTGAGGCCGTAAAGGGATTTTCGGAGCCTGCACACCATATTTGCGGTGCTAGATGATTCAAGTTCAGGAGGAATTTGCATATAAACTTTCTATTCTAGGTCACCATTTAAGAAGGCATTCTTGATGTCTAGTTGATGGAGTGGCCAATCTAAATTTGCAGCCAAAGAGAGAATAACTCTAACCGAGTTTAGTTTGGCCACCGGTGCAAAAGTCTCTTCATAGTCTACTCCATATGATTGAGTAAATCGCTTTGCTACAAGTCGAGCTTTGTATCGATTTACACTCCCATTTGCATTATACTTCATGGAGAATATCCATTTGCATCCTACCGGCTTCTTCTCTGCAGGTAGGCTTGTGATCTCCCAAGTGCCATTCTTAATTAAGGCCTGAACCTCTTCAGTTACGGCTGCTGCCCCATTCAGAATTTCGGAGTGCCTCATGGATGTTGCTTGGAATATGTGTATTGTCAAGAGCTGTTACAAAAGTCTTGTAACTCTGGGACAATTTTTCATAAAATACAAATCTTTCAATGGGATGTTTAGTACATGATCTTACATTTTTTCTCAAAGCAATAAAAATATCAATATCATTAACATTCACAGAGTTAGGAGCAGTATTACCTGAGGGAATGCCATTTTCTAGAGTCTTGGAGGTTTCTTGGTTCTGCCTTGGAGCTGTACAGGACTCTATTACCTTCTTGCTCTTCCTGGAGTACACTTTCATGTTGTTTCCCGGTGCAGTTTCTGTTGTAGGGGCTATTGTTTCTACTACAATTTCCTCTGCATTTTCTGACATAGTTTCTTCTAGTCCACGTGTAGGTTCTGCAGTTTCTGTTGCATTTTCATTTGGTTCAGGTGTAGGTTTTGATGCCTCAACAGTGAGTTTGGGTTCAGCTAGCTCAAGTTCCAAAAGTTGGGATTCTACCACTTTAATTGGATATGTGTTCTCCCCTGAATGCCAACTTTGGGGTAATATGGTTGATTCTCAAAAAAGGTTACATCCATGGTGTGGTAGAATTTTTTGTTTTGAGGTGAATAACATTTGTATTCCTTTTGGTGAGGAGAGTAGCCGAGGAATATACATTTAATGGATTTCGGGTCAAGTTTACTGCGTTGGGGATCAAGATTATGGATAAAGGTTGTGCATCCAAATATTTTCAACGGAACAGATGTAAGGATACGATTGGTTGGGTATAAGGTTTGGAGAGTGGAGTAAGGCGTATGAAAGTTAAGGATCCGGGAAGGCATTCTGTTTATTAGATAGAGTGCGTGTTACGAATGTTCTAGAAATTAAGAAGAGTATTCTTGAAGAGGGGCATCGAAGTAGGATGGGTATTTATCCCGGTGCCACGAAGATGTATCAGGATTTGCTGAAGTTTATTTGATGTCCAAGTATGAAGAGGGATATTGTTGAATTGTTTATGTTTGTTTGAATTGTCAGAAGTCAAAGATTGAACATTAAAAGCCTTTGGGTATGATGCAACCATTGAATATTCCGAAATGGAAATGGGATAGTATCTCCATGCATTTTGTGTCGGGATTTTTGGAGACTGCAAAGGGGAATGATTCAATTTGGGTGGTTGTGGATAAATTAGCTAAATCGGCTCATTTCTTAAGTTGTTAATCGTTTGTTGTCTGTAAGTGTAACACCCCACTTCCCAAATTAAATAAAATATAAACATTATAAATAAACATCAGAGTTTTCCCCAAAATAGTGAGATATCACATCACCAAATTTTTATAAAAATACTTTATTAATTATTCTCAAAAATAATACAGCGGAAAACATTATTCCAACATTCTCGGCCATCCGCCAAATTTCGTAAAATCTTTATTATTATAATTCACAAAAAAAAGTGATACGTCACAGGATTACAATAAGTTTGACATAAAACAATTAAAACACCCATATCCCGTGTTACGTATCAGAGCATCCTAGACTCGACTGACACACCACCATCCAAGCTATCTAAGTACCTGGATTATCTGTACTTCCGGAGAAGCACAGACACAACAACAACCAAGGGGTGAGAAAACATGATCAAAAATATATTGGTAATGTAATACATGTAAACAAGGTAGTAAAACACACCAACACACCAATATTCACCCCAACAACTCCATATAACGAACCTACTGTTCAAATTACAATATAACATATTATAATGCAAATATGCAACTCAACACCATGCATGCGGTACCGACTCATTGGTTCATTCAATCGAACCTGGATAGATCACTTACGCTCCTCCTGAGACATGATCTATCCCCCACCATTCTCCACCAAGGAGTACGGATGAATCACTTACGCTCCTCCTGAGACATGATTCATCCCACCAAAACACCATGATATGCACACACCAATGCATAACTATCATATTTAGGCACACTAAGTGCACACGATCCTCCTGATCATATCATCATACATCAATGCATATATGTGTAGATATATTACACCAACACCATATAAATCAATCGGATAGTAAATAAATTCATACTATAACACCATATATAACCACATCCCAACACCCGGGAACACACGATCCTACTGATCACTACATACATATACGTTAACCAATTGTTCACCAATAATATCAAGGAAAACGAGTACCATCACCAAGTAAACAAGTTCATACTTTATCACCAAGATATAAACACGTCCCACCACTCGGGAATACACGATCCTACTGATCACTACACCATGCTCCGCATGATTCATACACCAACTAATTATCCATTTAAATAATTAGTAACGGAAATCACATACTATCACCGAGTACTCACTCTATAACACTCAATCATCTCCCCTATAATCAACAAAGTCCAAGGGCCCTACACTCTTAGCGCACACAGTATAACAGCATAGAAAAACCCCATTCTGCTACGCTCGCTACACCCTCGCTAGGCGAGCTCCCAGCGAATGCTCGCTACCTGTTCGCTTAGCGAACCTCCTCGCAAAGGCAAACAGAACCTACTAGACTCACTCGCTACCTCACTCGCTAGGCGAGCACCTAGCGAACGCTCGCTGCCTTCTCGCTAAGCGAAGTGCTAGCGAGTTGCCTACGACTTCTCAAGTTCTCACAGTTCAGAATTCTCACTCTTCTCTGATTCAAGCCTATTCTATAACATCCACTTCCTATACTATCCGTATTACGACCAATGCATATTAGGCTTATCAATCTTCCTATAATTCTACTCCAGATCAACATTACGGCACACTACCGACACTTTAGAGTTACTCTGAACCTTACTCAAACCAAACCAACACCAACAGTCAATCAACAATGGCAACATCAAACATTCGTACATCATCATATACATATTATTCCAAAGTCATCACTTAAACAATCTATCGACACATCAAAAAGGTCACACAGAACTTCCCTAAAACCGTAAACCCAACCTATACGCCAAATTAACCAAAAACAACAATTCACCAACACTCAACATATTTCAATCCATCAACATCAACATAACTCAACAATCAATAGCATGTCAATATAAAACTTCATCAACGATACATTCCTACGGGGTTAAGGAATCCCCACTACCCTATACATGTATATATCATTCCCAATCAAGTTTCTCCCCCCTTACCTTGTTAATCGGTTGATCGATGAAATTCTTCCTGGATTTGGTCTCTTGGCCTCCTCTTTTCTTTCCGTTCTTCGTTCCCTTTTTCCTTCGTTCTTCTCACTTCTCTCGTTCTTTCCTCTTCTCTCTTTCTATCGCTCTATCGTGTTATTTTCTCTAATACTTCCCCATCCCTTCATATTCTATTTTCCTTTTTATTTCCTATCCCAATAATAATAATAACTAATAAAAATAATAATATAATAATAATAATAATAATAACTAATAAAAATAACATAATAATAATAATAGTAATACACCCAACAATAATTATAATTATAATAATAATAATACTAATGATAATAATAACAATTATATTAATACTAATAATAAAATAATATGAATAATAATAATCTTAATATTAATAATACTAATATAATATTACTAATATTAATAATACTAATCATAATAATACTATTAATAATAATAATAATAATAATAATAATATTATCTCACCAAAATAATAATAATAATAATAATAATAATAATAGTAATAATATTATTATCTCACCAAAATAATAATAATATTAATAATACTAATAAATATAATAATATATAATAATAATACCCCCACCAATATTACTATTATTCATTATATTATCATATTCACACCAAAAATCATAATAATATAATAACTATATTAATAATAATATTATATTCTCCATATTAATAATATTACTACAAATATTAATAATAATCATAAATATAATAATAATAATAATAATAATATTAATACCACCACCAATATTACTATTATTTCTTATATTATTATAAACTCACCAAATTACCACCAATGATCTCCCATCTCAGGGACACCCACCAAACATCATCAAATACACCCTACCAAAGGGCACATCAACATATAATATTTAAAATAATAATAAAATGACTAAATAGTTAAAATGGGTGTTACAACTCTCCCCCACTTTAATTATTTTCGTCCTCGAAAATTATCTGATGGAAATAATTCCGGATACGCTCCCCGCATCTTTTATTCCAATTCTCAGGTCACACTGCCTTCTGCAGCACCTCCCCATACTACTTTCACCAAAGATATCTCCTCCCTTCGGAGTTGTTCCTCGCTTGCCAAAACGAACTAGAAATGCCTCAACAATCGGAATATTTTTCACTTGTACATCATCCACCTGGTTCAATGTACTTTCTCGACTAAGACACATGAAACATATCATGCCAATTCACAGCGACAACAGAAAAACAGTCTAACATGTTACTCCTCCCATGCCTCCGCTGCGCCACTCTGATATAACTACAGAACACGTGCGAACTTCTGAGATTTCGAAGCTCGACCAACACCAGTCACCGGCGTGACCCTCAAAATACATATTGCCTCGGATCCTCTCGATCTTCTCAGCCATCTCAAGCATAATCTTCAAGTCTGAGTACAACACTCTCACTCGATTTATTTCAACACAGGAGAGTCTTACACTCCCTATCTCACCAAGCCACATATAGTGCCATTCCGACACTAGGATGGTAACCGTTATTATAAGGTAACTCAATCAACGATAATTAATCATCCCACGCTCCACCTTGATCCGACACCCAAGCTCTCACCAATTCTCTACAGACTCAATAGTCCTCTCTGACTGACCATCAGTTTGCGGATGATAGGTCGAACTCAGCTTCAACTTAGTACCCGAAGCTTCCTGTAAGCCCCTCCAAAATCTCAATATAAACCTCAAATTTCCATCTGACACAATATTCGTCAGTATCTCATCCAACTTCACCACTTTCTCAATATGCATCTCGTATATCCTCAACACGGAATAGTTAATCCACTCCTAACAATTCAAATTAAAATTATGTCTTTACAAATTCTTTGGAAATCTCAACACCAATTTCGTGAAAATACTACCTGATTTCCACTCTAGAATATTTAACGACTACATCAGACTCAACAGTCTCTGATGTTCACTCTTCGAATTCCGACAATTCTAACTAGCATATTCCACCTCTCCTTATCCATGGTCTCAAAAACAATCTACTCAAGTTCGGTTACTTCTTCATAGCACCGAGATGGATACTCCATCTACCTCAATGTATTTCTTCACGAGTACTCCTACTCCCTTCAACAACATCTGATATACATACTCTATCATAACACCTCGTGGTATTATTTCCACAAACCCGACAATCCACTCTTCGACTCTAATTTATCAATTTCAACTAATTCACTATTCAATCCAGATTTCTGACTTTCTCGATTCTTCTCAAGGATATCACTAGTCAGATCTTAATAATAAAAGCTTAACTCCATAAGAAGTATCCTTACTCACAAAACGCATATTATGAAATTTCTCAATCAGTTCTAACTCTTTTCACCATCATCTTCGGTATATGCAAATATTTCTAACTCACTGCATCATCTACCATGTCCGCTTTACTCGAATGGTAATTCAACTCGAAGTCGTACTCTTTTCGAAGTCCCAATTATTTCCTATGCCTCATATTTGTCTTATTCAAATTAAACAAACACCTTAAACTCTTAAGATCACCAAACATCTCCGATCTCAGTCTGAACTTTTGAAGACTCCGACTCTAGTACAATCACAATAGTAACCAACTCTAAATCACTGGTCGAATGATTTCTCTTATACACTTCAAGTTGCCTTTTGCATAATTGAAACTCGCTGAAGTTGTCTTTAGCAAATCCCCTAATTATATCAACAAGCATCACAAACACCACAATTAGTTCTATCGGATTCGGCAGAACTTTCCTTACGGAAGTATATCACCGCTCTTTTTCCAACACTGATAACTCCAGTTCCTTATGCTCAACATAATCCTCTATACGCTTCGAATACCTTAAAATATCATTTATTAACACAACCATTGCCTTATGTAAATAATTAAAGAAGATCCCATGCCAAGTGGACAAACAAGTTGTGAGTTATAGCAGGAACACATACCGTACCGCCCGTCCTTACCACAAAATTCAAACACACTTCATCAATAAATAGCTTAAATCTATGTCAATACTTCACCATCTCATAGATAATTTGAATAGCTTTCCAACGCTTCGAACCGCGCGTCATTCCGAGTTACGGTTCTCCCGTTACGGCAAAAACACCAGAATAACATTTTCTGCCCAGGACCCCTTCGCCAGGCGAACACCGCAGCGAATATGGACGTTCGCCAGTATGCTCGCCAGGCGAACATGACAGTCCCAAAATCCTCTTTTCGACCGTTACCCGACTTTCGAGTGTCCGATTTCGATTCCGTAAAAAGCTGCGATCTCGGAATTTAACGTACAACAACAATTTTATACTTAGGAAGCCATCCAACACATTTTAAATCCATGAATAATATAAAACTCAATTACTTCCAATCTCAACAGCAGATCTTTGAGCCTCCTAATACGATAGAACTTTTGACCTTCGTCCCATCCACCACAAGAACTCTACTCGAGATCACATGACCAAGGGACTCACATCCCTCGATCAATTGTTCCATCAAATCATTAACTCTTGGAAGCGAACACCTATCCTTGATAGTCACCCTGTTCACTTATCTATAGTTCACCCAAAGCTTCACAAAACCTTCTATCTGTCTAACCAACAAAATTGGTGCACATTACGGTAGCACACTCAAACAAAAGAACCTCTCTCCTAGAAGGTCTTCAAGTTGACTCTTCAACTTCTCCAATCCCAACGAAAACACACCATATGGAGTCACTAATATCGGACTCGTTCCAACAACAAAGTCAACGTGTGAGCTTTACTTCACACTCCGATAGTAAATCACCTACCTCATCCGGAAACCTCCAGCAATCGCAATTAATTGACAAATCCCAATTTTTCTCACTTTCCTTCTCATTCCAAGTTTCAGTCAAAATAGACACTTCAACACCGTCTTACGCCAAATTCCTCAAAATAATCCCTTAAGCACTTAGCTTAACTCAAGACTATACACTGCTCACGCCACCCAAGCTTGCAAGATACGTTTATCCCATCCAACACAATCCCGTCCACTATTAACAAGAGATTAAGGGTGATCAGTTCCTCAATTTGTTAATAGACAGCCGAAATCATGATGGGGTACAAACCATGTTTACCAAACTATAATATCCCTCCTCAACACACTAAGCCACCACACTGTAGCTTTTCGGAGAAATACAACTTCTCCCCCACTGGAATCATTCCACTTCTACCAATGAAGTTAACCAACAACATGTACCGACAGTGTTTTTACACACATGTCGCATACCAGGAAACAATAACACTAGACAACATTGGCCGGACGGACCGACCTGCTCTGATACCAATTGTAACACCCCACTTCCCAAATTAAATAAAATATAAACATTATAAATAAACATCAGAGTTTTCCCCAAAATAGTGAGATATCACATCACCAAATTTTTATAAAAATACTTTATTAATTATTCTCAAAAATAATACAGCGGAAAACATTATTCCAACATTCTCGGCCATCCGCCAAATTTCGTAAAATCTTTATTATTATAATTCACAAAAAAAAGTGATACGTCACAGGATTACAATAAGTTTGACATAAAACAATTAAAACACCCATATCCCGTGTTACGTATCAGAGCATCCTAGACTCGACTGACACACCACCATCCAAGCTATCTAAGTACCTGGATTATCTGTACTTCCGGAGAAGCACAGACACAACAACAACCAAGGGGTGAGAAAACATGATCAAAAATATATTGGTAATGTAATACATGTAAACAAGGTAGTAAAACACACCAACACACCAATATTCACCCCAACAACTCCATATAACGAACCTACTGTTCAAATTACAATATAACATATTATAATGCAAATATGCAACTCAACACCATGCATGCGGTACCGACTCATTGGTTCATTCAATCGAACCTGGATAGATCACTTACGCTCCTCCTGAGACATGATCTATCCCCCACCATTCTCCACCAAGGAGTACGGATGAATCACTTACGCTCCTCCTGAGACATGATTCATCCCACCAAAACACCATGATATGCACACACCAATGCATAACTATCATATTTAGGCACACTAAGTGCACACGATCCTCCTGATCATATCATCATACATCAATGCATATATGTGTAGATATATTACACCAACACCATATAAATCAATCGGATAGTAAATAAATTCATACTATAACACCATATATAACCACATCCCAACACCCGGGAACACACGATCCTACTGATCACTACATACATATACGTTAACCAATTGTTCACCAATAATATCAAGGAAAACGAGTACCATCACCAAGTAAACAAGTTCATACTTTATCACCAAGATATAAACACGTCCCACCACTCGGGAATACACGATCCTACTGATCACTACACCATGCTCCGCATGATTCATACACCAACTAATTATCCATTTAAATAATTAGTAACGGAAATCACATACTATCACCGAGTACTCACTCTATAACACTCAATCATCTCCCCTATAATCAACAAAGTCCAAGGGCCCTACACTCTTAGCGCACACAGTATAACAGCATAGAAAAACCCCATTCTGCTACGCTCGCTACACCCTCGCTAGGCGAGCTCCCAGCGAATGCTCGCTACCTGTTCGCTTAGCGAACCTCCTCGCAAAGGCAAACAGAACCTACTAGACTCACTCGCTACCTCACTCGCTAGGCGAGCACCTAGCGAACGCTCGCTGCCTTCTCGCTAAGCGAAGTGCTAGCGAGTTGCCTACGACTTCTCAAGTTCTCACAGTTCAGAATTCTCACTCTTCTCTGATTCAAGCCTATTCTATAACATCCACTTCCTATACTATCCGTATTACGACCAATGCATATTAGGCTTATCAATCTTCCTATAATTCTACTCCAGATCAACATTACGGCACACTACCGACACTTTAGAGTTACTCTGAACCTTACTCAAACCAAACCAACACCAACAGTCAATCAACAATGGCAACATCAAACATTCGTACATCATCATATACATATTATTCCAAAGTCATCACTTAAACAATCTATCGACACATCAAAAAGGTCACACAGAACTTCCCTAAAACCGTAAACCCAACCTATACGCCAAATTAACCAAAAACAACAATTCACCAACACTCAACATATTTCAATCCATCAACATCAACATAACTCAACAATCAATAGCATGTCAATATAAAACTTCATCAACGATACATTCCTACGGGGTTAAGGAATCCCCACTACCCTATACATGTATATACCATTCCCAATCAAGTTTCTCCCCCCTTACCTTGTTAATCGGTTGATCGATGAAATTCTTCCTGGATTTGGTCTCTTGGCCTCCTCTTTTCTTTCCGTTCTTCGTTCCCTTTTTCCTTCGTTCTTCTCACTTCTCTCGTTCTTTCCTCTTCTCTCTTTCTATCGCTCTATCGTGTTATTTTCTCTAATACTTCCCCATCCCTTCATATTCTATTTTCCTTTTTATTTCCTATCCCAATAATAATAATAACTAATAAAAATAATATAATAATAATAATAATAATAATAACTAATAAAAATAACATAATAATAATAATAGTAATACACCCAACAATAATTATAATTATAATAATAATAATACTAATGATAATAATAACAATTATATTAATACTAATAATAAAATAATATGAATAATAATAATCTTAATATTAATAATACTAATATAATATTACTAATATTAATAATACTAATCATAATAATACTATTAATAATAATAATAATAATAATAATAATATTATCTCACCAAAATAATAATAATAATAATAATAATAATAGTAATAATATTATTATCTCACCAAAATAATAATAATATTAATAATACTAATAAATATAATAATATATAATAATAATACCCCCACCAATATTACTATTATTCATTATATTATCATATTCACACCAAAAATCATAATAATATAATAACTATATTAATAATAATATTATATTCTCCATATTAATAATATTACTACAAATATTAATAATAATCATAAATATAATAATAATAATAATAATAATAATAATATTAATACCACCACCAATATTACTATTATTTCTTATATTATTATAAACTCACCAAATTACCACCAATGATCTCCCATCTCAGGGACACCCACCAAACATCATCAAATACACCCTACCAAAGGGCACATCAACATATAATATTTAAAATAATAATAAAATGACTAAATAGTTAAAATGGGTGTTACAGTAAGACTGTAACTTTAGGGGAACAATATCGCCTTGTTTGAAGGCAAAATCAACTCCCTTTGTGTTAGCTTGTTTTTCCATTTGTATTATGCTCTCTTTTATAGGACTCCATTGTGTTGGTATGAGTCAGTCGAGAAAGTGTTGTACTCGGACCTTAGATTGTGCAAGAGATGACCAAAAAGATTAAGATGATCCAACAGAGGATGAGAACTTCACAAATTCGCTAGAAGAGTTATCATGATAGGAGGAAGAAGGTACTCAAAATCCAAGAGGGTGATCACGTGTTTTTGAGAGTTACGCTGATAACTGGTGTGGTTCGAGCTTTGAAGTCTAAAAAGCTCACTCCGTGTTTTGTTGGTCCGTATCAGATTATACAGAGGATAGGAGAGATAGCCTATCGAGTTGCTTTATCGCTGTCGCTTGCGAACCTTCATGATGTGTTTCATGTATCTCAGTTGAGAAAATACAGTCCAGATCCGTCTCATGTAATACAAATGGATGATGTACAAGTGAGAGATAACCTGGCGATTGAAGCATCACCCGTGCAGATAGATGGTCGAGAAATGAAATAACTACGGGGTAAAGAGATTGCCTTAGTGAAGGTATTATGGGATGGACCAGCTAGTGAAAGTTGGACTTGGGAACATGAAGATTAGATGAGAGAGTCGTATCCGACTCTGTTTTTCTCAGGTATTTTTTAGGGCGAATATTCTTTTAGTAGTAGAGAGTTGTAACACCCCAAAAATTTATAATTATTTATTTACGTGATTATTTGTAATTAATTGTGAATTTGGATTTATTTGTATGATGTGTGCCGATGTGTTGTGGGGAAATAAGAGGAATATGGAGGGATGAGTAAAATTATTTAAATTTAAATAATTTAGTTTATATTATTTGGAATTATAATAATAATCAATTAGATATTAAGGTGAAAAGGAGAATAAGGGCAAATGGGTAATATTCATGAGGAACTATTTAAACAAGAAAAATAGGAGAGTGATGGTTCATTTATGTACGATCGTGAGATTGGAGATAAATCGTGGAAAAGGGCTAGAGCACAGAGAACCAAAGGAGATTTCCTTAGAAGATGCGAAGGAAGGGAGATCAACTGCTAGGAAGTGAGGTAAGGGGGTTGCCATTATTATTATGATTGATACGAGGTTTAGGTATTTTTATTGAAATTGAAAGTAAAAATCCTATTATACATGTATCTATTATACATGTATCTATTGAGTGTAGAGACATGAGAGTTACATGTTGTATCGGCTAATTTCTAATTGAATCAGGAATTGAAATTGAGAAGAGAAAACTCTAAAGTGCCTCCGCAAGATTCACTAGGGTTTTCTGATCATACCCTTTCAATTTCCAATGTTTTTCCATGATGTCGTTCTCCAAGTCATGCCTCCGGCGCGTCGACGCGCAGCGAACAAGGCTAAGGCGAACAGACAGTTTCCACGACATCGTTTAGGCAATCTTGTAAACCCTTATTGGTCTGCCAAGGTTTGTGCTACTATTTTCATCGTTGTTTTCATTTTTATTTCTTTGTGAATACAGTGTGAATCATTGTTTCATGTAGCTAACTTTGATAATTATTCGGATTAGGAATTTCAATTTTTTTTGTTTTAATTTTTGTCTGATTGTGCATTGTCACTGGACTATCAATTTATGGATTGGTACTTCTATTTAATATATAAAATTAATCGAAATATAAAATGATTAATTTTAAATGGATGATAATATTAAATGTTTTTTTTACAATGTATTCCAATTAATCTCTTAACGTATTATTATTGTTATTGTGGAATATAAATTATTTTGCTCTCTTTTATAATTCTAATTATTTTAGATTTTATGATATTAATAATTTAAAGAGTGTACACATAAATAGACAATAATAAAAATAATTTATAAATTATTTTTATGATATAATAATTTATGAAAAACGGGCTCCAATAAAACGCGGTCCAATATTCAATAAAGAAACGCAGATGAGGATCAAAACGGACTCCAATAAAATGCGGTCCAATATTCAATAAAGAAGGCAGAAAAACCCTTAAGATCGAAGGCGGGGCGCATGCTGAAGTGGCCGCTGGAACTCTCCGAGTTTGACATAATCTACAAAGGCAGAAAAACCCTTAAGATCGAAGGCGAATATCAGGCGAAGAACGACAATCTGGCCGAGTACTTAGCCTTCATAAGAGAACGAATGAAGAGTTTCAACTCAGCGGAAGTACAACACGTGTCTCGCGAGCAGAACACTCAGGCAGACATCCTCTCAAAGTTGGCGAGAACCAAAAAGAAAGGCGGACACAAGTCCGTCGTCCAGGAGATCCTCGCTCAACCAAGCACGGAGAAGGCGAAAACGCTGCTCGACGTCAACGCCATTGAGGATGCCAATTGTTGGACGACCCCAATACTAAGGAGGCCAGTACGTTCAAACGACGATTTTGCTCGTATGTTCTGCTCGAGAACAAACTGTACCGAATGGGCTTCTTAATCCCCCTCCTCAAATGCGTCGACAAAACCCAAGCCTCTGCCATCCTGCAAGAGGTACACGAAGGCATCAAACCGCAACACCTCGGAGGACGGTCCTTGGCGAGGAAAGCTTTACAGGCTGAGTACTACTGGCCGACGATGCAGGAGGACGCGAAGGAACACGTCAGGAAGTGCAACAGGTGTCAGCGGTACAGGGACATATACCTTGCCCCTCCGAGTGACCTCAAGTCTCTATCCTCCCCTTGGCCATTCGCCTGGTGGGGGATGGATATCCTCGGTCCGTTCACCTTAGGCTCTTATTAGAACAAGTATCTGATAGTGGGCGTCGACTACTTCACCAAATGGATCGAGGCCGAAGCCCTCGCCAAGATCACGACGCACAACATACTCCGTTTTTACAAGAGGAACATCCTCGCCAGGTTTGACGTCCCACTCGCCATAGTCACCGACAACGGGACACCGTTCACTGACAGAAATTTCTGAGACTTCGTCACCAAACAAGGGACCAAGCACCATTTCACTTCGGTCGAGCACCTACAAACAAACGGCCAAGCCGAGGCCGCGAATAGAGTGATCCTCCCAGGTCTAAAACGAAGACTCGGCGACGCCAAGAAAGGATGGGTCGAGGAGCTCCGCAGCGTGCTCTGGACCTACCGAACAACGCCTCATTCGACTACTGGAGAAATCCCATTTCGACTCACGTACGAAATCGAGGCGGTAATCCCGGTGGAAATAAGAGAACCGTCCAGAAGGACTGAATCCCCCCTCAAGGAAGAGTCCAACGACGAGGCTCTCCGGGAAGAGCTCGACCTGGTCGAAAAGATCCGATCAGGAAAAGCTCTCCGCGAAGCCGCGCTAAAACAAAAGATCGCCCTGCGCTACGACACTAAAGTCCTAAGGCGCGAATTCCAGGTCGGTGACCTGGTCTTACGAAGAAACCAAAAGGATTCACACGAGGGCAAACTCGTCGTGAATTGGAATGACCCTTATTGTGTCTGGGATAAGACAGAGCTTGGGGCCTACTACCTCGAAACCCTACACGGGGACCAGATAGCTCGACCATGGAACGTTGAGAGTTCTCTGCAAATCATTGTTCATCTTCTTCTTCTCCAACGTTAACTTTTTTTCATTGTCATTATGTGAGTTGAAACAATCTTGAAATCAAAATTGATTGACTGAAATTCTCTATAAATTATGGTTGAATTTTCAACAACATAGACTAAAAAAAAAGAATGGAATGGAATCACATTGGTAATATAACACTTGAAAAGTTCTTGCATGGTAACAAATTTATATTCATATTCTTAGAAACAATTAATAAGAAAAAAGAAAAAATTAATTTATTTACTTTTAAATAAAATTATGAGATGATTGTAATAATAAAGGAGAGAAAAAATCTTAATTTTAAATGTGTTCCCTGTAATGTGTCCATCGGACTCGGAATGATAAGCTGAACTAAACTTCAAATGTGTTTCCTGTAATTTGAAGAGTTCTCTCCAAAAATGATTCATGAATATAGGGTCCCGATCGCTCATAATTGACATTGGGATACTGTGCAACTAATAATTTCCTTGACAAATATCTCAGCAAGACTTCTGGCCGTATAAGGGTGTTTGAGGGGCACAAAGTTGGAATACTTAAATAGTCTATCGACTACCACCATCACCGCTTCATACCCTTTGGATTTAGGAAGCCCTGTTATGAAATCCATTGATAAGTCTTCCCACACCTTCGTTGGAATTGGTAGAGGTTGGAGAAGACCTCCTGGAGATACTGCTACATATTTATGTCTCTGACAAGTATCACACCCTTTTACAAATTCTTGAACAGTACTCTTCACTCCCGACCAATATACATTAGCAGCTATTCTTTTGTAAGTTCTCAAGAACCCTGAATGCCTTCCTTGAGGTGAACTATGAAATTCCTTCAGCATTCTCGGAATCAACGTAGACTGTGATGACACCTCCCTTTGTATAGCAACGTGCCATGTTGTATATTGAACTTAGGATGTGTTGTAGGGTCTACTGATAAATCCTGCCAAGTTTTCTTAAGCTTCTCATCAGAATGTATCTCCTGTTGCACCTGCTGAAGCTCTTCCCAAAATGGACATGACACAAAATTATTGAATTCACCTTCTTGAATTCGTGATAAAGCATATGCTCCTTGATTCAATCTCCCAGGCTTGTAACGTATGTCAAAATTGAAACCCAACAACTTAGCTACCCGATTTTGTTGCTCACCAGTTATGATTTTTTGTTGTAACAAATCCTTAAGACTTCTTTGATCAGTCGACACCACAAATTTCCTTCCCAATAAAAAGGGCATCAAATGTTGGATCGCTAAAACACAAGCCATCAATTCTTTCTCGTATGCAGATTTTGCTAAGTTTCTCACACCTAAAGCCTTACTAAAGTAAGCAATAGGATTTTTACCTTGTCGCAAAATAGCCCCAACGCCAGTTCCCAATGCATCACACTCAATAACAAATTCCTTCTCAAAATCCGGCAAAGCAAGCACTGGTGCCTCTATCAATTTCTTCTTCAACAATTCAAAAGCATGTTGTGCCTCTCCTCCCCATCCAAACGCATCCTTTTTGGTCAATTCCGTTAGGGGCTTTGCTATTTTTCCATAATCACGAATGAATTTTTTATAATAGCCGGTTAATCCCAAAAATCCTCTCACGTCTTTTACATTCTTTGGTGCCGGCCACTGCACCACGCTACTGTACTTGTTGGGATTCACAACAACTCCTTCTTCCGATATCATGTGCCCCAAATATTCTATCTTGCTTTGCCCAAATTGGCATTTCTTCCTATTAGCCTTCAGACCACGTGTTTGCAGAATGTGAAGTACTTGGCTCAATTGATTCATATGATGCTGCCAGTCTTTACTATATATGAGAATAACGTCAAAAAACACCAACACCCCTTTTCTCAACATTGATTTGAAACACTCCATTCATAAGTCCTTAAAAAGTTGATGGAGCATTCATCAAGCCAAATGGCATAACCAAGAATTCATAATGCCCCTCATGTGTACGGAACGCCGTTTTGTGCACATCCTCACTCTTTACCCTAACTTGATGGTACCCGGATTTTAAATCTAATTTGGAGAAATACCGTGCGCCGTGTAACTCATCTAACAATTCTTCAATCACAAGAATTGGGAATTTATCCCGGATTGTCACCTTGTTAAGAGCACGATAGTCCACACGCATACGCCATGTGTGATCCTTCTTCCTCACAAGTATGACGGGACTGGAATATGCACTTGAGTTGTGCCTAATGATTCTGGTTTCTAGTATCTCTTGAACTTGTCTCTTTGTTGATCTGCAGACAATTGAGCTTTTGTCAAACCTTTGTGGGTCATGTCAATGGACCACAACACTCCTTCATTTTTGCCTCTACTCCTGCTCAACAAACTTTGTAACGCTTCCTCCTTATCAACCTTGCTCCTCAGTCCCTGTAGTGTAACCCACTTCCCTCCACTCCAAAAATTCATAGTCTGTTTGTTCCAGTTTACAATAGTGTCTCCAAGAGTCTTCAACCATTTAATTCCTAGGATTAAATTAGGACCCCCTAATTCAAACAAATGTGGGGTGTATTCAATCTTAACTTCTCCCATCTCCACTTCCACTTTCTTACAACGCCCTCTAGTCCTGGTTTGGAAGCCATCCCCTAATTTGACTGACATGTAGGGTGTGTCCACAATCTCCCATCCCATTCTTCGCACCAGTCTTTGATCAATAAAATTATGTGTCGCTCCACTATCGATTAAAATCAAAACCGGCATGCCTTGAATCTTCCTTTGGAACTTGATCGTTTGAGGTTGTTCGCGGCTGGGTGTTGTAACACGGTGGGAGAACTGACTTTAAACAATGTTGCGGATAGCAAGAGTCGCCACCGACTTTTATTTTATCCATAAGGAAAGGTTATAAAAGAACAGGAAAGACCTTAGAGAATATTTTGGGTCCGGGGGGTAGGTTATGAAAAGGGAAGGTGTTAGCACCCTTTTCATCCATGGTTATCCATGGGCTCTTAGGTACTTAAGCTCACTTTTGAATTGTTTTGAAATTGTAGTGTGTGAATAGAAAATTTTCAGAATAGTTAATAAATAATCCATGTAAGGATGTGTTAAGAACTTGTTTGAAAACTTGTTGAAAATTTGTTTAAGTGCGAAACAGTTTTGAAGTGAGCAAGCACCTAGGAGAAACCTACCCTAATGTTTAAAGGTCTTTCTTATTCTTCATTCTTTCCTTTAGTAAGACTATCCCTACTATAATGGAGTAGGTAGTCCTTACTTTGGATGTTAAGGGACATGTGAGGGACAATTTGACTTTGAAGGCCATTGTGGGATGTAATAAGCACGTATAAGGGACCATCATCATTTTTCGAAAGGGACTCGATTCGTAAAGGCAACCATAAGGGACTTTGATGATTTTTCTATTTGAGGGACTTGCTTTATACACCCCACTTAACCAGTATTCGTAGGCAACTTGAGGGATATCCTTAGGAAGTGAGACGGCGATTAAAATCGACTTACGTGTGTGACGTGTTTATTTTAATTATCTTTATTTAAAAGTGATCTAAATTTATTTTAATGTTACATACATGTTGTTACACTCCCTAATTACTAACCATAATAATAATTAAATAATTAAACAACTTTACATCCAAGAAACAATTACAAAATAATAAGCAAAATAATTAAATAGCAAAGATAAATAAAATATAAATAAGCAATAAATAATAAAGGGGGTTAATTCTAAGTTTACTCGGCAAGACATCGCATCTTGTGCCTACGTATCCTTACGGGAGTGGAATCAGAGTAATCGTAGTTCCCCCTAAAGGGAGGTTAGAGACTTCTTGACTGTGGTCAAGGTCTCACGGGGAATAAACGCATCTTAAGGACACGCTTACATGGAGTGTAGGAACTCCAAATCTCTACGTTGAAATGTTAAGTTGTAATTAGGGTTAGGTTAGGGATTCCGCGGCGGGAAACCCTAAAATGAGCGTGGCGGCTCTTTGACCTAATACTAAGGGTAAAATGGTAATTTTGAGGATTTGAGGTTGAGGACTATTGGCGCGGCGGCCAAACGGCTAGACCTAACCTTCGGATGTGCCACGGGACAACAATATTGGTGAGAGATTTGAATCATACAAGCAGAAATTTAAAATGCAGAAAAGTAACGCGATTGTTAAATTCGCGAGGTTACATGAGAGGAGCAGATACAATATGATAATGAAATTTGAATAAAACACAGCATAATAACAATAAACATAAGCAGCAAAAATGAACACACATGTTAGTAGGCGGAGTCAGGCGTCAATCAAAATTAATTACGAGACAGTGAAGAAAAAAAGATGCAAATTTTGGGACTTGGTTATTTTGAAAAAAAGATCTTAATAATGTTAGTTTTTTTAAAAAAAGGAACTTACTTTTATTTTGAAAATTGTTTAGTTTTAATCTAAAAAGATCAATTAAAAAGAGTTTTTTTTTTTTAAATTTACTTAATTATCAAAAAGGTTTAATTTCATTAAAAAGTTTTATTTCTTATTTTTTTATTTTTTTTATTTTTTTCATTTAAAAAACAAGGGTTCAATCGTATACATTAAAACAAACAACGTAAAAAAAAAAATCAAAAGAAATAAACCAAAACAGAACTGGGCCGGGTCACCAATCCCAGCCCCAACCCACTGCGAACGGAACATGAATTGAGGGGGCATTAGGGTTTACGGTCTCTGAAACTCATCAGGCGGCGCCGTCCAACCATTCCCTCGTTTTTGGCCTCCTGCATTCATGGAAAACAATAATGATACAAGTCATTAACGATGAATTACATTAAAACGAATTGCTGTGTGATTTCGTCGGTGTTGCGACGACAGTCTCCGGTGAAAGCCTTCGATGAGGGCTGCGAAAGCGAGGGGAGTTTGAAGCTTCAACGTGGTCGACCGATGGAAGAAGGCCGCGATGACAGCGGTGCTCGCTCCAGCAAGATAAGTATTCTTCTCGAATTCTTTATTAAGACCGATTGCTGTCCGTTTTGGGGTGCTAGGGTTTTATGATTTTTATCGTGGATCCCTCCTTCTTTTGATTAGGGTTTCTGCTTCTTTTATATTACTCTCAAATTCGTGGGCTTGGACCTCCTTCCAATTTTACGTTATTTGAAAACTGATTTTTACTGATTGATTTCTTTCTGGATTGATTGGAGATTCATTTCAATTAATTTGTGGGATGCTGATTGTGATTTCCTTTCCTTTCTCGGGTTCTCTTGATTGGATTTTGTTGATTTGATTTGATCGTTCTTCGATGACAGATCCCTGCATCTTCTAGTACTCTGGATACTCTTAGAGAATGTCATGTTACTCCATCGAACTAATGCAGCAGTTGGAAGCAACTCGTATCAATGAATTGTGACTGAGAAGCTTGGGAATACTTGGCTATGAACATTCAATTTCTTCTTCCAGGTCTACTAGCTTTCAATTGGAGCAGTTTGTGGGCTTTCTTGACCAACTGAGAGACTCGTTGTCCAGGTTCTTGATGACTCAACAAATCAAGTCTTAAGGGTAACTGATTAATCATGGAAGATCCCAAATACTTATGTGTCTATGAATATGAAAAATTATAGTAACATGTGTTTTCGCAACATGCAGGAATCGGTTGAATATGAGTATCAAGAATGGATGCAGAAAGGCATGAATGTCAAGGATGTAACAAGGATAACCGCGGTGGCCTGTCTTTGTATAATGGATTTTAGTTGAAGCAATTCCTGTTGATGTTTTTAGATCCTTGTAGTGTTTATTGAAGCTTTCGTTGGAAGAACCTAACATCTGTGAGTTTGAAGTTGGTCTGTTGGAATCATAATGATCACGGCGAATGTCATGATCCTTAATAGGATTCCCATCAGGGTTACCTGCAGCATTGAAATGATCCCTTTCGGTGGTCGATTCATTGTTGCCTCCAACATAAAATGGATTCTCAGAGCTACTGTCAAGTGTATGTTCATTACTTCTCATCTTGGTAAGCTTGCTGATACGGAGTTGAGCAAATTGGCTGCTGAACGAGCTGTAGCTACAGCATCTTGCAAGTCCAACTTAGCTTCGGATTTTGCAGTTGATAAAGAGGGAGCTAAGTCACTATTTTTTTTTATTAAAGGAACCATCCAAATCAGGAAACGGCACTGCAAAAGCATTAAGAATGGGATGATGTAAGCTCTAATCACCATCAATGAAGTGTCCATGAAGAAAACATAACCCAACGTCTGATTTGAAGTCCATAAGTTCAAGGTGAGGTTGATTCTCCCAGGAATACCATCAACAAGACTCGAAAGGTTTTGCTTCTCTCTGAGATAAATGGCAGCTGTTGCACCCCAAAATTTGCCCTCACAATACAAGACTTTGTGTTCTAAGAAGGTTCACAAGGTTCACAAGTTTCTCACCTGTTGTTAAATCACCATATTCTTGGAGTATGTGCTGCTGTTATACTTTGGAGATCTCCCATCGATGGTTGTATCCTGTCCCCGTGGAGTCCCACTTCGTTGAGTCTGTTACTCATTTGTTTCTCGCATGCCGTGTCGAGATACGATGGGCCGAGTCTCTGTCACCAGTGGATTTCTGAGACATTCATTCGTCACATGGTTTGATTATATTGAGGTGTCAATTTGGTTTGGTTCATGGTATTGAATTTATTCATCAAAAACACAATTGGATTTTTTGGCACCGAGTATATTTCTGCTTTACTGTCGAGGGATTTTCTCTGTTCTTCCTGTCTATTTTAAGTCGTTCAAGGCCCTTCCCGATTCTATCATCAAGTGCGACTTAATTTAGAATATATTGGGGGAAATTAAGGTTATATCAGTTGTGTGAGCAATATGTATTGGAGTGACAAGGTTCGATTTGAGTGATTGTCGGATTTTTATTTATGCTGAATTTATATGGTGAAATTGAGATTATTGTTCAAGTTGGATCAGATTAATTTCAACCGGTGGATCTTATTAGAGGTTATTTGATCAGTAAGGTTTAATCGGATATTTGATGGAGCAGTCAGGTTGCGACAAAATCAAGATCATGAAAAGAATAATCGGAAAGTAACTAGGATAGAAAATATATTGAACTTTATTCATAATATTTTTTAGTACAAAGAGGAATTAAAATTGGAATATTTTTGAATTTATTCATAAATATTTACAATTTACAAAAGGAGAGTAAAGTACATTTCATCCTAATTTCTAAAGTCCCAATTTCTCTAAAGGCCTTCAATGCTTGATTTCTCGATTAATCTTTCGTACGCGGCTCTTTTCTTCACACCTGCACAAACAAAGCAAAATAGAACAATGGATTAAAGTTAGACGGTTATTTTGACACCCTCAGAAAAGTCACTCATCACCGGGTGTCGGGAGGGCACGACTAATGCCGAAACCAAACTCCCATGTCCATTTCTCGATCCCGGCTACCAACCGGCAGCCTCTGTTCTATAGCTTTAAACGGGACAGCCGAGAAAGAGAAAGAGTAAAAAGAAGCGCGAGCCGAAATGATTTTGCCGAAAAGTGGTGATATGCCGAAATTGGATTCGTGAAGCCTAACTAATTACAATCCGGATTTTCTATCAAGTAAATATCAAATCCAATCCGAATTCAGACCCAGATGCCAATAGATCTGAACCGGTTCCAAAAATATCCAACACCTGAAATACCAGAAGCAAATCGGTATCAAAAAACCAAGTTAGATTATCAAATCCAAACGGTATCAGGAAGATCAGTTCATATCAGAACGAGTCCATCATCAAAACACCAAGGAATCAAACTCAGATTTTTATAACAAACATGAAATCCGAATCCAGTTTAAGTGGGCTCAGTTTGGAAACATCATGGCCCAAGATCCCCAACAATGGAATCCGTGCCATCAACCCAAAAGGAAATCTCAACTGTATTTTTCAAAATCATCTCGATTAATACCCTGCAATGTAACCACATATAAAAGGATTAATCAGGCCACAACTAATGAATCGGAATGTCGATAACGAATATGGATCCATCCTACTCCTCTAAGATGGTAACTACTTCCAAATACGATTTCACCAATCACAAGGCCAGACAGATGTTGCAGAGTCTCAGAATGCCGAAAACAATAATAATAACAATGGCAATCTTGGCATTCTTATTCTGCAACTTCTAATTGACCACATCAGCAATCCAGTTCCAAATATCACACTTACTACTTAATTTGAGCTAGACACACCTGTAAAGCGGACAACTTTGCAGCCTAAATGTTATTGCAGTTGCGTGAAGGTTATTTCTTGATGTTCTGGTGAAGCTTTTGGAGTCGGATGTAAATGCATTGCTTCATGTTTCTGGTCCTCAGCTTCTTTATGAGTTGTACATTGATCCATTTACATCTGCTCCTACAATGGATTTGTTGTCGGGTCTTGTATCCATTCTCCTTGCAAGATAATTCTGGAAATGCTGATCTTAGGACTGTTAGTAAGAGTAAGAGGAGTAATCTTGGCAATGAGTTGAGCGATAAAGAGAGAGAATGAGGGAAACAGTGATGAGATAAAATTTCACCTGATTCAAGTGTTGGCAGAACTGTTGAGATGGCTGCTAATTCCACGAATGCCTTGGCTGGTCTAGCTATTAGTGATAATTCAGAAAACTTCTCTTCATGCCGAGGGAGCTCATAGACTGTTTCAAATTTGCTATGTCACAACTTCCTACATTAAACGAATCCTTCATTCCCCTTGCCAACAAAACTGAGGATGAAGAAGTTGATGCCAATAAAGCTAGCATAGAATGGCCTAAAGATGTCTCTGAAGAAGCAGATCATAAGGATTAATACCTAGGAAATGATTGTTTTTTGTTGAAAGAAGTTTCCAACAGTTTTATTGCAGGCATACCTGATGTATCCAAGGCCTATCAAGCTTCCATTAAAGGTGTTACTGCTGAATCTCCCACAATTGAAGCTGATCTTCCAAATAAACCTCCCACCAACAGTGTTATTTTTACAAAAATAGATTTACTACAGAAGACTCTCATAAAGAACCTTACCTGGCTCATGAAACTGCTACACCTCAAAGAACCCTGGTAGTTTTCCCGTGAAACTGAAAACAGATTCTACTTCCATGGAATATGTTCCAGATGAGATAACAAATTCGGTTCTTTGGCAAGGCCGAGTCCCATTTGATTGACAGTGACAACTCTATGAATGCGCTAACTCATTCTACGCAACTTCTCAATGTTGAGGCAAACACTGCAACTTGTGATAGAGCTGCTGCTCCTGAGATTTAGCGGCATTCTCACAAACATCACAATCCACCAGTCAAGCGCCTGGGAATGGAAAAAGTCGCTGGTGCTCCTCATGACATTACCAATCCTAGAATATATGAACAGTGATCACTCTCAAGCTCATTGCGGGCCATTTAAAACGCCAATAAAAAAAACACTCATGAGAAAAAGCCCAAAGGGACAGTTGCTCACTAAAGAAATGCTACCAGACACAACTCGTTTGTCCTTGAGAACTTGACTTCCAACGCACGGACGACCAGCCATTACCTCTTCTCATGAAAGGTTTTTAGCTGAAATAAGGATGAAATAGAAGTTGTCTATCCGCTGAAAAGTATGTAAAACCGTACATGCTCCCTGCACTATCAACTGAAGGCCACGATGAAATTAGATATCAACAAACGTCCGCGCTTCAGTATCATATGCGAGTGTAATCACTCTGGGCCTCCAATCCACATTTTAGCCCAAAACCCTTCGCCACCTGTACCTGCCAAGTCAGAAAAAATAAAGATTAGGGAATATTCCTTGAAGATGGAATCAAATCGAATCATCAAGTTTGCTAGTCAGAACCAAATCGAATCACAAATCAAAGGATTGAATATCAATTAATCAAATCATCATTACAATCACTGAAAAAAGGAAAGATTTTGAACTCTCTTCAAACCAAGAAAGGAAACCCTAAATCAATCATCAATCAGCATTCAATGTGATTTTAATACAGGGAACCTCGGTTGGAGCCTATATAAAGAGACAGAGAAACACATCAGGAACGGACGAAAAAACCCTAGTACTACCACAAAACACCGAATTCGTAACCTAAAAATTGAGCAAAGAAAAGAGGAGAACTCATCTCTCTGGCCGACGAGCTACCTTCAGCTACCACGAAATCCCGCCGACGCCGCAGACACAACCGTCGAAGAGTCCATTCCACCGCACGCGTCTTCACCGTTCTACCAGCCTTCGGTAACCTCTCACTTTGAACTGAGTCTGTTGAATGACTAATGTTGTGATTGTTGTTTCAGGTACAGAAATTTGAGTGAGACGCGATTGGAAAGAGGAGAAGACGCGATCGGAAGTTGAGGGAGAGGGTTTCCGATTTGGGGATTCTGGGGATTAGTTTTCCATTCTTGTTTTCTCTCTGTTGCTTCATTACTTGTATAATATAACGCCTAACCACACACTAATCACACTAATCACCATTAAAATCACCGTAATCATCTTCTAACTTTTCGATAATCAGTTTTCTTCTTTTAATAATATTTTAATCCTTTAGTTAACCATTAGGTTTAAAAAATAAATTGATAATCCATTTTAATTAATCATTTTTTTAAAGATAATTAATTAACCTTAATCAACTCTTTTTATAAAATTAAAACCAATTATCTTCTTTTCAAATTAACCTTCAATAACTCAACTTAATTTACTCTGTATTTACTAATCTCAAATTAATAACCTTTAAAAATGATAAGATATTTGTGCTTTTTGTTAATGATGATTAAAACTATCTTATTTAAATCCTTTTTTTCCTTATACTATAATATTAACCCCCTTTATTATTTATTATTGCTTATTTATATTTTATTTATCTTTGCTATTTAATTATTTTTGCTTATTATTTTGTAATTGTTTCTGGGATGTAAAGTTGTTTAATTATTTAATTATTATTATGGTTAGTAATTAGGGAGTGTAACAACATGTATGTAATATTAAAATAAATTTAGATCACTTTTAAATGAAGATAATTAAAATAAACACGTCACACACGTAAGTCGATTTTAATCGCCGTCTCACTTCCTAAGGATATCCCTCAAGTTGCCTACGAATAATGGTTAAGTGGGGTGTATAAAGCAAGTCCCTCAAATAAAAAAATCATCAAAGTCCCTTATGGTTGCCTTTACGAATCGAGTCCCTTTCGAAAAATGATGATGGTCCCTTATATGTGCTTATTACATCCCACAATGGCCTTCAAAGTCAAATTGTCCCTCACATGTCCCTTAACATCCAAAGTAAGGACTACCTACTCCATTATAGTAGGGATAGTCTTACTAAGGAAAGGATAAAGAATAAGAAAGACCTTAAAACATTAGGGTAGGTTACTCCTAGGTGCTTGCTCACTTCAAAATTGTTTCGCACTTAAACAAATTTTCAACAAGTTTTCAAACAAGTTCTTAACACATCCTTACATGGATTATTTATTAACTATTCTGAAAATTTTCTATTCACACACTACAATTTCAAAACAATTCAAAAGTGAGCTTAAGTACCTAAGAGCCCATGGATAACCATGGATGAAAAGGATGCTAATACCTTCCCTTTTCATAACTTACCCCCCGGACCCAAAATATTCTCTAAGGTCTTTCCTGTTCTTTTATAACCTTTCCTTATGGATAAAATAAAAGTCGGTGGCGACTCTTGCTATCCGCAACATTGTTTAAAGTCAGTTCTCCCACCGTGTTACAGCAGCACAATCCTCTTGGACAGTATTTAAGCTCAATGGATTGAACATCGGTTGAAGTGCTCGCGCAAAATCAATGAAACCTTTGTGTTCTACAATATGAAATGGATGATCATGCAAAATAATCATTTCTGGCAATTTTATCGTTGCGACGCACCTGATCAAATGAGATAGAATTACTGTAATGCTTAGCTCTAGCTTGTTTCTTATGTAGACAAAGATTAACACCAGTATTAGAGCGATTGGCTTGCAAATTTCTCTGACATGATCCCAAAGAAAGGTGTCTATTGAGATGGCTGGTGCCAGGTCATCTATAATCTTTCATATAAGCAAACGAACTTTTGCATCTTTTACATATAGCCCTAGCACATCCTGGTTTACCAGTTGTTTCCTCATAGAAGCGTTCCCATACAGGAGATTTCTTTCTCCTATGCTTACCACATTTTGTTTCGGAAACGAGGTTCTTCTTCTTGACAGTATATCAGGTGTAATTCGGAATGGAAGAGACAGAGTGGAATACCGACGGTGGTGACAGTGGTTGTTCTATGTCTTTAGCTAATACATTCTCACTTTTTTCCTCTATTTCTTCATTTCAACCGACTGCTTTATGGTCTTCAAAATGAGGAGGTCAAATTTGTTGTGACTATAAAGGGACTGCAGAGTCAGCTGTATTGAGGTTTCCCCAGACAAAATTCCTTTTATTTTGCAGGCTCACTGACCATTCATAACTTAGACTTTATTGCAGGTGTACAAGTATGGGATTCAAACGAAGGCATACACGGCGACTCTTGAATGCTCCTATCATTCTCAGAATCAATGCCCATCATTCTGTTTGTTTTGTTTTGATGTGCAGGTGAATCGGAGACTTTGCGGAGAAGCTCAAAGGACATCAAGAAGGATACTTAGAAATTTTAGGGCTTAGGACTTTTTAGGATATACACCTCTTTTGTAACTTGTAATAAAAAAAAGCATTATGAAATAATTCAATAATACATTTTTTATCCAAATTATTTCCCTTTTGTAAATCGTGATGAAATATTATGAATAAAATTCAACTTTCTATCCAAATTCTCTTTACAAATTGTAATAATAATAAAATATTATGAATGAACTTCACATATTTATTAAAATCATCTTCCATTTCTTCTCCATGATTTAATTCTCAAAACATCTCAACATACGATTCATCAGTCGAATATCCTTGAATTAATCCGATCCAATCTTAATACTTTTGACATGAATAAGCTCCAATAATCAGTAGAAGTTTTCACTGTTGTCCCTCTAAAGATGAACTGGAAGATAGAAGAATGATCTCTTGTTAAACCCTGTTCCACAGATCAGACTTTCCAAACCAAATTGATATCAAACCCACGTAAATAAACGCCTCAGAACTTAATAACAACCCGTTTTCAAGGAATTAGCTGAATTTGCGTAAAATGACCAAAATACCCCTGGAACCAAATCCAACCTCTCTTTGATTTTGGCAAAAAAAATCATGAAGTTTGACTTTGGTTTGACCACAGTTGACCTCAGTTTGACTTTTTAACTACATTGACTGCTTTTGACTTATCTGATCATCTGACTGAGCAAACTTTTGAGAAAAGTCTTGAAACTTGACATGGGGGTTCTTAGACACATATAAGATGTTATGAAGCTCACTTGAAGTCTTGGAAGTCCATTTAGCCTGATTAAAGTCGAAACCCTAGTTTTGGATGCACTGCTTAGGAGGTGCATTGTCTGAGGGAATTGTCAACTCTTCTGACCAATTGTGAACTTTGTGAACCTTGTGAATCTTCATAAGATATCTTGTGATACTCATGGGAGGTATTGTGAAGCTTGTGAACCTTGTGAACATCATGAAGTGGCTTTGTAGACCTCATGACCCTTAGGAAAGCTTTGTAAACATTGTGAATCTTGTGAACCTTGTGAACCTTCAAGAAGCAACCTATGGACTTCATGAACCTCATGAAAGGTCTTGTAGATGTTGAGAAGTTTGTGAACCTTGTGAACCTTCAAGAAGCAACCTATGGACTTCATGAACCTCATGAAAGGTATTGAAAGCACTGTGGGACTTGTGAACCTTGTGAACCTTCATAAAGTAGCTTGTGGACTTTATGAACTTCATGAAAGGTTATGCAAGTTGTTGGAGAACTTGTGAACCTTGTGAACCTTCTTAGAACACAAAGTCTTGTATTGTGAGGGCAAATTTTGGGGTGCAACAGGTGTGATGAAGGTATTCAAGCTCATAACACTCATCTCCCCATCCGTTTCGACATCGTCCTTTTCATTTACTTCCACCGCCAAAATATTCCCTTCTCGTGGATCTTCATCCTTATCTACTATTAACACCCTCAACTGCTTGTCTAGGCATTGATGCATAGGGTGAAAAGGCCAACCACATTTAAAGTATAATCTTTTTTATTTCCTTTCCAATAATTGGGGATATGTGAGGTGTGAGAAACCTCTTTCACGTGGACCAGATCTCTTTCCTTCATTTGGGCCCAAACTATCTCTCTTTGGTCCCACCAGATTTTTTTCATTACTACTTGTTCCCCGTTTTTGGGCTCCTTTTACAAAAACCCAATCTGACCCTCTTTGACGACCCGTTCCACTATTATTGGGCTCATAACCCGACCCATATGATTTGGATCCCCGGTTATAGCTTAAACCCATCTCTCCCTTAACCTTCATCTCTACAACGCGTGAAATTCGGAGAAGCTTTGCTCGTGTCATACCACCCACCGTCATCAAGCTTCATACCTTTCCACGAATTTCACCCTTCAATCCATGTAAAAAGTATCCTTGGAATTGTTTTTCAGGTGATTTGGGATTTGAGCAATTAAATACTCGAAATCTGTGATGTACTCCTCAACCGTACCCTTCTGATGTAGTTCTGAAAGTTGTTCGTAAACGTCACTGTCTCCGTTTCCACCATAACGTACCAAGAGAACACTCTTCAACACTTCCCATGTTAAAACGTCATCTTCATCCAGGAGAGAATTGAGAAATGAATCGTTGAACCTTCCATACACAATTGTGGCAAGTTCACCTTTACCTCCGGTGAAGTGTCCTGCACCCGGAAGTAGACCTCCGCTCGTGAGATCCATCCTGTCGGATCCTCACCGTCAAACATCGGAAGTTCAACTTTCTTTACGGACTGACGAAATTCCGTTAACGCATCTCCACGAAGGTTGTTGATAACGGTACTATGTGATTCTCCATTTTTTGTCACCACCGGCGAACCTCTAGCAGAGCCACTCGTGTCTCCGTCATCTACCGTTAACGTCCTACCCTAGCATTTTTCCACATTGCTATCAAGTTAGCGTGGTTTGTTGTCACCGTCTTCTGCACCTCATCGAGGGTTGAACGTCCCACTGAAATCTCACTCTCTAAAACTACGACCCTAGCTTTCATCTTCGTGAACGCCGGAAACGTCACCTTCTTAGGTGGCATTCACCGGCTCTGTCGACGAATATCCGGTAGGTCGTGATAGAGATATATATGATATAGTGTTATCAGTTAGCAGTGGCTAAGTTCTGAGCCATTCAGTTATGCTTGTTAAGAGTCCCACATCGGACATATATTGCATGAACATGCGTTTATAAGTGGGGGTAATCCTCACTCTACCAACCGGTTTTGTAGGGTTGAGTTAGACCCAACCACATTTCTTAACATGGTATCAGAGTCTCGTTTAAGATTCGGTGGGCCACCTTCTATGGTTTCCGCTATCGGTCCACCCACCATTTATTTTCACGCTTCAGTTGTCTAGTCCTGAGCGTGAGGGGGGTGTTAAGAGTCCCACATCGGACAATATATGGCATGAACATGTGTTTATAAGTGAGGGTAAGCCCCACTCTACCCACCAGTTTTGTAGGGTTGAGTTAGACCCAACCATATTTCTTAACAGGTCGGACCAATTTGTTGGAAACCCAGCAAACACAGACAGAAATATTAAGAGAAAAGAAAACAGCCACACACACAAACAGAATGATTGTTTTATTAATTGATGAAATAATGGAATTACAGAAAGGGAAATGACCTTAGATCTGACACAGAGCAAGCTCCTATAGGTGGCTAGAGCCTCCTATTCATGACTAAGCCAACAAAATATTTTCCAAGGTAATCCTCTCAACCTCTCACCCTTCCTTATATTGTGGAATCGTACAAACTTTCTCTCTCTACCCCTCTAACAGAATTACTGCTCTTTCTCCTTTTTGCCCCTTCTAGAATACACTCCCCATACCTTAGGCCCATTGAGCTGATGATAAACCATAACCTAATTTGTCTCATTTCCTGTCACGTGGTCTCATCACTATCGAGACGGCACTAATCATTCTCATGTGAACCCTCGATTGAAGTTGTTACGTTTAGCTCACAATTTATTCATAGACGATGAAAATCATATTGTTTGCTTTTAGTTTCCCCAATTTGCAGCATCTTGATTTGAGTTATTGCTACCACATTTCTAAAAAAAGTATTTGTCAAATTCTAAGTAGATGTTGTAAGGTTAGACATTTGAAATGAAACGACTTAAAACGAACTTAGTAGTCCACCATCTAGAGGTGTTGAACTTGTCTGATACAAGTGTTAATGATACAACAATCTACTAGATCTCAAAGTGTTGTCGTGGACTACTAATTATTATTAGTACGTTATAATTCTGTCATAGAAAAAGGAGTAATAAGTGTGGTTGAAAATTACACACAATTAAAAGAGATTGATCTAAGAGGGTGTAAGAAAGTGGATGCTTATGTTGTCTCGAAGATTTTATTAAGGTACTCGTTACAAAAGAGGAATCTCTTCTCCTCTTACAGAAGTTTTAATTCTAAAATCTACCATGTTTTTTTGCTTTTAAATTATTTTTACTAAAAAATTACTCTTTTATTTTTAAAATACTAATGTACACACGTGTGTTGTATGGAGTTTAAATTTTTAATGTTTTTTTATACTTTTTTTTTTAATTATATTACTTGGATTATATTTTTGTATCATACTTATTGCTGCCTTCATTGGCGGCATGGGTAAACACAGTGGTTCCAACTTCTCCTGCATAATTGTGTTTCAGTCTCTATGGCACCTTTTCGTTTTTCCACCGTTGATCCTGTCCTGGATTCAACTTCTCCTTTTTTTGTTCACCCAAGTGATGGTCTCGGTTCCATCACCGTTCTTCTCAAGCTTACCGGCTCCAATTATCATTCGTGGGCTCGATCAATGAAAAGGGCACTTGGTGGCAAGATGAAGATCGAGTTCATTGATGGCTCTCTACCAGCTCCATTAAATCCTTTTGATCCGTCAATTCGAGCTTGGAATCAATGCAACATGCTGGTTCATTCTTGGATCATGAGTTCTGTTTCCGATTCCATTGCTCAATCTATTGTTTTCATGGAAAACGCTATTGACGTGTGGAATGACCTCAAAGAAAGATTCTCCCAAGGACATCTCATTCGCATCTCTGAACTACAGCAAGAAATCTACCATCTCAAACAAGAATCAAAACCGGTAACTGAATTTTTTTCTGATCTCAAGATTCTTTGGGAAGAACTTGATTTGTATTTGCCATTGCCTATGTGTACATGTCGCATCAAATGTTCTTGCGAAGCTATGCCTCGAGCTAGAACAAATAATGTAATGTTACGTATCATTCGTTTCTTAACTGGTCTGAATGATCAATTTGCTGTTGTCAAGTCCCAAGTGTTGTTAATGGATCCTTTACCTCCTATAAACAAGATTATTTCCATGGTCATTCAACATGAAAGGAAAGTACAACTTCATCCACAAATTAATGAATCTCAGTCTCTGATCAACGCTGCAGATTCCAAGAAGTTTGGATCAAAACCAACCTTTTCTAAAGCTGGAAATCATGTATGCACCTTTTGTGGTAAAACTAGCCACATTGTTGATCACTGTTTCAAGAAACATGGTGTTCCTCCACATATACAGAAGCAATTTTCAGCTGCAGCTAATAACATCGCAGGTGAGAGCAATGATGATGGATTTGTTTCCCATAATATTGACACTAAAGATGACAATTCCCCTATGACTCAAGGTCAGTTCAACATGTTAATGGATCTGCTACAGAAGTCTAGCCTTGGTCAGGTGTCAGGACATGCTTCTTCCTCAAACCAAGTTGTTGTTGGTCATTCATCAACAGGTAACATGCATCATAACAATCATATTAGCAGTCTAAGATCTTGGATCATTGACTCAGGGGCTACTGATCATATCAGTAGTTCCATTGCATGGTTCCATACATATAAAGAAATATTTCCTATTGATGTCAAGTTGTCAAATGGGCAATGTCTTGTTGCTAGATATTCAGGCACAATTAAATTTTCTCCTGATTTCTCTATTTCAAGTGTTTTGTTCATTCCTGAATTTACTTTAAACTTGTTATCTGTTTCAAAACTGTGTGATGGATCTAACATTGATGTCAAATTTTTCAAATCCAAATGTATCATTCAGGACAAAACCAAGAAGAAGATGATTGGTTCTGCTGAAAAGAAAGGTGAGTTGTACTACTTAAAGCTAAGATATAATGAGTTGGTTGTCAGTCCTGAACATAGTCACTCTTTAGCAGCCGCCACAACTTTACCTAATCGGACCCTTTGGCATTTTAGACTAGGACATCTATCACACAACAGACTATTGTACTTACATTCTCAATTTCCCTTTATCACAGTCAATAACAAAGATGTTTGTGATGTGTGTTATTTTGCTAGACATAGAAAGCTTCCTTACAATGTTAGTGATAGTAGAGCTGCACACCCTTATGACTTAATGCATTTTGACATTTGGGACCTCTTGCTATCAAATCCTTACATGGCCATTCATATTTCTTAACTGCTGTTGATGATTGCAGCAGACACACATGGATAACACTTATGAAATCCAAGTCTGAAGCTAGACAGCATGTCATCAATTTTGTTAAACTAATTGAAACTCAAACAAATAAATGTGTCAAAAATCATTAGGACTGATAATGGTCCTGAATTCACCATGCCTGATTTTTATGTTTCTAGAGGCATTTTACATCAAACAAGTTGTGTGGAATCTCCAAAACAAAATGGTAGAGTGGAGAGGAAACATCAACATCTTTTGAATGTTGGCAGGGCCCTCTTGTTCCAATCAAAACTTCCTAAACCCTTTTCGTCTTATGCAGTTTTACATGCTGCTTTCATTATAAATAAACTTCTTACAAAAGTCCTTGACAATCATTCACCTCACTTCATTTTACACAATGCTCCTCCTGATATGCACAGCCTGAAAGTTTTTGGTTCACTAGCATGTGCATCAACTCTCCATATGCATAGGACAAAACTTGCACCAAAAGGTAGAAAATGTGTTTTTTTAGGATACAAAAATGGTATGAAAGGTGTTGTACTCTATGACCTTGATACTAGAGAAATTTTTGTGTCTAGAAATGTCACACATCATGAACATATCTTTCCTTACTCAAACACCAATCCTTCTACTTGGGAATACCACTCACATTCTGATTCCAATCATAATCACCATACTAGCATTGATGATGAACCTAGGCATTCTCTAGGCATTCACCCTGAAAATTCTGCACATGAATCCCACCCAGAACAGACCATTTCAGAAAACAACAGTATTGATCATACTCATAGCTCTAATCAACATGTAACAAATTCTGACCCTGTCCATCATATTCAGAACCCTAATCAACAAGTAACAAACTCTGACCCTGTTCCACAAACCAGACATGTTAGAAATAGACCGGTTCCTCATTATGTCTCAGATTATGTGTGCAACACTTCCAATGTTTCAGCAGATACAACATCTTCAGGTAAAACTTCAGCTTATTCTATTTCTAAATATGATTCTCTGTCTCATCTCTCTGCATCTCATAGTATCTTTCTATCCTCCATCACACACACACATGAACCAAAGAATTACAAAGAAGCATGTTTATCTGAACATTGGATCAAGGCCATGAAATCTGAGTTGGATGCATTACACAAGAATAGGACTTGGGACATAGTTGATTTGCCACCTCATGTCAAGCCTATTGGAAATAGATGGGTCTTCAAGATTAAGCATAGAGCAGATGACACGATAGAGAGGTATAAGGCCAGGCTGGTTGCCAAAGGATATAATTAGATTGAAGGATTAGATTTATTTGACACATTCTCCACTGTAGCAAAGCTAACAACTGTTAGGACACTCCTTGCAGCTGCTGCTAAAAATAACTGGTTCTTACACCAACTTGATGTAAACAATGCCTTTTTACATGGAGATTTGCAAGAAGATGTATACATGATAGTTCCTGAAGGTATTCCCTGTACCAAATCCAACCAAGTGTGTAAGCTTAACAGAAGTCTCTATGGATTAAAGCAAGCCAGTCGAAAATGGTATGAGAAGTTAACAACTTTGTTGATCCAACAAGGATATACTCAATCTTTCTCTGATTATTCTTTATTTGTTTTGAAAACTGACAAACATCTCACATCCATTTTAGTGTATGTTGATGACATAATTCTAGCTGGAAATTCCATGCTTGAATTCAATCGTATCAAAACTTGTCTTGATGACAGTTTCAACATAAAAGATCTAGGAACCTTGAAATACTTCCTCGGTCTAGAAGTTGCTCACTCAAAGGAAGGTATTTGTTTGTCCCAAAGGAAATACTACATGGATCTCTTACAAGAATCAAGCTTACTTGGTTCTAAGCCAGCAGCAACACCACTAGATCCTTCCATCAAAATCCATGCTGATGGTGGAAAACCCTTTCAAGACATTGGAATATATAGGAGGATGATTGGTCGTTTGCTATACCTGAACACAACTCGACCAGACATCACGTATGCCTCGCAACAAATGAGTCCATTTCTTCACCACCCTACTATGGCCCATTTTCATGCTGCTTGCAGAATCATTCGATATCTCAAGAACAGTCCTGGACGAGGTCTCTTGTTTAGCAGAAAATCAGAACCTCAGCTCCTTGGCTTCTCAGATACTAACTGGGCAGGATGCCTTGATTCACGAAAATCCATATTTGGTTGTTGCTTCTTCCTTGGTTCTTCCCTTATTTCATGGCGCACTAAGAAACAACAAACGATTTCTCGATCCTCCTCAGAAGCTAAATACCGGGCATTATCATTTGCTACTTGTGAATTACTTTGGTTGACCTTTTTAATGAAGGAACTGCACATTACTTCCTCAAGAATACCTGTCCTATATTGTGACAGCCAGAGTGCGATGCATATAGCCTCCAATCCCGTATTCCATGAACGAACTAAACACTTGGAAATTGACTGCCATCTAGTGCGCGAAAAACTTCAGCAAGGTTTACTTAGACTGCTTCCCATCTCAACTAACGATCAGCTTGCAGATTTCTTGACCAAAGCTTTACCGACATCAACTTTCAACAAGTTTGTTTCCAAGCTTGGCATGATCAATATTCATCATGCTTAGCTTGAGGGAGGCTATTACAGTTAACAAAAGTTAGTTAAGTTTGTTAGTTGTTAGTTAAGTAACCTTCTTCTCATTGTTTAGTTAGAGATTCTTCTATATAAACATGTAATGTGCTCTTCATTCTTAATAAAAGAACTCTCCAATCATATGGAGTATTTCCTTCTATTCCTTTCTTATTTTTCTTCTCCATATTTCTGTTATGAATTTTGTTAAGAATTCTGTCATGCACAATAGTTTTGGTTGATGTTGATATTATTCTCTCAATATAGCGTTGGACGTTTGAGAAATATTATATAACCGATTACACCTTTCTAATAACTGGTTATACACTTTGCAACATTTTTCTACTTAGTTTGCCTCTTTACTTACTTGTGCTTTTAGTCTATAAATATGCGTTAGCTATGTGTTGTCATGCATAGATATTATGTTTCTATGTTAATGGAATTATAACATGCGTTTACCTTTTCAAATTTTTAAACATTAATATATATGATTTATTTATTTTATTATATTATGAATTTAATGAGCATGTACTGACAGTATAAAATAATTTACACTTCAACCAATCACTCTCATGTATCCCGCCATATTATACTGTAAATTTTAAGTTACTAGTATGACATAACAGATTGATAAATTCTTATTAAATGACAGTGGATGCTTGTGTTGTCTCGAAGATTTTATTAAGGTACTCATTACAAAAGAGGAATCTCTTCTCCCATTACCTTGACCCTAGGGATGATGTCAATGACATCCCTAGTGTATATTTTACATCTCCGACTTGTTCTGTCTGTTTCTGCTCCAGTTGCTTAGAATCTTGCTTGGGGAACATCTCAGATTAAAACTGTATGGCACACTGCTTTCGGAACAAGCAAAGTCTTTTTGAGATTGAAGCTTCTCACTTCTCCTTCCCCTAATTGTCACCTTCATTAATATTTCGAAACGATTTAAGGCAACCATAACTGTTTTTTGTTTTTTTTCGTTTCTCTTGATATGATTCGAAATACTTTTGTTAAGGATATACGCTTTCAATTTTGTTTGTTGACATATATTACAAATATGCTTTTATTATATAGTACTGTACTTGTGAAGCATCAAGGAAAAATGGTATGAAGCATCAAGTAGAAAATGGAGGCATTTTTGTAAAAGAGCGTTAGAATATGGGTTAAGGTAGGCAAGGGAACACAAAGCTGATTCTGTGAGCTTGGCACAATGACTAAGGTTTATAGACACTAAAAAAAAGTGAATCTATGAAAGATACGGTGGAGAAAAAAAAGTTGTGGATTGTGAATTCTGAGAGAGAATAAGAGTCTGTTAGTGAGAGAGCGTTAAAGTGGCGGTTGTGGTTATTGATGAATTTGAAGACATGTTCCCAGCAGTCATCGGGTAAATTAAAATCAGATTGTTGTTGTTGTGAAGATCTTGTTGAAGTTTTCTGTATAATGTTTCTTTTCATGTTCAAGAATGATGAAATTGAATAAGGATGGAAAAGGTGCAAGCATGTGGCTAATCCTCAGTGTAGTCATGTACTGGATCAAACTTGGATATGGAAGGAAAGTGAGAGAGGATCCATATTTGAAAATGATTCAGATAAAATATTAGTAACAAAAGAGTTTTAAAAATAAAGAGTTTTTTTTCCACTGAGGACGACAGCATGCTCATATATATCCCCCTGGCAATTTCAATATGAAAAAAAAAAAACTCTTCATTTTTTCCAGTTAAAACCTTATTATACAGATGCCCGGTAACTGATTCCACCTCTTTATTTACAAGTACATAATCTTAAATTTCTAATATCGGATAGCTGAATTTCGAAATCAAACAATAAACATTATATGCCAAAAACCACACAACAGTATTTGTATCAGAGTGTGTAATGCGATATCCAACTCATCTACTTTCATGTTGACCTATTATAATCTATGGGGACTTTTTGTATGTTGCAGTAATCGTCTTCCACAGTCTCCTCAGGAGCATCCAATACTTGGTCTCAATATGCTGAGACTACTTGTGCAGAATAGGATAGCTGAATTTCATACTGAGTTGGAATTACTTTCATCCGCTGCTCTAGAGAATCCATGTATTTGGAAGGGGCTTACAACCGTGTCTTGAGTGCTCGGCAGACTGTGCCACATGAAACATATGCTTATTTCATGGATCTTTTGGCAAAGACAATCAGGTAAAAGTTAAATCTGAACGCATTCTGTAGTTGGACTTAGTCAGTCTGTTTTTGTATTGCTTTCTTTTATACTCCTTTCAAGTTCCTGCAATTGAAATTTGGCACAAGCACCCATTATTATAATTTTGAATATCCATCACACCTTGGCTGTATGTTTTTTTTGCATATAGATATTTTTTTGCTGATCCTTTTGTATTTTTCTATAAAACATTCAGAGATGAGATAGCAGGATGCAGTGAAAAGGCATGTGACTATCTTTCAATTAATGATGCTAAGCAAATATTGTTGTTCTCCAAAGATCAGGAGCTCTTGGAGTATCTTAAAGAGGTTAGAATCGTCACTGCCTTTAGCATATCTAGTGCAAGCATGAGTGGGAAATGACATTAGTCTTGCCGAAGCACTGTACATTGATGTTGTATAATCAAGATTAATTTCTCTTATCACAATGCATGATGTTATCTTATATGTTTCACGTTTCCAATGTATATTCATCTTGTACTTTTACTTGATGTGCCTAAATCTCGCTGCACAATAATCAGAAAGATATATGTTTCACATTCCCATTCTAAAATTATTATCTACCGATTGCAGGCGCACTCTGAGTGGGAAATTAAGAACGGTTCCGTCTTCTTTCAAAAGGCAAAAGACACTGCACCTTGCAATGAAATACCATCTCTGCAACTCATCAACCAAACACTTAGTTATGTTAGGGATTTAGAGAGGATTGTCTGAAAGGAAATGCATGCAAATGGGCCTGAGTTTCCAGAATTTGCTATTACTGTCTTTTGAAGTTGTTTACTTCTGATTCAGTGTGGAACTAAAAAATGATTTGACCTGTGTATTGTTTCTTGGTGTAACTTTTCCTTTCTTCTTTACTGTGCTAAAACTTATGATTGTCTCACTTTTCACACTAATTCAATTTTTGTAAAAGTGTTGAACACTATTTTTAATAGCAAATAGTTAGATATTAGTATTATATTTACTTGAACTTTCAATTTTCTTAACTCTTAATTTAACTAGTTAAATAGGTTTAAAAATCTCTCACGTGCATTGAACATTAAATTGTTACTTCTTAGATTCATCTTTATAATGCATGCATATAATATTAAATATCCATGTAAATGTTACTTCTTCTTAGAATCATTTTTAAACTAATAAAATGTTATTTGAAATCCATTATATCATAAGATTTATTTATTAAGAAAATGGTTTGGTCTAACCCATCCATACAAAACCGGCTATAGTCTATAGTTGACGTAATTGTCTTGATATTGTGTGCAGGTTACATCCGTGCTATGATGGATACGCCAAATTAGATGCAGGAGAGCTTTGCATTGGCAAGATACTAGTATGATAATTCTATCACCACCCTTTTTAAGTCATGTTCTGCATATCTAGCTCTTATATTGCTATTTAATTTTATTATTATTCAGTGTAGATCTGATGCATAGCTTTAACATGATATGTCCCTTGAAACATATGGTCAATACAATCACAAAAATCTTCACCCTTGTGATTTAGTAGTGTTTGAAATTTCCTTTGCAAACCAACTTTCATGTCCCTTTCACCACGCATGACCGTGTTTTTCACGAATGTCTCGTGATTTGTGAAACCAAACGTATGCTTTGTCATCGGTGAAGCTCAAACCTAGTTTAGATAAACTAGATTGTGGGAGGTTTTATCCTCATTCCTCACCTACAACATAAAACTAAATTGTTGATATTCTTTCATAAACTTTCCTTCAATATATGAGGAATATATTAAAACCTTTCTATGTTGTATTCTAACTATTATATGTCAAAGTGCTTTTATATGCAAGTCTTGTGTGTGTTAGGTTAGGGCAACATGATTAACCATAACTCATGTAAATAACAGTAAATTCTAAAGATGTAGAATGAAGTTAATTGGACTGTGACAATGTTAGAAACAAGGTCTTGATAGCTGACACCTTATTTTGTTTCTGATAACCCCTATCGTGGCTCTGGTAGTCAGAAAAGTAGATAGTCTTTTGACAAATTTGAATTGCCTTAAAATATGGAATAAGAACTCTTCGTAAGATTTAATGAGGGGAGGCTCACACTGATGTTTAAAGATTTAGAAAGATTTAGTACATAGGATACACTGCATATTGTAATAAAGATACAAAAATGTGTAAATGAATTAAGGTAAAAAGCATTTCAAAATAAGTTCATGTGTCTAAAATTGGAGGAGGTAAAGAGCATTCAAAGTGAAAATAAGGTAAAGAGCATTCAAAGTGAAAATAGAGACATTTTCTTCAATTATATCATGTTGCTGAAATTTACATTTTCTGGAGAAGGTATCATCAGTATTGATAACAGATTCCAGAATAATTATCTTACTCAGAATATATGTCCCATCCACCATTTTCTTCAATTATATCATAGCTATCTTATTTACTACACTAACCTTTTATGCTCAATGAAAATTCAAAGACCAATAGGAGGAAATCAATATCGTAATTATGATTTTCGGAAATGAATATCAGAAAATAAAAGTTTCCGTTAATATAAAAAAAATTACAATAGAATAAAAGAAAAATAAAACCAATCATGAGACACAAGTTTTGATCATAATTCTCAGAGTTCGCCCTTATCTCGGTGTTAGCATAGGAATATAACCATTGAGGGTTAAGGACCGGGATGAGACACTGATGGGGTTTGCGCAGCTATCTTCAAGTTGAATATCATTGATGTTTGGAATGCATGTCAACATTGATTTTTATTACTTACATACTATATCATAAGAAAAATCTTTTGCAGGTAATATAATTTAAGGAAGAGTAGAAAAAACATTAAAATTTAAGACTTCATATAAAAATATAAGGCTTTATTTAGTTGATTATCATCAATCGAATGACGATTCAATATGTCTAAAAACAAAAAACATGTTATATTTAATAGTTAAAACATTTCAAACAAGACATTCATCATAACTAGTCAACGAAACATCCCTAAAGCTAAATAGAAAAGAGTTTTCTCTTTAGGTCATTAAAACAAAAATGAGATGGAGCAGCTATCTTTTTTAAATGATGGCCTTGATGAAACCATTGAGACAACATCATCAGCATGCACATTACCACAATTTTTTAAATCAATCTCCTTCAGTTGGGTGCAGCTTTCAACCATGCGCATCACTCCCTTTTTTGTGACACGATGACAACATCTTAGTAATAGTTGCAATAGTCAACAACAACTCTTTGAAATCTCATAGAGTGTTTTATCATCAACACTCGTAGTTATGTAACCTATTTTTCTCGAGTTACTAATCTTGACTTCTTTTTTTGTTTTATAAGTGCTTCTATTGCTAGATAAGCTCAAATAAGTCAATTCGTATAGGGCATTATTGTGCTATGTAGCAAGAAAAAAAGTTGAAAGGATAAAATTGGATGATTGATTGTCTTGTTAGGTAATTGAAAGGTTATTAACTTGTTGTTGACACTGATGATTTTTTATATGCTTGGTAGTTGGTCGAAGTTGGAGATTCTAGTGAGTATCAAAACACCATCTTTGAGCTTGTTAATTTCCTTGATTCTTTATTGGATGTTGCTTTGGTTGGTACCTTTTCTTATGGTATTCCTCATCTCATATTTTTGTTGTTGTTTTACAAGTTAAGCTGGAAATTACCTGTTGCTTGCAAATTTATTTTGTCAGTGTAAATTTTATATATAGGTACGCCCTTGGACCTTAATTATTCCAATATTTTTACGATCAAGGCAAATGGATTTTCTGCTTCAGATTCGGCCCCTACAGACCAGAAGCAACCAACATGGAAGCCATATCTTTTCAAAGGAAAGCAGAGAATGTTGTTTACGACTCATGAGATTGTTCATGCGGCTCTCTATGACAGAGATGAGATTCTGGACAATATATCAGTTTCTGGTCAAATTAATTGTAGAGCTGATCTGGAAGGGTTGCCAGATGTATCGTTTCCCTTAACCGGATTAAACGCAGCAAACCTTGAGGTTTCATCATACCATCCTTGTGCTCAAGTTTCAGACCAAGGTCCAGATAAGCAGGTGGTGGTGTTTTCTCCGCCATTAGGTAATTTTGTGTTGATGCGATATCAATCAACTTGTGCTCTTGGACCTCCGGTAAAGGGATTCTATCAGTTGGCTATGGTTTATGAGGATAAAGGTGAATTTTTATTTAAGTTACGTCTAATGGAAGGTTATAAATCTCCTTTGACAATGGAGTTTTGTACTGTTTCTAGGAAGTTACCCATTGTTTTGTTCAGGGTTTCCTAACAAATTACTCACCTACAGTATAGCCTTCAAAGGCAAATTTATCAACTTCTATAAAACTTTAGGAAAGTTAATGATTAAGCATTGTTAATTGGTGAAATTGTCATATGCTTCTATGTTCTAAACTTTAAGTTTTTCATTCTATATCCACAGTAAGACACTAACGCAATTTATATTGTCTTTATATTTTATAAAAGGCACGGGCTGGAGCAGATGTTGTCAGCCCCAGCGATATGATGGACGGTCGGGTAGGAGCGATGCGAGTGGCTCTTGATGCTGAAGGCTTTCAGCATGTTTCTATTATGTCATATACTGCAAAGTAATTTTATGGTCATTTATTTTTTCTTATCTTACTTTCTGTTCATGCCAGCATGCATTGGAGATTATTGAAGATTATATGAACTTAGAATCGATGGCTATCTATTATAAGTTGTAGCATTGGGTATCGGTGAAGATATTCAAAATGTGTGGCATATTGACATTTATAATTTTATAGGTGAAGCAGTTCTGTTATGCACAAGCTGGTTTCTTATGCAAGTTATACACAATTTTATCTTCCTTTCGCTAATAATCATAGCATTCGAATTCCGTTAGTTATGCACTTAACATTTCACCATTTTTGCTAATTGCTATTCATTTGTCACTGAGTTCACTATTATTTTGGTGGACGTTGCTATTAGTTAATGCATCTTTTCTTGGCAATTATATAACTCAATCCTAAATTATGCCATTTATCTGCTACCAACAGGTATGCAAGCTCATTTTATGGCCCATTTAGAGAAGCATTGGATTCAAACCCCCGATTCGGAGATAAGAAGACGTATGTGTTATCTTGAAATCAAACTTCATATCAAATATCTAATCTATTTTACATAATTGAATCTTACTTTGCCATAAATTTGGTCTGGCTGAACAAAAGCTACCAAATGAATCCAGCTAGAGAGGCTTTGACTGAGATGAGGGAAGATGACTGAGAGGAGGCAAGCTGTGTTTACCTGTATATTGGTTTGGGCCACTTTTTCATCCCACAAATTGCGTATAATTTCTGTTTGGCAGCTTCAACTTCAAAGGTAGCATCAATATCAACACAACAGTCAGGCATCATGGTAGTAGCAGGCAGTAAGCGTTCTAGTTTATGCAAGGCAGCCTTGGCAGCTTCAAGCCTTGCAATGTCCTTTTGATATGATGAAGCAGATGCAACCAACTTGCCATCAACATAGACACTGGCAGTGCTTTTGGCACCGTTCCTCTGTTGTTCTATGTCAACCTTTTTACCATTCTTCTGGCATATCTCAAAAAGCTTTGTCACAGGTTGCGGTTTTTTTTCCAGATCATGCAGTGTAACTATCGGCTCCAAAAGACCTCTTATTATCTGTCAACAAAAATTACAAACATTTATCAGGCAGTGACATAGTTTAAGCTAGCCCGAGTATGAATTTCCACCCTTTCCAAATCCTTGAATACAACACCCCCTACCATTCCTAGTCCCTTCTTTTCTTACAATTAAATAAATCTAATCTCAAAATTAATAATCAGCATACCAGGTTAGGAGTATGACCATAGTTAGGAATGGAACTCATCATATGCTCATTTTTTACACTGACTTTAGAAAATTTGGATGTGCAGGTAAAACCTGGCCTTCCCTATTTGGACATCATAAGGTTACTTAGAGATAATTCTCCACTGCCAATTGCAGCATACCAGGTTCTATTCTGGCCTATTCTAAAAGTTGATCAATGTTCAATTATTTCGGACCAATGAATACTGACAACCTATATACTCACAACAAAAGTTCTTATACAATAGACAAAAGTGTCCCTAATTATTTCCGTGGACGGTACTCCTTCCATGGGAACAGTTTCAACTTCAGAGCACTTTGTCGAATGGAAAATCGTGACAAGTGGACGGGGACTGAGTGGAAAAATTATTGAAGTGACATTCCCCGGAACAGTCAAGTTTGCACCATGGAAAAACCAAGTGGTGTCTTCCTCTGAGTCGGTCTCTATATCTGACACTAATTGTTAAGTTGTTTAGGGAGGAGTCTACGGTGCAATTATTCGAAAGGAATTTGGATTTCTCTCTTGAAACAATGTTGTTTTTTGGGCAATCCACGATAATCGAATAGCTCGCATTTTAAAGCTGGAGGTATAGTGTTTCTCTTGGATGTAAGTGAAGTTTCTCAAAGTAGAGCTGCTACTGTTTTATCTATTATACTGCATTTTTTAAAAAATTTCTGTTATGAGTCAATCTCATCCCTTTGGTGAACTCTTGGATCAAGTATCATTTGATTTTGGTGATTTATTTCTTTCTGGATTATGGAGTTCTGTTATGGTTTGTTGGGGGTCTAATGTATGAAAGTATAGGAGTTATGAAGTGTTGTTGAGTTCTACTAAAACATCCCGTATTTGACTTTCTATTGTAACATAGACAGAAATTGACATATTATCTGTGACAGTCCCAACTTTGAGAAGTAATTTGATGTAGAAACACCTTTTTCTATTAATTCTTGTTGTTGCTTTATTTGAAGATTGAGTAAAAACACCTTTTTATCACCTAAGTCTTTAACCTTAATAGGTTTACTGCGTACCCATTTATTATTATTAAATATAGGAGTCCTCTTTAAATTTATTTTTATTCCTAGCTCATAATCTAAATTTTTTTGTATGACTTTAAGTTTTATCCAATCAATTCTAAACTTATTTAACACATTTACATTAACAATTTTATTTGTTTGATTATACTGATTTATATACCATTCATCATTGATTTTAGCTTTGGTAGCACCCTTGTGCTTTATTATTTTTATTATCAAGTATATAAGTCTTTGGATTTAAGAAGATACCTTCCGACACTTTTTTACCTAATTCATTAGTTGAAATCATTTCATTCGGAAGAGGTTTATCGAGAACAACTGAGTCAGTATCAATGTAGTAAGAATCATTTCTTGAGATGAATTGATACATATAAATCCGAGCACAAGCACTAATAGTTGAAGACAACTGAACAGCTGAAATCCTTGGAGGTTTCCAGTTAATTGGATCAGAAGTAGTATGGTAAGAAACTATATAGTTATCATCTTCTAGTTTGTCACCCATGATAAAACTTATATATTTGACAATATAGTCATAGCGTTTTTTATTGCAGATTTTTGTTTTTATGCTTTTAGGGTTAATGCCAAATCTACGGTATAGCGAATTCTATAATATTTTGTAAATATAGGACAAAGCATCATTCCCGTTTTTCCTTGCTTCTTGTCTTCTTTCGAATATGTCGGTAACAAAGCTCCCGAATGGAGAACTATTCTTTTGTTCAAACAAGTACCCATTGAGTGGTGTTATCTGGTATCCTTTGCTGCGCACATATACTTTAATTCTTCGCTATAAAACACACCAACGAATTCACCGGTGGGGGTAGTAGAGTATTTGTCTCTTTATCCCTATATGGTAGAAAAGGTTGTGATATAGTAGGGAATATACAACATGTGCCTCTATAAACCCAAACAAGTTGTCTAAATTTTCTTTTGCCAAATTAGCTTGCCAGGTTGGGATCCCAGCAGGCATTGAAAATAACTTCATTATAAATGGGTATAATATATTTTTACCTTTAGGCATATAAACATCAGCATGACCACCATAGTATCCTCTACGAATGAATGTATCTTCGTTATTATTGGGTATATAGATAGGCGAATTGTCAGGATCGTAATACTTTGTATGAAAGATAGCTAGTGCTAGTGATGATAATGTTAAATTATTAAGAATATCTATTTGGTAATAACACTACAAGATATCTTGTGCCTTAAGTATTATACCACCTAATAAAATGATATCCTGTTTAAGATGCTCTATTAATTGATATTTGAATCCTTTATTAAATATTATAACATAACTCACAGTGAATTTACCATATTCAGACTTTGTATTATGGTATCCATATTTAATTATTAGTAACATAACAGACAATAATATCATAAAAATTTGTGCTATTATCATACCTTCATACGGTTCCTTGTAAGATTCATTTTTGATGTTACTCAACAAGCTTGACCATGTGATATCAAATGATTCCTTAGTTATATTCAATTTCTTAGATTCCTTTCATTTGTTGGAATTCTTAGAGTTACTTGACTTTTTTCTTTCTAACACTATCGAATATCCATATTTTGACTGATTTACTCTTTACATAGTCTTGAAAAGTTCTGAATATTGGTACTTTATAGATGACAGGATTCTGGAATGCTAAACATAACCATCCTATATTGCAAAGTAAATTCATTAGATTTCTTATTCCCGGAAAAGTAGAATTAAAGTATTCAATGATACTAGCAGTTAAACTTAAACATTCCTTTATTGTTAATACAAATTTATAATGTTTATATAAATCATGATTTATGCTAATTTGAGTCTTACCACATATCAATGGCATTAATATACCTTTAATTAAATTACGAGTTAAAGGCATTTGATTTGGACTAAGGAACTATATCACATATATTTTTATCCAAATGTTGAGGCAAGTAATCCATGAGTCCTAAAAGACAACTACTGTAAATATCTTTGATTATAGGATATTTTATATATTAATATTTTCCATTATTCTTAGTACCTTTTTCCATGATTATTCAATTTTCCATGATTACTGTAAAAATTGAACCAATAACACTCTGTACACCCATTTACCAACTTTCTTACAAAAAATTTCTTTAGCTTTTTCTTCTTTACGTAATGCAGCAAGCGGATGGTTTTACTTTTTTGTCAGCTACTTCATTGTTATAATTGTTAAGAAATTGTGGTTGGGCCTAACTCAACCCTACAAAACCGGTTGGTAGAGTGAGGATTGCTCCCACTTATAAACACATGTTCATGCCATATATTGTCCGATGTGGGACTCTTAACAATAATAATCAGTGCTAGTTTGATCTGATTTTACTCCTCTATATTTAATTGTATTATAATGGAATCTAACATACATGCGTATCAATATGATCTATCAGAGTAGAAACTTAAACTGCTGGAATTTCCTTATCAACTGAATGGAATAGATTGTAATATTCTCAATTCTTAATTTAAGATTTTCTAAATATGACTTATCATTATGAGAAATATGTTCTTTTTCTTTCTCTAATAATTCAAATACCTAATGGTGATACTTAGATGTTCTACTTGATTTGGTTGTTGTACATTCTATTTCATTAAAATAAGGTTGATTAGGGAGATCCATAATAAGATTATTTATAAATAACTCGGATATATTCATTTCAGGTTTCTTTATTTCAGGAAAATTTCCGTCTTGATCTGGTAAAAATGTTAGATATGGATTTATTTCATTTATATCTATTTTAATATTTTCTTCTTCTTTATTAAATGAATCAGGATTTAATTTGATGCTTTTTTCTTCATGGATTTAATTTGATACTTTTATCTGCTAATCATATTTAGCAGCATATCAACTGAGACATCAAATTTGCAATAAGAAGAATCAGAATATTATAGTACAACATTGAAGAATGCCATGCTTCAAAAGAGTAGTGACTCATATCCTTTTGATAAATCAACACAACATGACACAAGTACTTCTTCTTTAGAGAATATGGAGTCCAATTTCAATGGCTTCCGATGGGTTCACCGACAAGAACGCCGTGTTCAGAAAACTCAAAATGAAGTCTGAAAACAAGGTTCGAACTTCTACGCTTTTGTGATTTCAGTTACTCTATTTTGTTCTCTGATTCTCTAGAACGCGTTTCAGATCTGCGATATCTGTGTGCTACTTAACTAACAGTGTCTTGTTAATTTCTCTAATAGTCTATAGCTGATGTAAATGTTTTGATATTGTGTGTAGGTTGCTGATTTTGAGAAATCTGATATTTGTGCTGTGATGGATCCGCCAGATACTAGTATGATATTTCTATCACTGGCAAGATACTAGTATGATATTTCTATCACTGCCCTGTTATAAATCATGTTCTTCATATCTAGTCTTATATATGTCTATATTGGATAAAAATGCTTGTTTGTTATTTAATTTTATTATTATTCAGTTATATATTTGATGCATAGGTTTAACATGATTTGTCCTTTGAAACATATGGTCATTGCAATCACAAAAATCTTAACCCTCTTGATGTGATTTAGTAGTGTTTGGAATTTCCTTTGCAAACCAATTTTCATGTGCCTTTCACAATCAAAAGACAGAAGCTAAGCTTTTGCATATTATTCATATATATCATGGTATTCATTCATTTTTTTAACATCTTAAAGCATATATTAAAAAATATATATAGCTCTCTAAAACCCTTTCGTCGTCCCAAACAGATCCTTAAACTTTCTGTTTTGGTGACTTGAGGGTCTTGGATATACAATAGGTGTTTTATCATTTCATAACTTCAATGTGATAAAAAGTTTATTTAGTAATTATTGGTTGGATATTTTAATTAATATTTTAATATATTATTTATTATTATGTTTTAATAGGTTCTTAGGTCTTATGGTTGTACCAAATGGATTCAGTAAAGTGAAATTCAATAAACATTTAGTTTCTATACAACTACATTAGGTCGGGTCAGGTTGTTTATAAGTGACAATAACGGAAGCACGACGAAGACGTACGTCTGTTAGAGGTGATTCTTTTTATTATTGTTAAGTCAAGATTGTGGTAGAATTGATACCAAGTACGAGTCTGGTGTCAATGGCTGCTTACAGGATGTCAGTTTATGAGTTAAGTGAATTGAATAAACAATTGGAAGAATTGTTTGAGAAAAAGTTTGTTCGACCGAGTGTTTCTCTGTGGGGTGCTCCTGTGTTGTTAGTTAAGAAGAAAGACGGTAGTATGAGATTGTGTTTTGATTATCGGCAGTTAAATAAAGTGACTATCAAGAATAAGTATCCACTTCCAAGAATCGATGATTTGATGAATCAACTAGTGGACGCTTGTGTGTTTAGTAAGATTGATATGAGGTATGGTTATCATCAGATTCGTGTTAAGCCAAATGATATTCTGAAGAGAGCTTTTAGGATGAGGTACAATCACTATGAATACACTGTGATGTCGTTTGGTGTATCCAGTGCACCAGGTGTGTTCATGGAGTATATGAATATGATTTTTCATGAGTATTTGGATACGTTTGTATTGGTTTTCATTGATGATATTCTGATATACTCAAAATCTAAAGAAGAGCATGTTGGGCATTTGTGTACGGTGTTGCAAGTGTTGAGAGAGAAGAAATTATATGCAAAATGATTAAAATGTGAGTTCTGATTGAAGGAAGTGAGTTTCCTTGGCCATGTGATATCAAGTGGTAGAATTGTTGTCCATCCTTATAAGATTAATGTTGTGTTATAGTGGGAAACTCCGAAGTCTGCTACAAAAATACTAAGTTTTCTTCGGTTGACAAGTTATTATCGCAAGTTTATCGACGGTTTTTCTAAGTTAGTATTACCTTTGACTAAGTTTTCTTGGGAATGTTCAAATTGACGAGTGGAATTCTCAAAGAAATCAAGGAAGGTCAGAAATCTGATTTGAGATTGTTTGATTAATTGGCCTTGATTAACCAAGGTAACAGAAGTGAATTCC
>CAWUDS030000112.1:3437341-3628853 GCA_963859935.3 Lathyrus sativus
ACTGTAATTCTTTGCATATACCAAGAATCATGATTTTAAATCTTATATAATTTTTTTGGTTTGCTATGTTTAGGGGTGCAGAGATGTGGAAAGATTTGCAGAATAACTCTTCTGTTTTAAGAGTTGATGATTTTAGAGGTTTAAGAATGAAGAAGGAACACTAGCTCTAGTGGAGGAAGGAGAAGTAGAAAATTTCTGAGAAAGAAATGAATTTAAATGAACTCAATGAGATCTGCGGTACAATTGTGCGCCTCCAAGAGATTCTTGTTATATGCAAATCTCTACTTTTCTTATATATTCTTTTCTGTGGGGTGTTTAATTTACTGTTTGGTTGATGCAGGTTAAAGAGAGTTTAAGAGACGATTTCAGATATAAATCTATGAGGATAGGGAATTTTTGTTCAATGAGTATATATCCGAGTTGAAAGCTGCTGAACACGCAGCAGAAAGAGAGACCAGAGCTAAAAGGGACGAGCAGGTACTAGGTGGTTAATACATAATATGTAATGAATGCCTTTGAAATCATTAGAAGGTTGGTAAAATTGTGAAGAAAGAATAACTGTCGGTCCCCTTTCTTATAATTGATGCCTTGACATGATGCTCCAGTTAGTTCGTAGTGTGTAAATACTGTTTTTTATTTTATTTTATTTTATTTTTTAATAAACGCGGGTAAATACTGTTAAACTACTTCAAATCTAGGATTTTTGCTATATTGAAGCTTAGTTTGTTAGAGTGACTTCTATGACAGGCTCTATTGATGCCTTTTTCTGTTTTATGTTGGATTGAGTTGTTTAAGTCGGTTTATACTTGTATACAAATGTTCTTCTAGCAGCTCATTCTTAGTAACTTATTATAACATTGATTTTGACCAAATTAAAACTCAACTGATTTGCAGGAGAAGTTGCGGGAAAGGGAGCGGGAGTTGCGTAAAAGGAAGGAAAGAGAAGAACATGAAATGGAAAAAGTACGAATAAAGATTAGAAGGAAGGAGGCAGTTACTTCTTTTCAAGCTTTACTCGTGGAGAGAATCAAAGACCCGATGGTATAAAGCTTTTATTCTTCTTGCTACTGTTGTTATTTTGAAGATTAGTTTCCTTTTCAAAATCTGAAAGGATTATAATATCTTTTAGGTGCTAGAGTTTTAAACAAGTCATTTTGGTTTCTTAATTATTGATATTTTCCCAGATTTATACGCATGATACGCATGATTCCATTTTAATGTTTCCTCCCATTTTGAATTGGACTAAACTGCATTCAGTTAATTATTAGGAGGGTTTGGTTCAACATAAAGAAAAATAGATGAATGCAAATGAGTTCCTCAGACTTTTGAAGGCTAAATTATGCTAGGAAATTTGCTGTTTATAATAAATTTCATATATTTTTTGTGTATGTTCTTAGGCATCATGGACAGAATCAAAGCCGAAGTTAGAAAAAGATCCGCAGGGACGGGCAACCAATTCTGTTCTTGATTCAACTGACATGGAAAAACTCTTCTGGGATCATATAAAGATGCTTCAGGAAGTAAGTGATAATATCTGATGTAATTGATATTTGTGACGTTCTCTCTATTGTTGCATGTTCTTAACTATATATGCGATAGACTGCCCCACTTGAATGGGATTGAGGCTCTGTTTAAGTGTCATAAGAAAATGTATTACAGGCTTTCAAAGTTCCTTTAATATATTTCTTCAATCTTAACAAATTTGAATGTAATTCTTTGCATATACCAAGAATCATGATTTTAAATCTTATATAATTTTTTTGGTTTGCTATGTTTAAGGGTGCAGAGATGTGGAAAGATTTGCAGAATAACTCTTCTGTTTTAAGAGTTGATGATTTTAGAGGTTTAAGAATGAAGAAGGAACACTAGCTCTAGTGGAGGAAGGAGAAGTAGAAAATTTCTGAGAAAGAAATGAATTTAAGTGGTGAGCGACAATTCAGATCACAAATTTCCGCTATTTCTAGTGTTCAACATGTGTAATCTGGTAAGTCTTTTTTATTACTATAATTCTCCAACACCACCTAGATATCTTGTACATGATTATTCCAAATATACTGCTATTGATGTTTCTAAAGCAATGTGAATATAAGAGAAGGCCAATGCAATTCTAGTTGTGATTGAGAGTAAATTTGACTGTAATTCTTTGCATATACCAAGAATCATGATTTTAAATCTTATATAATTTTTTTGGTTTGCTATGTTTAGGGGTGCAGAGATGTGGAAAGATTTGCAGAATAACTCAATGAGATTTGCGGTACAATTGTGCGCCTCCAAGAGATTGAAAAGTAAGGGTTTTAAATTGATTTGTTGGTAAATAATGCAATTTCCAGCTATTTGTACCTGTGGCATCAAATTAGTAGGTAAATAATGAAGTGATTTGATTGTGTTGAGTTTTAGTGAATTGTGTTGAGTTTTAGTGAATTGATTTTTGGTCAAATTTTGACATTCGTGATCACCATTGTGCTAAGTGTCAATAGGAAATGTATCATAAGCTTTCAGATTGGATGATTTATACTAAGTGTCATAAGAAAATGTATTACAGGCTTTCAAAGTTCCTTTTATATATTTCTTCAATCTTAACAAGGTTGCAAGAGTTCATGCAATGTTATTAGACTATATTCATTTTTATAAGATTTGATGCATAGCTAAGTGTCATACTGATTGCATGATAAACTGGACGAAGGATAGTTGAACAATGCATCTTATTTTAGTCAGAAAAGTAGATAGCCTTTTGAAAAATTTGAATTGCCTTAAAATATGGAATAAGAGATTTTTGTAGGATTTAGTTAGGGGAGGCTCACACTGCTCTTAAAAGACTTAGCACATAGGATACACTGCATATGCTAATAAACACACTAAAGTGTGTAAATAAGTTCCTGTGCCCGAAACTGGAGGAACAAGTTCCTGTGCCCGAAACTGGAGGAACAGTAGATGTCTTCACCATTAGTACCAGGTTGGACTCATTACAAGTGAGATCCCGTCAGGGGAAAAGGTGGAGCATCTAGCAAAATTGTGTATAATAAAAAGTTCCTGTGCCCGAAACTGGAGGAACAAGTTCCTGTGCCCGAAACTGGAGGAACAGTAGATGTATTCACCATTAGTACCAGGTTGGACTCATTACAAGTGAGATCCCGTCAGGGGAAAAGGTGGAACATCTAGCAAAATTGTGAATAATAATAAAGTTCCTGTGCCCGAAACTGGAGGAACAAGTTCCTGTGCCCGAAACTGGAGGAACAGTAGATGTCTTCACCATTAGTACCAGGTTGGACTCATTACAAGTGAGATCCCGTCAGGGGAAAAGGTGGAACATCTAGCAAAATTGTGTATAATAAAAAGTTCCTGTGCCCGAAACTGGAGGAACAAGTTCCTGTGCCCGAAACTGGAGGAACAGTAGATGTCTTCACCATTAGTACCAGGTTGGACTCATTACAAGTGAGATCCCGTCAGGGGAAAAGGTGGAACATCTAGCAAAATTGTGAATAATAATAAAGTTCCTGTGCCCGAAACTGGAGGAACAAGTTCCTGTGCCCGAAACTGGAGGAACAATAATAATAAATGCATGTGTAATCCTAAATATTTAGTGAACAAAAAGTCTATAATAGAGCAGTTAATCCCCCCTTCTAAAACTGAAAGATAAACTCTTGGACCATAGGATGAGGCAACGAAAGTAGAATTTAGGCTAACTATCTTAACTGAAGAGTATTGGTGTGACTGATAACATCAGTGCAACACAACACACACACACACACACACTTTAGAGTTGTGCCAATTTTTGGAAAGATTTATCATTATATTTGTGTTTTAATGCATTGTAGATGTTTTTGTAGTATTCAGTTTAGAGCACAATCGGTGCTCTCTCTTGTAGTTTTGATGTGTTTGTTACTTGGTTTTAAGTAGCCTTCTGATAAGGTCAGATTTGTAGAGTTGCCTAACTTTGATGCATTTTCTACATTTAAGGTCAGATTTGAATTCTTTCTCACCTCTCTAAGTCTAATAATGACTTACCTTGCTGCCTTCCTATAGCCATTTCATACATACTTTTGAATTTGCTTGCTTTGCAGGACCTGAAAACATGGAAATGTGATCGCCAAATTTTTGACGGCTCAATATGATGAGGTTCGCGTCTTCCTTGGCATACTTATCTTATTTGAACATAATCATGCTATAGATGTAGAAGTTGGTCCAGGTAAGAGGAAACATATTAATAAATTAAGATTGTTATATTGTGTTGAAATTAGCTTTGAAATTTAATTTGGTTAACTTTGATGTGTGTTTGCATAGCTCCTAAGTTATTTTTCACTTTAGTTTGTCATATTTTACTTGCAAATTTTTTATGCTAAACGAGCCAATCTTGTACTTACTCTGACATTCTAAAGGTTTATATATGAAAACAATTGAAAAGCTTCTTATGTATAGTTTTCATCCTAAGCATAGTGAAACTCAATTACGAAGTTTGTTATCGCTAAAGAAAACAACCCTCATATTGGAAGAAGGCTTGTTTATTTAATTTTAAACTGTGTTTCAATCCATTGCTGATCAAAATCATTGGAGTGATGTCTTGTAGTTGTCATTATCATTATCATAAGGATAAAGTTAATAGTTTATTTCAGTTTCTTCTGTAGAAAAATAACTAATAAGAATAAGGTTTCTAAAGTATTGTTCATGTGTTTCAGGATTTTTGCTACTATGCGAATACAATTTTCTTGATTTACCTTCTGTTTTATCAAAAGAATGAAAAGCATTTTCTGGTTTGCTTCTCATTTGCTGAGGTGAGTGTTTTACGGTAATTTGACATCTTAGAAGACGAGCGGTTCATCGGTCGGTTTTGCGTCTTATTTAAGTGCTTCTGTTGCAGGGGCCTTTAGCATGGGCTTTGATTTTTTGGGCTTTGATTTTTTGGCATTGCAGTTTGGTGTTCAGTTCTGTTGACAAAATCGTCAGTGTTCTTATCCATCTCTTACCTGGTATGTTATACCTACCATTTTTATTATTTTTCTTTTTTAACAAGATAATAAGCTTTTGGAAAACCATTGGCTTCTATTATGACTTTATAGAGTTATATGCATTGAATGATCAAATATTGGACATATCTTCTAAACAATTGCAAAAATAAAAAGTATTTTACTTAATGTGTTCAAGTTCTACCATCTTCATGATTTTTATTTTGAAATTTCATAGGATTCTAGTGTGGTATCTAGAATTAGCTTTTAGCTTAGCGCCATAATCCATTAGTTCGTGTTCTTAATTCACATATATCTTTGCTATAGGAAGGAAGATCTTAGCTAATAAAGTTTTTGTTCAATGAGTATATATCCGAGTTGAAAGCTGCTGAACACGCAGCAGAAAGAGAGACCAGAGCTAAAAGGGACGAGCAGGTACTAGGTGGTTAATACATAATATGTAATGAATGCCTTTGAAATCATTAGAAGGTTGGTAAAATTGTGAAGAAAGAATAACTGTCGGTCCCCTTTCTTATAATTGATGCCTTGACATGATGCTCCAGTTAGTTCGTAGTGTGTAAATGCTGTTTTTTATTTTATTTTATTTTATTTTTTAATAAACGCGTTTAAATACTGTTAAACTACTTCAAATCTAGGATTTTTGCTATATTGAAGCTTAGTTTGTTAGAGTGACTTCTATGACAGGCTCTATTGATGCCTTTTTCTGTTTTATGTTGGATTGAGTTGTTTAAGTCGGTTTATACTTGTATACAAATGTTCTTCTAGCAGCTCATTCTTAGTAACTTATTATAACATTGATTTTGACCAAATTAAAACTCAACTGATTTGCAGGAGAAGTTGCGGGAAAGGGAGCGGGAGTTGCGTAAAAGGAAGAAAAGAGAAGAACATGAAATGGAAAAAGTACGAATAAAGATTAGAAGGAAGGAGGCAGTTACTTCTTTTCAAGCTTTACTCGTGGAGAGAATCAAAGACCCGATGGTATAAAACTTTTATTCTTCTTGCTACTGTTGTTATTTTGAAGATTAGTTTCCTTTTCAAAATCTGAAAGGATTATAATATCTTTTAGGTGCTAGAGTTTTAAACAAGTCATTTTGGTTTCTTAATTATTGATATTTTCCCAGATTTATACGCATGATACGCATGATTCCATTTTAATGTTTCCTCCCATTTTGAATTGGACTAAACTGCATTCAGTTAATTATTAGGAGGGTTTGGTTCAACATAAAGAAAAATAGATGAATGCAAATGAGTTCCTCAGACTTTTGAAGGCTAAATTATGCTAGGAAATTTGCTGTTTATAATAAATTTCATATATTTTTTGTGTATGTTCTTAGGCATCATGGACAGAATCAAAGCCGAAGTTAGAAAAAGATCCGCAGGGACGGGCAACCAATTCTGTTCTTGATTCAACTGACATGGAAAAACTCTTCTGGGATCATATAAAGATGCTTCAGGAAGTAAGTGATAATATCTGATGTAATTGATATTTGTGACGTTCTCTCTATTGTTGCATGTTCTTAACTATATATGCGATAGACTGCCCCACTTGAATGGGATTGAGGCTCTGTTTAAGTGTCATAAGAAAATGTATTACAGGCTTTCAAAGTTCCTTTAATATATTTCTTCAATCTTAACAAATTTGATTGTAATTCTTTGCATATACCAAGAATCATGATTTTAAATCTTATATAATTTTTTTGGTTTGCTATGTTTAGGGGTGCAGAGATGTGGAAAGATTTGCAGAATAACTCTTCTGTTTTAAGAGTTGATGATTTTAGAGGTTTAAGAATGAAGAAGGAACACTAGCTCTAGTGGAGGAAGGAGAAGTAGAAAATTTCTGAGAAAGAAATGAATTTAAATGAACTCAATGAGATCTGCGGTACAATTGTGCGCCTCCAAGAGATTCTTGTTATATGCAAATCTCTACTTTTCTTATATATTCTTTTCTGTGGGGTGTTTAATTTACTGTTTGGTTGATGCAGGTTAAAGAGAGTTTAAGAGACGATTTCAGATATAAATCTATGAAACACGAGGATAGGGAATTTTTGTTCAATGAGTATATATCCGAGTTGAAAGCTGCTGAACACGCAGCAGAAAGAGAGACCAGAGCTAAAAGGGACGAGCAGGTACTAGGTGGTTAATACATAATATGTAATGAATGCCTTTGAAATCATTAGAAGGTTGGTAAAATTGTGAAGAAAGAATAACTGTCGGTCCCCTTTCTTATAATTGATGCCTTGACATGATGCTCCAGTTAGTTCGTAGTGTGTAAATACTGTTTTTTATTTTATTTTATTTTATTTTTTAATAAACGCGGGTAAATACTGTTAAACTACTTCAAATCTAGGATTTTTGCTATATTGAAGCTTAGTTTGTTAGAGTGACTTCTATGACAGGCTCTATTGATGCCTTTTTCTGTTTTATGTTGGATTGAGTTGTTTAAGTCGGTTTATACTTGTATACAAATGTTCTTCTAGCAGCTCATTCTTAGTAACTTATTATAACATTGATTTTGACCAAATTAAAACTCAACTGATTTGCAGGAGAAGTTGCGGGAAAGGGAGCGGGAGTTGCGTAAAAGGAAGGAAAGAGAAGAACATGAAATGGAAAAAGTACGAATAAAGATTAGAAGGAAGGAGGCAGTTACTTCTTTTCAAGCTTTACTCGTGGAGAGAATCAAAGACCCGATGGTATAAAGCTTTTATTCTTCTTGCTACTGTTGTTATTTTGAAGATTAGTTTCCTTTTCAAAATCTGAAAGGATTATAATATCTTTTAGGTGCTAGAGTTTTAAACAAGTCATTTTGGTTTCTTAATTATTGATATTTTCCCAGATTTATACGCATGATACGCATGATTCCATTTTAATGTTTCCTCCCATTTTGAATTGGACTAAACTGCATTCAGTTAATTATTAGGAGGGTTTGGTTCAACATAAAGAAAAATAGATGAATGCAAATGAGTTCCTCAGACTTTTGAAGGCTAAATTATGCTAGGAAATTTGCTGTTTATAATAAATTTCATATATTTTTTGTGTATGTTCTTAGGCATCATGGACAGAATCAAAGCCGAAGTTAGAAAAAGATCCGCAGGGACGGGCAACCAATTCTGTTCTTGATTCAACTGACATGGAAAAACTCTTCTGGGATCATATAAAGATGCTTCAGGAAGTAAGTGATAATATCTGATGTAATTGATATTTGTGACGTTCTCTCTATTGTTGCATGTTCTTAACTATATATGCGATAGACTGCCCCACTTGAATGGGATTGAGGCTCTGTTTAAGTGTCATAAGAAAATGTATTACAGGCTTTCAAAGTTCCTTTAATATATTTCTTCAATCTTAACAAATTTGAATGTAATTCTTTGCATATACCAAGAATCATGATTTTAAATCTTATATAATTTTTTTGGTTTGCTATGTTTAAGGGTGCAGAGATGTGGAAAGATTTGCAGAATAACTCTTCTGTTTTAAGAGTTGATGATTTTAGAGGTTTAAGAATGAAGAAGGAACACTAGCTCTAGTGGAGGAAGGAGAAGTAGAAAATTTCTGAGAAAGAAATGAATTTAAGTGGTGAGCGACAATTCAGATCACAAATTTCCGCTATTTCTAGTGTTCAACATGTGTAATCTGGTAAGTCTTTTTTATTACTATAATTCTCCAACACCACCTAGATATCTTGTACATGATTATTCCAAATATACTGCTATTGATGTTTCTAAAGCAATGTGAATATAAGAGAAGGCCAATGCAATTCTAGTTGTGATTGAGAGTAAATTTGACTGTAATTCTTTGCATATACCAAGAATCATGATTTTAAATCTTATATAATTTTTTTGGTTTGCTATGTTTAGGGGTGCAGAGATGTGGAAAGATTTGCAGAATAACTCAATGAGATTTGCGGTACAATTGTGCGCCTCCAAGAGATTGAAAAGTAAGGGTTTTAAATTGATTTGTTGGTAAATAATGCAATTTCCAGCTATTTGTACCTGTGGCATCAAATTAGTAGGTAAATAATGAAGTGATTTGATTGTGTTGAGTTTTAGTGAATTGTGTTGAGTTTTAGTGAATTGATTTTTGGTCAAATTTTGACATTCGTGATCACCATTGTGCTAAGTGTCAATAGGAAATGTATCATAAGCTTTCAGATTGGATGATTTATACTAAGTGTCATAAGAAAATGTATTACAGGCTTTCAAAGTTCCTTTTATATATTTCTTCAATCTTAACAAGGTTGCAAGAGTTCATGCAATGTTATTAGACTATATTCATTTTTATAAGATTTGATGCATAGCTAAGTGTCATACTGATTGCATGATAAACTGGACGAAGGATAGTTGAACAATGCATCTTATTTTAGTCAGAAAAGTAGATAGCCTTTTGAAAAATTTGAATTGCCTTAAAATATGGAATAAGAGATTTTTGTAGGATTTAGTTAGGGGAGGCTCACACTGCTCTTAAAAGACTTAGCACATAGGATACACTGCATATGCTAATAAACACACTAAAGTGTGTAAATAAGTTCCTGTGCCCGAAACTGGAGGAACAAGTTCCTGTGCCCGAAACTGGAGGAACAGTAGATGTCTTCACCATTAGTACCAGGTTGGACTCATTACAAGTGAGATCCCGTCAGGGGAAAAGGTGGAGCATCTAGCAAAATTGTGTATAATAAAAAGTTCCTGTGCCCGAAACTGGAGGAACAAGTTCCTGTGCCCGAAACTGGAGGAACAGTAGATGTATTCACCATTAGTACCAGGTTGGACTCATTACAAGTGAGATCCCGTCAGGGGAAAAGGTGGAACATCTAGCAAAATTGTGAATAATAATAAAGTTCCTGTGCCCGAAACTGGAGGAACAAGTTCCTGTGCCCGAAACTGGAGGAACAGTAGATGTCTTCACCATTAGTACCAGGTTGGACTCATTACAAGTGAGATCCCGTCAGGGGAAAAGGTGGAACATCTAGCAAAATTGTGTATAATAAAAAGTTCCTGTGCCCGAAACTGGAGGAACAAGTTCCTGTGCCCGAAACTGGAGGAACAGTAGATGTCTTCACCATTAGTACCAGGTTGGACTCATTACAAGTGAGATCCCGTCAGGGGAAAAGGTGGAACATCTAGCAAAATTGTGAATAATAATAAAGTTCCTGTGCCCGAAACTGGAGGAACAAGTTCCTGTGCCCGAAACTGGAGGAACAATAATAATAAATGCATGTGTAATCCTAAATATTTAGTGAACAAAAAGTCTATAATAGAGCAGTTAATCCCCCCTTCTAAAACTGAAAGATAAACTCTTGGACCATAAGATGAGGCAACGAAAGTAGAATTTAGGCTAACTATCTTAACTGAAGAGTATTGGTGTGACTGATAACATCAGTGCAACACAACACACACACACACACACACTTTAGAGTTGTGCCAATTTTTGGAAAGATTTATCATTATATTTGTGTTTTAATGCATTGTAGATGTTTTTGTAGTATTCAGTTTAGAGCACAATCGGTGCTCTCTCTTGTAGTTTTGATGTGTTTGTTACTTGGTTTTAAGTAGCCTTCTGATAAGGTCAGATTTGTAGAGTTGCCTAACTTTGATGCATTTTCTACATTTAAGGTCAGATTTGAATTCTTTCTCACCTCTCTAAGTCTAATAATGACTTACCTTGCTGCCTTCCTATAGCCATTTCATACATACTTTTGAATTTGCTTGCTTTGCAGGACCTGAAAACATGGAAATGTGATCGCCAAATTTTTGACGGCTCAATATGATGAGGTTCGCGTCTTCCTTGGCATACTTATCTTATTTGAACATAATCATGCTATAGATGTAGAAGTTGGTCCAGGTAAGAGGAAACATATTAATAAATTAAGATTGTTATATTGTGTTGAAATTAGCTTTGAAATTTAATTTGGTTAACTTTGATGTGTGTTTGCATAGCTCCTAAGTTATTTTTCACTTTAGTTTGTCATATTTTACTTGCAAATTTTTTATGCTAAACGAGCCAATCTTGTACTTACTCTGACATTCTAAAGGTTTATATATGAAAACAATTGAAAAGCTTCTTATGTATAGTTTTCATCCTAAGCATAGTGAAACTCAATTACGAAGTTTGTTATCGCTAAAGAAAACAACCCTCATATTGGAAGAAGGCTTGTTTATTTAATTTTAAACTGTGTTTCAATCCATTGCTGATCAAAATCATTGGAGTGATGTCTTGTAGTTGTCATTATCATTATCATAAGGATAAAGTTAATAGTTTATTTCAGTTTCTTCTGTAGAAAAATAACTAATAAGAATAAGGTTTCTAAAGTATTGTTCATGTGTTTCAGGATTTTTGCTACTATGCGAATACAATTTTCTTGATTTACCTTCTGTTTTATCAAAAGAATGAAAAGCATTTTCTGGTTTGCTTCTCATTTGCTGAGGTGAGTGTTTTACGGTAATTTGACATCTTAGAAGACGAGCGGTTCATCGGTCGGTTTTGCGTCTTATTTAAGTGCTTCTGTTGCAGGGGCCTTTAGCATGGGCTTTGATTTTTTGGCATTGCAGTTTGGTGTTCAGTTCTGTTGACAAAATCGTCAGTGTTCTTATCCATCTCTTACCTGGTATGTTATACCTACCATTTTTATTATTTTTCTTTTTTAACAAGATAATAAGCTTTTGGAAAACCATTGGCTTCTATTATGACTTTATAGAGTTATATGCATTGAATGATCAAATATTGGACATATCTTCTAAACAATTGCAAAAATAAAAAGTATTTTACTTAATGTGTTCAAGTTCTACCATCTTCATGATTTTTATTTTAAAATTTCATAGGATTCTAGTGTGGTATCTAGAATTAGCTTTTAGCTTAGTGCCATAATCCATTAGTTCGTGTTTTTAATTCACATATATCTTTGCTATAGGAAGGAAGATTTAGTAACATTACTATTCAAAAGATTCATGCTAGACAAAGAGATCTAAAGTTTAGTAGTCAAGTTCATATACTAGATCAACTTAGAAAATTGTTCACTGATACTAGAAATAAGGTTTTCTTATCAGAAGACAATTTTGTAAAAAACATTCCTTATTCTATCCATGTAAAGATGTGAGATGCGAGAATGTGCTTTATACGAAAAATAAAAAGCTAAATAAAAACACTGATGGACACCTTATTGTTTGCTTTTTGGTTGCAAAAAGTAAGTCATTAATTTTGATGTATTCTACTTTATGTATCTAATATTATCTTTTCATGATAGCCAACACTTTATGCTCATTTATTGGAATTCGGATTCCCCGTTCTTAGAGGATCCCGCATTCACGCATTTGGGATATCGTAGCCTGATCAAGATATGACAGTCTAAAAAACACAGATCTTAACCGAGCTTGAATCCACCGATGGTCAAACTGCGTAAATGCAAGGAATTATTTATTGCAGAGAGCCGGATCCGGTTTATTGACTTCAATTTCATAAGTCTTCAAGTAAACTCGTTTCCTTTCCTTTGCTGGACCTACTCACTAAACATGGAAATGTGGTCGCCAAAATTTTGACGGCTCACTATGATGAGGTTTGCGTCCTTGGCATACTTATCTTATTTGAACATATCAAGCAGCACAAAATTCTTCTTGAGAAACAACTATGCTCATGCTTTTCTAATAGGACTTATTGTTCCCAGTTCTTTGATCAATACGAAAACCTCTTGAAGTCCCCAAATTACATCACACCGAGGCAGTCTATATCAAGGTCAGTTCTGTTCTGCCAACAATTTTAAAATGTTCTTGCTTTTTGATCATTATCTTTGATTTTAACAATTAAATTTATATGGATTTTAGCTTCTCTCGGATTTTCTTTTGGAATCGCCCAATCCTCAGATAATGAAGCGCTACAGCCTACATCTTAGAAGTTCGCTATTTGAAAGTCATGATGACATTGTTGACGGTATAACTCCTCTTAATCCTGCGTCATTGTGCGACATTCCTGTTTTTCCATGCGATTAATTAATATCCTCAGATAAAAGTATTTTACTTAATGTGTTCAAGTTCTACCATCTTCATGATTTTTATTTTAAAATTTCATAGGATTCTAGTGTGGTATCTAGAATTAGCTTTTAGCTTAGCGCCATAATCCATTAGTTCGTGTTTTTAATTCACATATATCTTTGCTATAGGAAGGAAGATTTAGTAACATTACTATTCAACCTAATGTATAAGACTTTAGAACAATTTGAGGTTTACAACCTTGATTTTTCATGAATGATTGTCTCCTTTTTTAATATATTACTACTTTTAGTAGTAATCCTAACATGTGTATGCTTAAAGTGTTATTATGCTTTAATTTTTGTCATCTAATACTTGGTATTTGAACTATTATGCAGCATGATGTATTCTTGATATTCAACAATGCAATGAAATTTAATTCTTCTAATACCATATACAGGTATGACATGGAACGTTTGTGAACAACATGACACCAAATTTCATTATCAAATATTTATTTTTTTATAAACTATTTATGTATGTATTATTTCAATTTGTAGGCTCGAGCTATAAGTGAGTTAGCTAATAAAGTTTTTGAGGTATTGAGAATCAATCCTAACAAGTTTCAAATAGACTTCTCGGAAGTGAGTCGAGTAAATGAAAGAGGTGTTAGGGATTCATCACACTTGAAATCCAACAAAACAACAGTTGGTGTGCCCTCGAATAATATGTCATCAAGCCGAAAAAGCGTCAAGATAGATTTTCACGACGCCTATAAACATAATCATGCTATAGATGTAGAAGTTGGTCCAGGTAAGAGGAAACATATTAATAAATTAAGACTGTTATATTGTGTTGAAATTAACTTTGAAATTTAATTTGGTTAGCTTTGATGTGTGTTTGCATAGCTCCTAAGTTATTTTTCACTTTAGTTTGTCATATTTTACTTGCAAATTTTTTATGCTAAACAAGCCAATCTTGTACTTACTCTGACATTCTAAAGGTTTATATATGAAAACAATTGAAAAGCTTCTTATGTATAGTTTTCATCCTAAGCATAGTGAAACTCAATTACGAAGTTTGTTATTGCTAAAGAAAACAACCCTCATAATCTTGTACCTGAGTGAAAAGAAGAGGGGGAAACAGAAACAATTCCACTTATAAAATTACCTGTTGAGTGGGCTAAGTGGGGTATGGGCGAGGAAAGAGAGATCGACAGTAGTTGAATAAAAAGAAGGATTATGGAGGGGGTTGGGCAGACTAGAAATTGGAAGTTATTCTTGAGAGATCCTAGGCTTCTCGATGTTAACTGTACTGTCAGGAAGTGTATTTTTTAGGTAAAATGTTGTCAGAGGCACATGGCTGCGAAGTCATTGGAAGAAGGCTTGTTTATTTAATTTTAAACTGTGTTTCAATCCATTGCTGATCAAAATCATTGGAGTGATGTCTTGTAGTTGTCATTATCATTATCATAAGGATAAAGTTAATAGTTTATTTCAGTTTCTTCTGTAGAAAAATAACTAATAAGAATAAGGTTTCTAAAGTATTGTTCATGTGTTTCAGGATTTTTGCTACTATGCGAATACAATTTTCTTGATTTACCTTCTGTTTTATCAAAAGAATGAAAAGCATTTTCTGGTTTGCTTCTCATTTGCTGAGGTGAGTGTTTTACGGTAATTTGACATCTTAGAAGACGAGCGGTTCATCGGTCGGTTTTGCGTCTTATTTAAGTGCTTCTGTTGCAGGGGCCTTTAGCAAGGGCTTTGATTTTTTGGCATTGCAGTTTGGTGTTCAGTTCTGTTGACAAAATCGTCAGTGTTCTTATCCATCTCTTACCTGGTATGTTATACCTACCATTTTTATTATTTTTCTTTTTTAACAAGATAATAAGCTTTTGGAAAACCATTGGCTTCTATTATGACTTTATAGAGTTATATGCATTGAATGATCAAATATTGGACATATCTTCTAAACAATTGCAAAAATAAAAAGTATTTTACTTAATGTGTTCAAGTTCTACCATCTTCATGATTTTTATTTTGAAATTTCGTAGGATTCTAGTGTGGTATCTAGAATTAGCTTTTAGCTTAGCGCCATAATCCATTAGTTCGTGTTCTTAATTCACATATATCTTTGCTATAGGAAGGAAGATTTAGTAACATTACTATTCAAAAGATTCATGCTAGACAAAGAGATCTAAAGTTTAGTAGTCAAGTTCATATACTGGATCAACTTAGAAAATTGTTCACTGATGCTAGAAATACTAGAAATAAGGTTTTCTTATCAGAAGACAATTTTGTAGAAAACATTCCTTATTCTATCCATGTAAAGATGTGAGATGCGAGAATGTGCTTTATACGAAAAGTAAAAAGCTAAATCAAAACACTGATGGACACCTTATTGTTTGCTTTTTGGTTGCAAAAAGTATGTCATTAATTTTGATGTATTCTACTTTATGTATCTAATATTATGTTTTCATGATAGCCAACACTTTATGCTCATTTATTGGAATTCGGATTCCCCGTTCTTAGAGGATCCCGCATTCACGCATTTGGGATATCGGTAGCCTGATCAAGATATGACAGTCTAAAAAACACAGATCTTAACCGAGCTTGAATCCACCGATGGTCAAACTGCATGAATGCAAGGAATTATTTATTGCAGAGACCGAATCCGGTTTATTGACTTCAATTTCATAAGTCTTCAAGTAAACTCGTTTCCTTTCCTTTGCAGGACCTTCTCACTAAACATGGAAATGTGGTCACCAAAATTTTGACGGCTCACTATGATGAGGTTTGCGTCCTTGGCATACTTATCTTATTTGAACATATCAAGGCAGCACAAAATGCTGCTTGAGAAACGACTATGCTCATGCTTTTCTAATAGGACTTATTGTTCCCAGTTTTTTGATCAATACAAAAACCTCTTGACGTCTCCAAATTACGTCACACCGAGGCATTCTATCAAGGTCAGTTCTGTTCTACCATTAATTTTAAAATGTTTCTGCTTTCTGATCATATCTTTGATTTTAACAATTAAATTTACTTGGATTTTAGCTTCTCTCGGATTTTCTTTTGGAATCGCCCAATGCTCAGATAATGAAGCGTTACATCTTAGAAGTTTGCTATTTGAAAGTCATGATGACATTGTTGACGGTATAACTCCTCTTAATCCTGTGTCGTTGTGCGATATTCTTGTTTTTCCATGCGATTAATGAATATACTTACATGGTTGAGCAGGATTCAAGTAAAAACTTTCAGTTATCGGCTTTTCACATTTTCAAGGTGATTTTCCCGCTTCATGCTTTCAAGTTAATCAATTAACACGTACATTTGGATCTTTGTTTTAATTATTTTTATTACATGTTTATCCAGATTTTGGTCGCTAATCCTAATAAGCCCCGAGACGTGAGAAATATTCTCGGGAAGAACCAAGAAAAGCTGCTAAGCTTGCTTCATAACCTATCGCCGGGAAAAGGTTATTCTGTTTTTAGTTGATTCAAAACATGTAGTTATGTAACCTATTTTTCTCGAGTTACTAATCTTGACTCTTTTTTTGGTTTTATAAGTGCTTCTATTGCTAGATAAGCTCAAATAAGTTAATTCATATAGGACATTATTGTGCTATGTAGCAAGAAAAAAAGTTGAAAGGATAAAACTGGATGATTGATTGTCTTGTTAGGTAATTGAAAGGTTATTAACTTGCTGTTGACAGTGATGGTTTTTTATATGCTTGGTAGTTGGAGATTCCAGTGAGTATCAAAACACCATCTCCGAGCTTGTTAATTTCCTTGATTCTTTATTGGATGCTGCTGCATAAAGAGAACAGTGCATTTGAAGCTCTGCCCGAGATCTATCAATACATCTATTCTCCGTCTCTTGACCAGGTGAGTTAACTCTTAGTCATGTTTCATAATCATTTGACTGTCTCATAATATTAGAGGTGTTTGGACACTTGTTCAAATTCAATAAGCGCTTGTTGTATATGGGTCTGATTGGATTAACTTATTTGTGTGTATCTATTGGGATAATTGTAGTCACTGTAGCAGGATTTCAAGGACTAAGACCCTCCATAACTAAGATAAATAAGAATGGTGCTACGGAGTCTCCCTGTATAAGTCCTCGATGAATGTTAATCTCCTCAATCGGACTCTCTTATTAACTATGACTGAAAGACTATCCAAGAAGACATAAGCTCTAATTCATGCTTACCATCGGCCATCAAACTTGAACCTTATACATCAAATAATAAATGAATGACTAACTCATATAATCATGAGTCTTCTCAAAGTATATTGGTCAGGGGATCTTATGACCAATGCTAACCTAGTTGCCAGCACATTAGTCATTAGTTTTTAGAATAGTCCGAGGAGAGAGATATGCCTAAAATCCTCAAACAACAAAGAAGAATCAAACTTAGAGATGAGAGTCACGAAGAAAGATGTTATACTCCTAGATAACCCAACATTCTCAAAATAGCTTATCTAACATAACAAATATGCAAAACAAAGTGCTAAAATGTCGTAAAGAGGATGGAATCAAGTATGGTTGCATAAATTGTTGCGGTTAAGGAAATATTGCCACACAAGAATTTGCTAACGTGACATGTGTTAGATGCAATGGTTTGATCATCTCAAATTAGTTCATAATATGCAACAAAAATTTATTGTCGGTCAAAGTTATACTCCTTTTGATTTTATTTAATAAATCTAAAAGTTAAATTATTTTTATAAATAAAATCAGAATGAGAAATAATATCATTTTTGTCATTTTATTATATAACTACTATACATAATTAAACATAAATTTCTTATGGAAATAAATCATAGCATTTAATCCAAAACAGAAAGAAAAAATTCATAGCAGTATTATTTAAAAGAAATTATATAATTGATTTTTCAACTTCTTTTGTAAAAGTCTTAAAGCTTTTATTTGTTATCAAAATTAGTGTTATATTCCAGTGGACCCCTTTGGTTCACAATTTTTTCATGTTTTCCTTTTCTCCATACCATATGACACTTGTAGGGTGGAAATAATTTCTGTTAGTTACTCAATGATATATGTGTGCCTAGGTGGCTATATATATATGAAAACCTCCACCTCCATAATCTGTGAACTGATCAAAGCGATGAACAGGCGTAGATACCCGTGGGTCCCATAGGACACCATTCCAAAGCAGCATTGAATCGGCAGGGCTAAAGTGGATTAAAGAATAAACATGACCCCGCCCTGTAGAAATAGTTGATGTATCAGACAACTTCTCTTTTAACTGGTAACTTTCAATATCATATAAAAGGATTTCCCGTCCTGTAGATTCTGATGACAGGGCAGCAAAAGTATTCCCAGAGTTACTAAACCTTGCAGCCTTACAGCCTTCAAATGAACGGGTGGGACCACCTAATATCGATGTTGCATCCCACAGCTTAACCTCTTGAGAGCATGAAGAAAGCAACAATTGGGTCTCACCAGACACAAGACTGAACTAGAGTTAACGGAGACTGGTGACCTGTGAAGCTCTCTACCACGTTACTGTTGTTGGAATCAAAAAATTTGAGTTCTCCAGTATGGCTACCCACAACAATATGAGAAGAGTCTCCAACAAATGTAATGCAAGTAAATAATGCACCAGCATCATCCCGGTAAGTACGCCATGGCCTAAACTGGCTGAAATAATGAAATAAAGGATATTTCCTCTTCTGTTACTCAATATTTGTCGACATACTTTCTTACAAACACATTGAAAATTGACTAATATTATCTCCAGATCTCTCTAATCTCCATAGCAACAACATGTGGATAATTTTGCTCCACACTTGCCACCTTTAGGAAAACCCTTTGATATACAAGATTGTCGACAAGCTTCAGCATCATTTGGACATGCACCAGAATTAAAGCATTGCAATGTATCAAAAGGTTGCAAATCTTGAAATCCTGCTACAGTGACTACAATTATTATTCAATCAGGTTATTACTTATTAACATTTTTAATACAAATTTTTATAGTAATCTTGAACGCTTCGTAGAATATATTTTTTACATAACTTTCTATAGTTGGATCAGAATTTCCCTTTAGTCCATTGAATCAACAAGATAATGCATTGTTATCTCAGGTTCTGAAGTTCAACCTCACAGAGTCCGAGCTCTTATGTGTTCTTCCGTGGTTAACCATGGCTGCTTTTGCAAATATCCGAGGACACATTAGTTAGCAAAGGCGTTTTCATAGCAGCCGTTCGAAAAGTAAGATAATCACAGCTGCTTTTGGCTTTCATTTCACTCTTCAAAATGATTATGCTTTTAATATTCATGGATATGCAGCCACCAAATTCAAACCGAAATTTTTTTTACAGGGATCTGATGCATTTTCACAATCTGGTCTTTGTTCTAATCAACAAGATAATGCATTGTTATCTCATTTCACAGGGATCTGATGCATTTTCACAATCTGGTCTTTGTTCTAATCAACAAGATAATGCATTGTTATCTCAGGTTCTGAAGTTCAACCTCACAGAATCTGGGCTCTTATGTGTTCTTCCGTGGTTAACCATGGCTGCTTTTGCAAATATCCGAGGACACATTAGTTAGCAAAGGCGCTTTCGTAACAGCTGTTCGAAAAGTAAGATAATCACAGCTGCTTTTGGCTTTCATTTCACTCTTCAAAATGATTATGCTCTTAATATTCATGGATATGCAGCCACCTAATTCAAACCGAATTTTTTTTTACAGGGATCTGATGCATTTTCACAATCTGGTCTTTGTTCTAATCACCAACACATTGGACCGCGATATGTTGTACGTAACTATTTCCCAATTTACGATATATACCATATAGAGTAAACTGTCACATATGCTGTATCATAATGGTCACAAGTTTCATTTTAAGGGTGTATTGCTGGGACTATCGAACACTGCGGTTTATGAAACTTCTAAATTTGTAGAACATGTTTTGAGTGGATTTACATAAATCTCTTCAATTTAATCAAAACAAATAAATGGTACTCTTCCTAGTGACACTTTATTATTTTAAATAACCTCCGATAAATAGTAGGTATTTTTTATTTATTTTAAAGAGGTTAAAAATTCTCCTAAACAAAAAAAGGTGTAACATTTTCAGAATCCCTCGAATAATTTTAGTACACCCCTCTTTAACTTTAGCCATTTTTACAATCCCTTCTAATAAATAAAATAAAAAATATTAATAATTAAAAACTCAAACATTTATTCTAAAATGAAAAAAAATTCCAATTCACTCTAAGGTAACCCACCTTCTTCACCAAACCCTAAAAATTCTCTCAACCACTCAATTTTCCGGGGTATGATACATCCAACAACAAAATTCTCTCAACCACTCTTGGAAAATTGAACCATTTGTGATCTTCCAAGTGACACCTTACTGCTAGGTATGATATGCAATTTAGTAAAGGGTGATTACAATGATTTGGTTTCTTGGAGAAATACATATGGTCTAATTATTGTTTTGTTATATATATATATATATATATATATATATATATATATATATATATATATATATATGATTTTCCTCAAATAGTGATTACTAAAGGATATACGTTATTGACTAGAGTTGGTTCATGGAAGGGAAAAATGGAATTCATAAAATTGGGTTGATAGTATTATGATAATAATAGTATTGGTGTTTGAAGCATGTGGGGATGAAGCTGTCAAATATATCAAAATATTGGTTTAATAAAGCATAAATATTGAAGAATGTGAGAGATTATGTGTAAGAAACTGCTATTGCGCAACTTATGATTGTCTCACTTTTTACACTAATTCAATTTTTGTAAAAGTATTGAACACTTTTTTTAATAGCAAGTAGTTAGATATTAGTATTATATTTACTTCTTGAACTTCCAATTTTCTTAACTCTTAATTCAACTAGTTAAATAGGTTGAAATATCTCTCACGTGCATTGAACATTAAATTGTTATTTCTTAGATTCATCTTTATAATGCATGCATATAATATTAAATATCCATTAAATGTTACTTCTTCTTAGAATCATTTTTAAACTAATAAAATGTTATTTGAAATCCATTATATCATAAGATTTATTTATTAAGAAAATGGTTTGGTCTAATCCATCCATACAAAATCGGCTATAATATATAATTGACGTAATTGTCTTGATATTGTGTTCAGGTTTTTGATTTTGAGAAATCTGACATCCGTGCTACGATGGATACGCCAAATTAGATGCAGGAGAGCTTTGCATTGGCAAGATTCTAGTATGATATTTCTATCACCACCCTTTTCAAGTCATGTTCTGCATATCTAGCTCTTATATTGCTATTTAATTTTATTATTATTCAATGTAGATTTGATGCATAGCTTTAACATGATATGTCCCTTGAAACGTATGGTCATTACAATCACAAAAATCTTAACCCTTGTGATTTAGCAGTGTTTGAAATTTCCTTTGCAAACCAATTTTCATGTCCCTTTCACATGCATGACCGTGTTTTTCACGAATGTCTCGTGATTCGTTAAACCAAACGTATGCTTTGTCAACGGTGAAGCTCAAACTTGGTTTAGATAAACTAGATTGTGGGATGTTTTATCCTCATTCCTCACCTACATCATAAAACTAAATTGTTGATATTCTTTCATAAACTTTCCTAAGAATATATTAAAACCTTTCTATGTTGTGTCAGGTTAGGGCAACATGATTAACCACAACCCCTGTAAATAACATTGAATTCTAAAGATGTAGAATGAAGTTAATTGGACTGTGACAATGTTAGAAACAAGCTCTTGATAGCTGACACCTTATTTTGTTTCTGATAATCCCTGTCGTGGCTCTGGTAGTCAGAAAAGTAGATAGCCTTTTGACAAATTTCAATTGCCTTAAAATATAGAATAAGAACTCTTCTTAAGATTTAGTGAGGGGAGGCTCACGCTGATGTTTAAAGATTTAGCACATAGGATACACTGCATATTGTAATAAGCATACCAAAATGTGTAAATGAATTAAGGTAAAGAGCATTTCAAAATAAGTTCATGTGTCCGAAACTGGAGGAACAAGTTCATGTGTTCGAAATTGGAGGAACAATAGATGTTGTCACCATTAGTAACGAGTTTGACTTATTTCAAGTGAGATTCCGTCAGGTGTAATCCTGAATATTCAATGAACAAAAAGCCTAAAAGAATAGATAAAACCCCCTTCTAAAAGTGCTCTTGGACCATAGGATGAAGCAACCAAAGTTGAATTTAGGCTAGCTATTGTAACTAGAGTCTTGTTGTGACCGGTAACATCAGTGCAACACAACACACAAACTTTAGATTGGCAGCATGGCTGAGTTATGCCAAATTTTGGAAACAATCCTCTGAGTTGAATTCTAAGTAAATTATGAATTAAGATTGATAGTAAGGGTGGTTGTTGGTTGGTGTAGTCTCTGTGGCGATATTATCGTGGTGGTGCTGTTGTTGTTATATATTACATTACAAGCATGGTAACTAAATATTCACTTTCAAAGACATGTTTATGAAAGCATTTTATGAGCACAAGTTTTCATTTAGCACGTGATCATTAGTTGTTTGAAATATGAACTTAAGCAAAGGATTTTCATTTATATAACTTGGGGAGAAGCTATCCTTTCTGCAACCTATCTAATAAACAGAATGCGTTCCCGGATCCTTAACTTTCATACGCCTTACTCCACACTCCAAACCTTATACCCAACCAATCGTATCCTTACATCTATTCCTTTGAAAATATTTGGATGCGCAACCTTTGTCCATAATCTTGATCCCTAACGCAGTAAACTTGACCCGAAATCCATTAAATGTATATTCCTTGGCTACTCTCCTCACCAAAAGGGATACAAATGTTATTCACCTCAAAGCAAAAAATTCTACCACACCATGGATGTAACCTTTTTTGAGAATCAACCATATTACCCCAAAGTTGGCATTTAGGGGGAGAACACACCTATCCAATTAAAGTGGTAGAATCCCAACTTTTGGAACTTAAGCTAACTGAACCCAAACTCACTGCTGAGGCATCAAAACCTACACCTGAACCAAATGAAAATGCAACAGAAATTGCAGAACCTACACGTGGACTAGAAGAAACTACGTCAGAAAATGCAGAGGAAATTACAGTAGAAACAACAACCCTTACAACAGAAACTGCACCAGGAAACAACATGAAAGTGTACTCCAGGAAGTGCAAGAAGGTAATAGAGTCCTGCACAGCTCCAAGGCAGAACCAAGAAACCTCCAAGACTCTATAAAATGGCGTTCCCTCAGGTAATACTGCCCCTAACTCTGTGAATGTTGATGATATTGATATTCCTATTGCTTTGAGAAAAAAATGTAAGATCGTGTACTAAACATCCCATTGAAAGATTTGTATCTTATGAAAAACTGTCCCAGAGTTACAAGACTTTTGTAATAGCTCTTGATAATACACATATTCCAAGCAACATCCATGAGGCACTCCAAAATTCTGAATGGGAAGCAGCCGTAACTGAAGAGGTTGAGGCCTTAATTAAGAATGACAATTGGGAGATCACAAGCTTACCTGCAGGGAAGAAGCCGGTAGGATGCAAATGAATATTCTCCATGAAGTATAATGCAGATGGGAGTGTAAATTGGTACAAAGCTCGACTTGTAGCAAAGGGATTTACTCAATCATATGGAGTAGACTATGAAGAGACGTTTGCACCGGTGGCCAAACTAAACTCGGTTAGAGTTATTCTCTCTTTGGCTGCAAATTTAGATTGGCCACTCAATCAACTAGACATCAAGAATGCCTTCTTAAATGGTGACCTAGAAGAGGAAGTTTATATGCAAATTCCTCCTGGACTTGAATCATCTAGCACCGCAAATATGGTGTGCAGGCTCTGAAAATCCCTTTATGGCCTCAAGCAGTCTCCAAGGGCATGGTTTGATAGATTGACTCGAGTTGTCAAGAAAAACGGTTTCAACCAATGTCAATCAGATCACACTATGTTTATTAAACACTCCATGGAAGGAAAGGTAGCTTTGTTTATTGTTTATGTTGATGATATCGTTATTACAGAAAATTATTATGATCAAATCGATCATTTAAAGGGACTCTTGGCAAAGGAATTTGAAATTAAGGACTTGGGACAACTTAAGTATTTTTTATGGATGGAAGTTGCTCGAACAAAGGATGGTATCTATGTATCACAAAGGAAATACACCCTTGACTTACTTCAAGAAACTGGAATGCTCGGGCGCAAGACAACTAATACACAAATAAAACAAATTAAAGGAAGAGAAGATGAAAGTCCACCAGCCGACAAAGATAGATATCAAAGTCTAGTTGGGAAACTAATCTACCTATCTCACGCTAGGTCCGACATTGGGTTCGCTGTAAGCTTGGCTAGTCGCTACATGTCAAATCCAACTGAGTCTAAATGAAAATGGCGCATAGAATCCTCCATTACCTCAAAGGCACACCAGACCGAGGCCTCCACTTCAAGAGGAATTCAAGCAGGGACATTCAAGTTTATACAGATTCAGACTGGGCAGGATGCTCCACAGACAGAAAATCGACTACAGGCTATTGTTCATTTGTGTGGGGGAACCTAGTAACTTGGAGAAGTAAGAAACAATCTGTAGTGGCGAGGAGTAGTGCAGAAGCAGAATTTAGAGCTATGTCCCTAGGTATTTGTGAAGAAATGTGGCTTAAGAGCATGCTAGATGAAATCAAAATTCATGTCAACCACTCTGTATGGTTACTATATGATAACAAAGTTGCTATAAGCATTGCAAAGAATCCATTCCAACATGATACAACAAAACATGTGGAAATTGACCGACACTTCATTAAAGAAAAAATTGATCATAAAATTATAAATATTGATCATGTCCCATCATGCATGCAAACTGCAGATATCTTAACCAAAGCTCTTCCAAGGAATACTTATGAAAATATCTAATCCAATATGGGTATGTTAGACATCTAAACAAGCATACACAAACTGGGTTATGTCCTTCTTCATACCCGGCCACCAAAACAATATCTTCAGGTCTTGATACATTTTCGTAGCTCCTGGATGAATACTCAAGCTACTCCTGTGGCTTTCTTGCAAAATTACCTTTTTCAAGTAAGGATTATCTGTCACACAAATTCTGTCTCTGAACTTCAACACATAAGAATCATCTACTTTAAAGTCTTCTTCTTTATCTGTTCCTCCTACGGTCATCACGTCTACCAATTTCAAATCTAGCTTCTGACCTTCTCTTATTTCACGAAGGAACTCATTATTCACTTTCAACATCCCCAACATTACACTTTCCGAAGTTAACTCACAAACCATACTCAAGTCTCTAAACTGCTCAATCAAATCCAATTCTCTAATCATCAACGTCGACATATGTATCGTCTTCGGACTCAGAGCATCTGCCACGACGTTAGCTTTACCTGGATGGTAACTCAAGCTAAAGTCATAATCTTTCAGAAATTCCAACCATCTTCGCTGCCTAATATTTAATTCCTTCTGGTCAAACAGATATTTCAAACTCTTATGGTCATTAAACACTTTGAATCTCGATCCGTACAAATAATGCCTCCAAACTTTCAATGCAAAAACCACTGCAGCTAACTCAAGATCATGAGTAGGATAATTCCTTTCATGAATCCTCAATTGTCGTGAAGCATAAGCCACAACCTTTCCATCTTGCATCTAAACACCGCCTAATCCCATTTTAGACGCATCACAATATACCACAAAAGGATTATTTAGATTCGGTAAGGTTAACATTGGTGCAGTAGTCAACCTTTTCTTCAGTTCTCGGAAACTTCCATCACACACACTATCTCACACAAATGCCTGGCCCTTTCTAGTCAACTGGGTCAACGGAAAAGCTAAATTAGAAAACCCTTCGATGAACTTGCGATAATAGCCTGCCAAGCCTAAGAAACTTCTAATCTCCGTCACTGACTTCGGAGCCTCCCACATGTCCAAGAAAGCCCACCTTGCTCAACCAAAACTCACACTTCGAAAGTTTTGCGAACAATTTATTATCCTTCAATACTTGCAACGTAATCCTTAAATGCTCTACATGATCTGCTTCCGACTTGGAGTAAATCAAAATGTAGTCAATGAAAACCACTACAAACTGGTCCAAATAAGCATGGAAGATACGATTCATGTACTCCATGAACACACCTGGTGCATTGGACACACCAAACGATATCACTGTATATTCATAATGCCCATACCTAGTTCTGAAAGCTGTCTTCTGGATATCATCATCTTTCACACGGATCTGATGATAGCCTGACCTCAAATCAATCTTACTGAACACACGAGCTCCCATGAGTTGATCCATCAGGTCGTCGATTCTTGGAGGCGGATATTTATTCTTGATGGTTACCTTATTCAACTGGCGATAATCAATGCACAAGCGCATACTGCCATCCTTCTTCTTTACTAACAAAATCGGCGCTCCATGACGACACACTGGGTCTAATAAACTTCTTATCCAATCATTCTCCAAACTGAGATTTCAACTCTGCCAATTCCGATGCCGACATCCTGTATGGTGTCATAGATATAGGTCTGGTACCAGGGACAAAATCAATCGTAAACTCTACTTCCCTCTTTGGAGGTAGCTCCGCAACATCCTTTGGGAACACTTCAGGAAATTCTCTAACAACAGGTAAATCCTCAATCGACGACTTACTCTCCCATAGATAACAAAGCGAACTCTGCAAATACTTTAGCTTCGTCTCCCAACAAGATTCTCAACTCCTTGGTAGACACATGACTGGTCATTTCTTCTTCTTCTGGAGTCAGGAACAACAACCTCTTCCTATAACAATCAATATAACATAATTGCTCTCGAGCCAATTCATCCCCAAGATAACATCCAGCTCGCTGAGTGGTAGACAAATCAAGTCCACTCCAAAATCTTTACCAAAGATCGACACGGGACAATTCAAACACACTAAAGATGTAGTGATTGACCCAATAGATGGAGTATCAATCACCATTCCTCTAATCAAGGTAGACGGCACAAGCCCTAGTCTCTTCACACAATCCACAGAAATAAACGAGTGGGTTGCACCCGTATCAATAATAGAAATCAAAGGTGTCATGAATGTAACACGTATCTCTGACCAAACGATCCTCACTGGTAGGCTGAGCTCCCGCCAATGCAAACATCTTCCCACTTGTCTGAGACTTCTCCGGTTTCTGACAGTGGGTGCTGATATGACCCTGCTCACCATAGTTGTAACATGTTAGTGTGTTATTTCTATAGTCTGTGACCATATGACCTGACTTTTCACACTTTTCACACTTCTTCACCTCATTCTGACATTCATTTGCACGGTGACCTGCGCCGCCACATCAGAAACACTTGAGAGGATTGAAAGGATTTCCTCCCTCACTTGGTTTTTTCCCAACAACATCCTTCTGCTTTCCTTTATCAGCTGGAGCACGGTAGGGTGTATTCTCATGTTTCCGTTTACCTCTTCTGCCACTCGGATTCTTATAGTGAGTGATTATAGCTCTATTGTCTTCATCATAAATCCTACACATGTTCACCAGCTCAGGAAAGTATCTGATCTTCTGATAACCGATACCCAACTTGATCTCAGGACGCAACTCAATCTCAAACTTGATGCACTTCGAACTCATAGCTGCATCAGTATTGTAATGAGAATAATACTTTACCAGTTCTTCGAACTTCACCGCATACTCAGCCACTGTCATGTTCCTTTGCTTCAACTCAATGAATTCGATCTCTTTCTTTCTGCGAATGTCTTCCGGAAAGTACCGTTCCACATCAATTCCTCGACATTAATAGCCCATATCCAATACAGTATGCAATGTGACTTAGTGACTCGACACAGTGCATGTGGTACCAACACAATAACATACAGTTCACCCTAGAACCCGATTCCCGTCGGAAACCAGATAAGTCGTATACGTTCCTCTGAACTACAACTTATCTCCACAACGACTTCCACATGAAGTCCGAATGAAACTAGGCACCCATCATGGATTTCCACTTAGCCATCTCCACAAGACACATTACATGAAATGCATGACAACACAATTATACAATATAATAATTCAAGCATAATCCATGATCATCAATGATCCACACGAGCCATCAGCTCACCGTAATCCTCTCGTCAATTACAAAATCGCACAAAATCGTCCAATTTCGACAATCATGGCTCACATCCATCAAAACACACCCGTAAGGGCAAAAATATAATTTTCCACATTCTTAATTATTAATTTTCCTTATGTCCATTTTAGTCATATTAATCCTACCGATTAAACGGAATTGCGTTCCAAGCGAAATCTGGGCAGAAATTGCGAAAATGGGAAAAAGTCACCCCAGGCCTGCCCCTACGCGTATGGCCCGCCCCATACGCATATTGCCCAGTCCCATACGCGTATGGCCAGTCCTATACGCATACTGCCACATCCCATACGCGTATGGCCAGTCCCATACGCCTATTGCCTAGTCCCATACGGCTATGGCCAGTCCCACACGCGTATCACCGTAGCTGCTGTCAAAAACTCAGATTTCCTCCTTTTCACGAATCCTCCCTCAATACTCTGATTTTTTCCACTCAATTCAACCCAAAACTCAGTTTTTTTGTTAATCGATTCCCTCTATCTTTACTATACTTTATCTATCCATTATTCCCCTAAGGTTTCTATCATGCAAGGATTCGATTTCGTTGACCCTCAACCCTTATTTTCCAGATCTGTTATTCATCAGAGTTCTATGACAGCATCAACAAATTTCCACACGAATTTCATATCATTCCCAAATTTATACACACAAACATCATACAATGATCATTCAACAATAACAACAATTACAGGGGATTCTTCATGCTACAAAAATCAGATAAAGGAACCCAAAAACAGGCATAATTCCTATGAGAGAAAGGACCTCTCACTACCCTCTCATGTTAATTCACCCATATTGAAATCCATTCTCCTCCCTTACCTTGGATTTGATCTCTTGCTTGACAACAATGGAGAAATCTTTGTTCCTCTGCCCTAGCTCTCCTTTCTCTATCTTTTTCCTCTTTCACGTGTTAACTGACTAATTTTCCACTAACCCTCTCTTAACCCCCTTAATTAGATTTTAATTCATTTAATTTAATCAATATTAATAATGATAATAATAATAATAATAATAATAATAACTATAATACTAACTACTCCCCCATTAATCTTATTATTAGTAGTAATTAAAATAATAATACTAATAAGCATAATATTCTTACTATTATCATTAAATTATTCACATTATTTATTATGGTTCCATCTTGTCTCAGCTAAGTGTCAACTCTCACTCAATCCCTTAACGTCCTACCTTTAATTAAGGTCATTACGACAAATACACATCACAGAAAATATAAAAATGACTAAATAATTTAAATGGGGTGTTACAACTCTCCCCCACTTAAAATATTTTCGTCCTCGAAAATGTACCTGATAAGAACAATTTCGGATACGACTCTCGCATCTTCCTCTCCAATTTCTAGGTCACACTTCCTCCAGCAGCTCCTCCCCAAGCTACTCTCACCAATGGGATATCTTTTCCTCTTAGTTGTTTCATCTTGCGGTCTTCGATCCTCAACGACATCGCCTCCACCGTAAGGTTATCTCGAACTTGCGCTTCATCTCTCTGAAGCACATGAGACGGATCAGCAACATACTACGAAGTTACGATACATGAAACATGTCATGCAGATTCGAAAGTTCGGGTGGCGACGCCACTCGATAGGCAACCGCTCCTACCCTTTGCAGAATTTGATACGGTCCGATAAACTTAGGATCCAATTTCTTTGATTTCAGCGCACGACCAACACCGATCACCGGGTTGACTCTAAGAAACACATGGTCACCTTCGTTGAATTCGAAGTCTTTCCTCCTATTATCATGGTATCTTTTTTGCCTACTCCGGGTTGTCTTCATTTTCCCTCTAATCATCTTGATTATCTCTGTAGTTTGTTGCACAATCTCGGGTCCGAGTACCGTACTCTCGCCCGACTCATACCAACATAGAGGTGTCCTACACCTCCTACCATACAATGCTTCAAAAGGTGTCATTCCAACACTGGAATGATAACTGTTGTTATAAGTAAATTCAATCAGCGGTAAATGAGTATCCCAAGCGCCTCTCCGCTCGAGTATGCAAGCTCTCAACAAATCCTCCAATGACTGAATAGTCCTTTCAGACTGTCCATCTGTCTGCGGGTGATAAGCAGAACTCAATTTCAAACTAGAACTCAAAGCTTCTTGCAAGCTTTTCCAAAATCCAGAAGTGAACCTCGGGTCTCTGTCCGATACAATGCTCGACGGAACCCCGTGTAACTTCACTATCACTCTGATATAAATTTCTGCTAACTTTGCCAAAGAAAAACTGATGTTAATCGGTATAAAATGCGCCGACTTTGTCAGTCTATCCACAATCACCCAAACTGCATCAAAGGGTCTCGCCGTGTTCGGCAATCCAGTCACAAAGTCCATGGCAATTCTATCCCATTTCCACTCTGTTATTTTCATCGGTTAGATCAAACCGGGTGGGTTTCTGATGTTCCACCTTCGACTTCTCGCAAGTCAAACAATCATACACAAACTGGGCTATGTCCTTCTTCATACCCGACCACCAAAACAATTTCTTCAGGTCTTGATACATTTTCGTAGCTCCTCGATGAATACTCAAGCTACTCTTGTGACTTTCTTTTAAAATTACCCTTTTCAAGTCAGGATTATCTGTCTCACAAATTCTGTCTCTGAACTTCAACACACCAGAATCATCTACTTTAAAGTCTTCTTTATCTGTTCCGCCTACGGTCATCACGTCTACCAATTTCAAATCCAGCTTCTGACCTTCTCTTATTTCACGAAGGAACTCATTATTCACTTTCAACATCCCCAACATTACACTTTCAGAAGTTAACTCGCAAACGATACTCAAGTTTCTAAACTGCTCAATAAAATCCAATTCTCTAATCATCAACGTCGACATATGTATCGTCTTCGGACTCAGAGCATCTGCCACGACGTTAACTTTACCTGGATGGTAACTCAAGCTAAAGTCATAGTCTTTCAGAAATTCCAACCATCTTCGTTGCCTCATATTTAATTCCTTCTGGTCAAACATATATTTCAAACTCTTATGGTCACCGAACACTTTGAATCTCGACCCGTATAAATAATGCCTCCAAACTTTCAATGCGAAAACCACTGCAGCTAACACAAGATCATGAGTAGGATAATTCCTTTCATGAATCCTCAATTGTCGTGAAGCATAAGCCACAACCTTTCCATCTTGCATCAAAACACCGCATAATCCCATTTTAGACGCATCACAATATACCACAAAAGGATTATTTAGATTCGGTAAGGTTAACGCTGGTGCGGTAGTCAACCTTTTCTTCAGACTCTACTACACACTGGCCGGACGGACCGACCTGCTCTGATACCAATTGTAACACCCCACTCTACCCCGTACGCGTATTATAAGACATATATGAAAATAATTCATAAAATACATCAGAGTTATCCAAAACAGTGAGATATCACACTAAGTCGCTTCATTCAATTTAAATAAATCAAGGTTATCTGGACTCAATTAAACAGCGGAATAAAATTAATCGTTTAAAACATCATTTCCACCATGAGGTGATCATACATCCTCAATCCAACAATTAAAGATACGTAACAATAAATAAAATAAATAATCAAATAATAACGTAGTCCCATCGTCCCATGTTACGTATCACAGCAACTCCTAGGACTCGATAAAATTGCAACACACTCCAAGCATTCCTCAGGTACTTGGTCTTCTGCACTCTCCAAGGACCACAGACACAACAAACAGAAAAGGGGTGAGAACTACATTCAATAAATAAACGGTGAAATACACATGCTAAGGAGTAGTCACACACCATACATATAATCGTACACATACAACGCACATACACGTGCCACATCAATTCCTCGACATTAATAGCCCATATCCAATACAGTATGCAATGTGACTCAGTGACTCGACACAGTGCATGTGGTACCAACACAATAACATACAGTTCACCCTAGAACCCGATTCCCGTCGGAAACCAGATAAGTCGTATACGTTCCTCTGAACTACAACTTATCTCCACAACGACTTCCACATGAATTCCGGATGAAACTAGGCACCCATCATGGATTTCCACTTAGCCATCTCCACAAGACACATTACATGAAATGCATGACAACACAATTATGCAATATAATAATTCAAGCATAATCCATGATCATCAATGATCCACACGAGCCATCAGCTCACCGTAATCCTCTCGTCAATTACCACAATCGCACAAAATCGTCCAATTTCGACAATCATGGCTCACATCCATCAAAACACACCCGTAAGGGCAAAAATATAATTTTCCACATTCTCTCTAATTAAATTAATTATTAATTTTCATTATGTCCATTTTAGTCATATTAATCCCACCGATTAAACGGAATTGCGTTCCAAGCGAAATCTGGGCAGAAATCGCGAAAATGGGAAAAAGTCACCCCAGGCCTGCCCCTACGCGTATGGCCTGCCCCATACGCATATTGCCCAGTCCCATACGCGTATGGCCAGTCCTATACGCATATTTCACATCCCATACGCGTATGGCCAGTCCCATACGCTTATTGCCTAGTCCCATACGGCTATGGCCAGTCCCACACTCGTATCACCGTACCTGCTGTCAAAAACTCAGATTTCCTCCTTTTCACGAATCCTCCCTCAATACTTTGATTTTTTCCACTCAATTCAACCCAAAACTCAGTTTTTTTGTTAATCGATTCCCTCTATCTTCACTATACTTTATCTATCCATTATTCCCCTAAGGTTTCTATCATGCAAGGATTCGATTTCGTTGACCCTCAACCCTTATTTTCCAGATCTGTTATTCATCAGAGTTCTATGACAGCAACAAGAAATTTTCACACGAATTTCATATCAGTCCCAAATTTATACACACAAACATCATACAATGATCATTCAACAATAACAACAATTACAGGGGATTCATCATGCTACAAAAATCAGATAACGGAACCCAAAAACAGGCATAATTCCTATGAGAGAAAGGACCTCTCACTACCCTCTCATGTTAATTCACCCATATTGAAATCCATTCTCCTCCCTTACCTTGGATTTGATCTCTTGCTTGACAACAATGGAGAAATCTTTGTTCCTCTGCCCTAGCACTCCTTTCTCTATCTTTTTCCTCTTTCACGTGTTAACTGACTAATTTTCCACTAACCCTCTCTTAACCCCCTTAATTAGATTTTAATTCATTTAATTTAATCAATATTAATAATGATAATAATAATAATAATAATAACTATAATACTAACTACTCCCCCATTAATCTTATTATTAGTAGTAATTAAAATAATAATACTAATAAGCATAATATTCTTACTATTATCATTAAATCATTCACATTATTTATTATGGTTCCATCTTGTCTCAGCTAAGTGTCAACTCTCACTCAATCCCTTAACGTCCTACCCTTAATTAAGGTCATTACGACAAATACACATCACAGAAAATATAAAAATGACTAAATAATTTAAATGGGGTGTTACAACTCTCCCCCACTTAAAATATTTTCGTCCTCGAAAATGTACCTAATAAGAACAATTCCGGATACGACTCTCGCATCTTCCTCTCCAATTTCTAGGTCACACTTCCTCCAGCAACTCCTCCCCAAGCTACTCTCACCAATGGGATATCTTTTCCTCTTAGTTGTTTCATCTTGCGGTCTTCGATCCTCAACGACATCGCCTCCACCTTAAGGTTATCTCGAACTTGCGCTTCATCTCTCTGAAGCACATGAGACGGATCAGCAACATACTACGAAGTTGCGATACATGAAACATGTCATGCAGATTCGAAAGTTCGGGTGGCAACGCCACTCGATAGGCAACCGCTCCTACCCTTTGCAGAATTTGATACGGTCCGATAAACTTAGGATCCAATTTCTTTGATTTCAGCGCACGACCAACACCGATCACCGGGTTGACTCTAAGAAACACATGGTCACCTTCGTTGAATTCGAAGTCTTTCCTCCTATTATCATGGTATCTTTTTTGCCTACTCCGGGTTGTCTTCATTTTTCCTCTAATCATCTTGATTATCTCTGTAGTTTGTTGCACAATCTCGGGTCCGAGTACCGTACTCTCGCCCGACTCATACCAACATAGAGGTGTCCTACACCTCCTACCATACAATGCTTCAAAAGGTGTCATTCCAACACTGGAATGATAACTGTTATAAGTAAATTCAATCAGCGGTAAATGAGTATCCCAAGCGCCTCTCCGCTCGAGTATGCAAGCTCTCAACAAATCCTCCAATGACTGAATAGTCCTTTCAGACTGTCCATCTGTCTGCGGGTGATAAGCAGAACTCAATTTCAAACTAGAACTCAAAGCTTCTTGCAAGCTTTTCCAAAATCCAGAAGTGAACCTCGGGTCTCTGTCCGATACAATGCTCGACGGAACCCCGTGTAACTTCACTATCACTCTGATATAAATTTCTGCTAACTTTGCCAAAGGAAAACTGATGTTAATCGGTATAAAAATTGCCGACTTTGTCAGTCTATCCACAATCACCCAAACTGCATCAAAGGGTCTCGCCGTGTTCGGCAATCCAGTCACAAAGTCCATGGCAATTCTATCCCATTTCCACTCTGTTATTTTCATCGGTTAGATCAAACCGGGTGGGTTTCTGATGTTCCACCTTCGACTTCTCGCAAGTCAAACAATCATACACAAACTGGGCTATGTCCTTCTTCATACCCGACCACCAAAACAATTTCTTCAGGTCTTGATACATTTTCGTAGCTCCTCGATGAATACTCAAGCTACTCTTGTGACTTTCTTTTAAAATTACCCTTTTCAAGTCAGGATTATCTGTCTCACAAATTCTGTCTCTGAACTTCAACACACCAGAATCATCTACTTTAAAGTCTTCTTTATCTGTTCCGCCTACGGTCATCACGTCTACCAATTTCAAATCCAGCTTCTGACCTTCTCTTATTTCACGAAGGAACTCATTATTCACTTTCAACATCCCCAACATTACACTTTCAGAAGTTAACTCGCAAACGATACTCAAGTTTCTAAACTGCTCAATAAAATCCAATTCTCTAATCATCAACGTCGACATATGTATCGTCTTCGGACTCAGAGCATCTGCCACGACGTTAACTTTACCTGGATGGTAACTCAAGCTAAAGTCATAGTCTTTCAGAAATTCCAACCATCTTCGTTGCCTCATATTTAATTCCTTCTGGTCAAACATATATTTCAAACTCTTATGGTCACCGAACACTTTGAATCTCGACCCGTATAAATAATGCCTCCAAACTTTCAATGCGAAAACCACTGCAGCTAACACAAGATCATGAGCAGGATAATTCCTTTCATGAATCCTCAATTGTCGTGAAGCATAAGCCACAACCTTTCCATCTTGCATCAAAACACCGCATAATCCCATTTTAGACGCATCACAATATACCACAAAGGGATTATTTAGATTCGGTAAGGTTAACGCTGGTGCGGTAGTCAACCTTTTCTTCAGACTCTACTACACACTGGCCGGACGGACCGACCTGCTCTGATACCAATTGTAACACCCCACTCTACCCCGTACGCGTATTATAAGACATATATGAAAATAATTCATAAAATACATCAGAGTTATCCAAAACAGTGAGATATCACACTAAGTCGCTTCATTCAATTTAAATAAATCAAGGTTATCTGGTCTCAATTAAACAGCGGAATAAAATTAATCGTTTAAAACATCATTTCCACCATGAGGTGATCATACATCCTCAATCCAACAATTAAAGATACGTAACAATAAATAAAATAAATAATCAAATAATAACGTAGTCCCATCGTCCCATGTTACGTATCACAGCAACTCCTAGGACTCGATAAAATTGCAACACACTCCAAGCATTCCTCAGGTACCTGGTCTTCTGCACTCTCCAAGGAGCACAGACACAACAAACAGAAAAGGGGTGAGAACTACATTCAATAAATAAACGGTGAAATACACATGCTAAGGAGTAGTCACACACCATACATATAATCGTACACATACAACGCACATACACGTGCCACATCAATTCCTCGACATTAATAGCCCATATCCAATACAGTATGCAATGTGACTCAGTGACTCGACACAGTGCATGTGGTACCAACACAATAACATACAGTTCACCCTAGAACCCGATTCCCGTCGGAAACCAGATAAGTCGTATACGTTCCTCTGAACTACAACTTATCTCCACAACGACTTCCACATGAATTCCGGATGAAACTAGGCACCCATCATGGATTTCCACTTAGCCATCTCCACAAGACACATTACATGAAATGCATGACAACACAATTATGCAATATAATAATTCAAGCATAATCCATGATCATCAATGATCCACACGAGCCATCAGCTCACCGTAATCCTCTCGTCAATTACCACAATCGCACAAAATCGTCAAATTTCGACAATCATGGCTCACATCCATCAAAACACACCCGTAAGGGCAAAAATATAATTTTCCACATTCTCTCTAATTGAATTAATTATTAATTTTCATTATGTCCATTTTAGTCATATTAATCCTACCGATTAAACGGAATTGCGTTCCAAGCGAAATCTGGGCAGAAATCGCGAAAATGGGAAAAAGTCACCCCAGGCCTGCCCCTACGCGTATGGCCTGCCCCATACGCATATTGCCCAGTCCCATACGCGTATGGCCAGTCCTATACGCATATTTCACATCCCATACGCGTATGGCCAGTCCCATACGCGTATTGCCTAGTCCCATACGGCTATGGCCAGTCCCACACGCGTATCACCGTACCTGCTGTCAAAAACTCAGATTTCCTCCTTTTCACGAATCCTCCCTCAATACTTTGATTTTTTCCACTTAATTCAACCCAAAACTCAGTTTTTTTGTTAATCGATTCCCTCTATCTTCACTATACTTTATCTATCCATTATTCCCCTAAGGTTTCTATCATGCAAGGATTCGATTTCGTTGACCCTCAACCCTTATTTTCCAGATCTGTTATTCATCAGAGTTCTATGACAGCATCAAGAAATTTTCACACGAATTTCATATCAGTCCCAAATTTATACACACAAACATCATACAATGATCATTCAACAATAACAACAATTACAGGGGATTCATCATGCTACAAAAATCAGATAACGGAACCCAAAAACAGGCATAATTCCTATGAGAGAAAGGACCTCTCACTACCCTCTCATGTTAATTCACCCATATTGAAATCCATTCTCCTCCCTTACCTTGGATTTGATCTCTTGCTTGACAACAATGGAGAAATCTTTGTTCCTCTGCCCTAGCTCTCCTTTCTCTATCTTTTTCCTCTTTCACGTGTTAACTGACTAATTTTCCACTAACCCTCTCTTAACCCCCTTAATTAGATTTTAATTCATTTAATTTAATCAATATTAATAATGATAATAATAATAATAATAACTATAATACTAACTACTCCCCCATTAATCTTATTATTAGTAGTAATTAAAATAATAATACTAATAAGCATAATATTCTTACTATTATCATTAAATCATTCACATTATTTATTATGGTTCCATCTTGTCTCAGCTAAGTGTCAACTCTCACTCAATCCCTTAACGTCCTACCCTTAATTAAGGTCATTACGACAAATACACATCACAGAAAATATAAAAATGACTAAATAATTTAAATGGGGTGTTACAACTCTCCCCCACTTAAAATATTTTCGTCCTCGAAAATGTACCTAATAAGAACAATTCCGGATACGACTCTCGCATCTTCCTCTCCAATTTCTAGGTCACACTTCCTCCAGCAGCTCCTCCCCAAGCTACTCTCACCAATGGGATATCTTTTCCTCTTAGTTGTTTCATCTTGCGGTCTTCGATCCTCAACGACATCGCCTCCACCGTAAGGTTATCTCGAACTTGCGCTTCATCTCTCTGAAGCACATGAGACGGATCAGCAACATACTACGAAGTTGCGATACATGAAACATGTCATGCAGATTCGAAAGTTCGGGTGGCAACGCCACTCGATAGGCAACCGCTCCTACCCTTTGCAGAATTTGATACGGTCCGATAAACTTAGGATCCAATTTCTTTGATTTCAGCGCACGACCAACACCGATCACCGGGTTGACTCTAAGAAACACATGGTCACCTTCGTTGAATTCGAAGTCTTTCCTCCTATTATCATGGTATCTTTTTTGCCTACTCCGGGTTGTCTTCATTTTTCCTCTAATCATCTTGATTATCTCTGTAGTTTGTTGCACAATCTCGGGTCCGAGTACCGTACTCTCGCCCGACTCATACCAACATAGAGGTGTCCTACACCTCCTACCATACAATGCTTCAAAAGGTGTCATTCCAACACTGGAATGATAACTGTTGTTATAAGTAAATTCAATCAGCGGTAAATGAGTATCCCAAGCGCCTCTCCGCTCGAGTATGCAAGCTCTCAACAAATCCTCCAATGACTGAATAGTCCTTTCAGACTGTCCATCTGTCTGCGGGTGATAAGCAGAACTCAATTTCAAACTAGAACTCAAAGCTTCTTGCAAGCTTTTCCAAAATCCAGAAGTGAACCTCGGGTCTCTGTCCGATACAATGCTCGACGGAACCCCGTGTAACTTCACTATCACTCTGATATAAATTTCTGCTAACTTTGCCAAAGGAAAACTGATGTTAATCGGTATAAAAATTGCCGACTTTGTCAGTCTATCCACAATCACCCAAACTGCATCAAAGGGTCTCGCCGTGTTCGGCAATCCAGTCACAAAGTCCATGGCAATTCTATCCCATTTCCACTCTGTTATTTTCATTGGTTAGATCAAACCGGGTGGGTTTCTGATGTTCCACCTTCGACTTCTCGCAAGTCAAACAATCATACACAAACTGGGCTATGTCCTTCTTCATACCCGACCACCAAAACAATTTCTTCAGGTCTTGATACATTTTCGTAGCTCCTCGATGAATACTCAAGCTACTCTTGTGACTTTCTTTTAAAATTACCCTTTTCAAGTCAGAATTATCTGTCTCACAAATTCTGTCTCTGAACTTCAACACACCAGAATCATCTACTTTAAAGTCTTCTTTATCTGTTCCGCCTACGGTCATCACGTCTACCAATTTCAAATCCAGCTTCTGACCTTCTCTTATTTCACGAAGGAACTCATTATTCACTTTCAACATCCCCAACATTACACTTTCAGAAGTTAACTCGCAAACGATACTCAAGTTTCTAAACTGCTCAATAAAATCCAATTCTCTAATCATCAACGTCGACATATGTATCGTCTTCGGACTCAGAGCATCTGCCACGACGTTAACTTTACCTGGATGGTAACTCAAGCTAAAGTCATAGTCTTTCAGAAATTCCAACCATCTTCGTTGCCTCATATTTAATTCCTTCTGGTCAAACATATATTTCAAACTCTTATGGTCACCGAACACTTTGAATCTCGACCCGTATAAATAATGCCTCCAAACTTTCAATGCGAAAACCACTGCAGCTAACACAAGATCATGAGTAGGATAATTCCTTTCATGAATCCTCAATTGTCGTGAAGCATAAGCCACAACCTTTCCATCTTGCATCAAAACACCGCATAATCCCATTTTAGACGCATCACAATATACCACAAAAGGATTATTTAGATTCGGTAAGGTTAACGCTGGTGCGGTAGTCAACCTTTTCTTCAGACTCTACTACACACTGGCCGGACGGACCGACCTGCTCTGATACCAATTGTAACACCCCACTCTACCCCGTACGCGTATTATAAGACATATATGAAAATAATTCATAAAATACATCAGAGTTATCCAAAACAGTGAGATATCACACTAAGTCGCTTCATTCAATTTAAATAAATCAAGGTTATCTGGTCTCAATTAAACAGCGGAATAAAATTAATCGTTTAAAACATCATTTCCACCATGAGGTGATCATACATCCTCAATCCAACAATTAAAGATACGTAACAATAAATAAAATAAATAATCAAATAATAACGTAGTCCCATCGTCCCATGTTACGTATCACAGCAACTCCTAGGACTCGATAAAATTGCAACACACTCTAAGCATTCCTCAGGTACCTGGTCTTCTGCACTCTCCAAGGAGCACAGACACAACAAACAGAAAAGGGGTGAGAACTACATTCAATAAATAAACGGTGAAATACACATGCTAAGGAGTAGTCACACACCATACATATAATCGTACACATACAACGCACATACACGTGCCACATCAATTCCTCGACATTAATAGCCCATATCCAATACAGTATGCAATGTGACTCAGTGACTCGACACAGTGCATGTGGTACCAACACAATAACATACAGTTCACCCTAGAACCCGATTTCCGTCGGAAACCAGATAAGTCGTATACGTTCCTCTGAACTACAACTTATCTCCACAACGACTTCCACATGAATTCCGGATGAAACTAGGCACCCATCATGGATTTCCACTTAGCCATCTCCACAAGACACATTACATGAAATGCATGACAACACAATTATGCAATATAATAATTCAAGCATAATCCATGATCATCAATGATCCACACGAGCCATCAGCTCACCGTAATCCTCTCGTCAATTACCACAATCGCACAAAATCGTCAAATTTCGACAATCATGGCTCACATCCATCAAAACACACCCGTAAGGGCAAAAATATAATTTTCCACATTCTCTCTAATTGAATTAATTATTAATTTTCATTATGTCCATTTTAGTCATATTAATCCTACCGATTAAACGGAATTGCGTTCCAAGCGAAATCTGGGCAGAAATCGCGAAAATGGGAAAAAGTCACCCCAGGCCTGCCCCTACGCGTATGGCCTGCCCCATACGCATATTGCCCAGTCCCATACGCGTATGGCCAGTCCTATACGCATATTTCACATCCCATACGCGTATGGCCAGTCCCATACGCGTATTGCCTAGTCCCATACGGCTATGGCCAGTCCCACACGTGTATCACCGTACCTGCTGTCAAAAACTCAGATTTCCTCCTTTTCACGAATCCACCCTCAATACTTTGATTTTTTCCACTCAATTCAACCCAAAACTCAGTTTTTTTGTTAATCGATTCCCTCTATCTTCACTATACTTTATCTATCCATTATTCCCCTAAGGTTTCTATCATGCAAGGATTCGATTTCGTTGACCCTCAACCCTTATTTTCCAGATCTGTTATTCATCAGAGTTCTATGACAGCATCATGAAATTTTCTCACGAATTTCATATCAGTCCCAAATTTATACACACAAACATCATACAATGATCATTCAACAATAACAACAATTACAGGGGATTCATCATGCTACAAAAATCAGATAACGGAACCCCAAAACAGGCATAATTCCTATGAGAGAAAGGACCTCTCACTACCCTCTCATGTTAATTCACCCATATTGAAATCCATTCTCCTCCCTTACCTTGGATTTGATCTCTTGCTTGACAACAATGGAGAAATCTTTGTTCCTCTGCCCTAGCTCTCCTTTCTCTATCTTTTTCCTCTTTCACGTGTTAACTGACTAATTTTCCACTAACCCTCTCTTAACCCCCTTAATTAGATTTTAATTCATTTAATTTAATCAATATTAATAATGATAATAATAATAATAATAACTATAATACTAACTACTCCCCCATTAATCTTATTATTAGTAGTAATTAAAATAATAATACTAATAAGCATAATATTCTTACTATTATCATTAAATCATTCACATTATTTATTATGGTTCCATCTTGTCTCAGCTAAGTGTCAACTCTCACTCAATCCCTTAACGTCCTACCCTTAATTAAGGTCATTACGACAAATACACATCACAGAAAATATAAAAATGACTAAATAATTTAAATGGGGTGTTACAACTCTCCCCCACTTAAAATATTTTCGTCCTCGAAAATGTACCTAATAAGAACAATTCCGGATACGACTCTCGCATCTTCCTCTCCAATTTCTAGGTCACACTTCCTCCAGCAGCTCCTCCCCAAGCTACTCTCACCAATGGGATATCTTTTCCTCTTAGTTGTTTCATCTTGCGGTCTTCGATCCTCAACGACATCGCCTCCACCGTAAGGTTATCTCGAACTTGCGCTTCATCTCTCTGAAGCACATGAGACGGATCAGCAACATACTACGAAGTTGCGATACATGAAACATGTCATGCAGATTCGAAAGTTCGGGTGGCAACGCCACTCGATAGGCAACCGCTCCTACCCTTTGCAGAATTTGATACGGTCCGATAAACTTAGGATCCAATTTCTTTGATTTCAGCGCACGACCAACACCGATCACCGGGTTGACTCTAAGAAACACATGGTCACCTTCGTTGAATTCGAAGTCTTTCCTCCTATTATCATGGTATCTTTTTTGCCTACTCCGGGTTGTCTTCATTTTTCCTCTAATCATCTTGATTATCTCTGTAGTTTGTTGCACAATCTCGGGTCCGAGTACCGTACTCTCGCCCGACTCATACCAACATAGAGGTGTCCTACACCTCCTACCATACAATGCTTCAAAAGGTGTCATTCCAACACTGGAATGATAACTGTTGTTATAAGTAAATTCAATCAGCGGTAAATGAGTATCCCAAGCGCCTCTCCGCTCGAGTATGCAAGCTCTCAACAAATCCTCCAATGACTGAATAGTCCTTTCAGACTGTCCATCTGTCTGCGGGTGATAAGCAGAACTCAATTTCAAACTAGAACTCAAAGCTTCTTGCAAGCTTTTCCAAAATCCAGAAGTGAACCTCGGGTCTCTGTCCGATACAATGCTCGACGGAACCCCGTGTAACTTCACTATCACTCTGATATAAATTTCTGCTAACTTTGCCAAAGGAAAACTGATGTTAATCGGTATAAAAATTGCCGACTTTGTCAGTCTATCCACAATCACCCAAACTGCATCAAAGGGTCTCGCCGTGTTCGGCAATCCAGTCACAAAGTCCATGGCAATTCTATCCCATTTCCACTCTGTTATTTTCATTGGTTAGATCAAACCGGGTGGGTTTCTGATGTTCCACCTTCGACTTCTCGCAAGTCAAACAATCATACACAAACTGGGCTATGTCCTTCTTCATACCCGACCACCAAAACAATTTCTTCAGGTCTTGATACATTTTCGTAGCTCCTCGATGAATACTCAAGCTACTCTTGTGACTTTCTTTTAAAATTACCCTTTTCAAGTCAGAATTATCTGTCTCACAAATTCTGTCTCTGAACTTCAACACACCAGAATCATCTACTTTAAAGTCTTCTTTATCTGTTCCGCCTACGGTCATCACGTCTACCAATTTCAAATCCAGCTTCTGACCTTCTCTTATTTCACGAAGGAACTCATTATTCACTTTCAACATCCCCAACATTACACTTTCAGAAGTTAACTCGCAAACGATACTCAAGTTTCTAAACTGCTCAATAAAATCCAATTCTCTAATCATCAACGTCGACATATGTATCGTCTTCGGACTCAGAGCATCTGCCACGACGTTAACTTTACCTGGATGGTAACTCAAGCTAAAGTCATAGTCTTTCAGAAATTCCAACCATCTTCGTTGCCTCATATTTAATTCCTTCTGGTCAAACATATATTTCAAACTCTTATGGTCACCGAACACTTTGAATCTCGACCCGTATAAATAATGCCTCCAAACTTTCAATGCGAAAACCACTGCAGCTAACACAAGATCATGAGTAGGATAATTCCTTTCATGAATCCTCAATTGTCGTGAAGCATAAGCCACAACCTTTCCATCTTGCATCAAAACACCGCATAATCCCATTTTAGACGCATCACAATATACCACAAAAGGATTATTTAGATTCGGTAAGGTTAACGCTGGTGCGGTAGTCAACCTTTTCTTCAGACTCTACTACACACTGGCCGGACGGACCGACCTGCTCTGATACCAATTGTAACACCCCACTCTACCCCGTACGCGTATTATAAGACATATATGAAAATAATTCATAAAATACATCAGAGTTATCCAAAACAGTGAGATATCACACTAAGTCGCTTCATTCAATTTAAATAAATCAAGGTTATCTGGTCTCAATTAAACAGCGGAATAAAATTAATCGTTTAAAACATCATTTCCACCATGAGGTGATCATACATCCTCAATCCAACAATTAAAGATACGTAACAATAAATAAAATAAATAATCAAATAATAACGTAGTCCCATCGTCCCATGTTACGTATCACAGCAACTCCTAGGACTCGATAAAATTGCAACACACTCTAAGCATTCCTCAGGTACCTGGTCTTCTGCACTCTCCAAGGAGCACAGACACAACAAACAGAAAAGGGGTGAGAACTACATTCAATAAATAAACGGTGAAATACACATGCTAAGGAGTAGTCACACACCATACATATAATCGTACACATACAACGCACATACACGTGCCACATCAATTCCTCGACATTAATAGCCCATATCCAATACAGTATGCAATGTGACTCAGTGACTCGACACAGTGCATGTGGTACCAACACAATAACATACAGTTCACCCTAGAACCCGATTTCCGTCGGAAACCAGATAAGTCGTATACGTTCCTCTGAACTACAACTTATCTCCACAACGACTTCCACATGAATTCCGGATGAAACTAGGCACCCATCATGGATTTCCACTTAGCCATCTCCACAAGACACATTACATGAAATGCATGACAACACAATTATGCAATATAATAATTCAAGCATAATCCATGATCATCAATGATCCACACGAGCCATCAGCTCACCGTAATCCTCTCGTCAATTACCACAATCGCACAAAATCGTCAAATTTCGACAATCATGGCTCACATCCATCAAAACACACCCGTAAGGGCAAAAATATAATTTTCCACATTCTCTCTAATTGAATTAATTATTAATTTTCATTATGTCCATTTTAGTCATATTAATCCTACCGATTAAACGGAATTGCGTTCCAAGCGAAATCTGGGCAGAAATCGCGAAAATGGGAAAAAGTCACCCCAGGCCTGCCCCTACGCGTATGGCCTGCCCCATACGCATATTGCCCAGTCCCATACGCGTATGGCCAGTCCTATACGCATATTTCACATCCCATACGCGTATGGCCAGTCCCATACGCGTATTGCCTAGTCCCATACGGCTATGGCCAGTCCCACACGTGTATCACCGTACCTGCTGTCAAAAACTCAGATTTCCTCCTTTTCACGAATCCTCCCTCAATACTTTGATTTTTTCCACTCAATTCAACCCAAAACTCAGTTTTTTTGTTAATCGATTCCCTCTATCTTCACTATACTTTATCTATCCATTATTCCCCTAAGGTTTCTATCATGCAAGGATTCGATTTCGTTGACCCTCAACCCTTATTTTCCAGATCTGTTATTCATCAGAGTTCTATGACAGCATCATGAAATTTTCTCACGAATTTCATATCAGTCCCAAATTTATACACACAAACATCATACAATGATCATTCAACAATAACAACAATTACAGGGGATTCATCATGCTACAAAAATCAGATAACGGAACCCCAAAACAGGCATAATTCCTATGAGAGAAAGGACCTCTCACTACCCTCTCATGTTAATTCACCCATATTGAAATCCATTCTCCTCCCTTACCTTGGATTTGATCTCTTGCTTGACAACAATGGAGAAATCTTTGTTCCTCTGCCCTAGCTCTCCTTTCTCTATCTTTTTCCTCTTTCACGTGTTAACTGACTAATTTTCCACTAACCCTCTCTTAACCCCCTTAATTAGATTTTAATTCATTTAATTTAATCAATATTAATAATGATAATAATAATAATAATAACTATAATACTAACTACTCCCCCATTAATCTTATTATTAGTAGTAATTAAAATAATAATACTAATAAGCATAATATTCTTACTATTATCATTAAATCATTCACATTATTTATTATGGTTCCATCTTGTCTCAGCTAAGTGTCAACTCTCACTCAATCCCTTAACGTCCTACCCTTAATTAAGGTCATTACGACAAATACACATCACAGAAAATATAAAAATGACTAAATAATTTAAATGGGGTGTTACAACTCTCCCCCACTTAAAATATTTTCGTCCTCGAAAATGTACCTAATAAGAACAATTCCGGATACGACTCTCGCATCTTCCTCTCCAATTTCTAGGTCACACTTCCTCCAGCAGCTCCTCCCCAAGCTACTCTCACCAATGGGATATCTTTTCCTCTTAGTTGTTTCATCTTGCGGTCTTCGATCCTCAACGACATCGCCTCCACCGTAAGGTTATCTCGAACTTGCGCTTCATCTCTCTGAAGCACATGAGACGGATCAGCAACATACTACGAAGTTGCGATACATGAAACATGTCATGCAGATTCGAAAGTTCGGGTGGCAACGCCACTCGATAGGCAACCGCTCCTACCCTTTGCAGAATTTGATACGGTCCGATAAACTTAGGATCCAATTTCTTTGATTTCAGCGCACGACCAACACCGATCACCGGGTTGACTCTAAGAAACACATGGTCACCTTCGTTGAATTCGAAGTCTTTCCTCCTATTATCATGGTATCTTTTTTGCCTACTCCGGGTTGTCTTCATTTTTCCTCTAATCATCTTGATTATCTCTGTAGTTTGTTGCACAATCTCGGGTCCGAGTACCGTACTCTCGCCCGACTCATACCAACATAGAGGTGTCCTACACCTCCTACCATACAATGCTTCAAAAGGTGTCATTCCAACACTGGAATGATAACTGTTGTTATAAGTAAATTCAATCAGCGGTAAATGAGTATCCCAAGCGCCTCTCCGCTCGAGTATGCAAGCTCTCAACAAATCCTCCAATGACTGAATAGTCCTTTCAGACTGTCCATCTGTCTGCGGGTGATAAGCAGAACTCAATTTCAAACTAGAACTCAAAGCTTCTTGCAAGCTTTTCCAAAATCCAGAAGTGAACCTCGGGTCTCTGTCCGATACAATGCTCGACGGAACCCCGTGTAACTTCACTATCACTCTGATATAAATTTCTACTAACTTTGCCAAAGGAAAACTGATGTTAATCGGTATAAAAATTGCCGACTTTGTCAGTCTATCCACAATCACCCAAACTGCATCAAAGGGTCTCGCCGTGTTCGGCAATCCAGTCACAAAGTCCATGGCAATTCTATCCCATTTCCACTCTGTTATTTTCATCGGTTAGATCAAACCGGGTGGGTTTCTGATGTTCCACCTTCGACTTCTCGCAAGTCAAACAATCATACACAAACTGGGCTATGTCCTTCTTCATACCCGACCACCAAAACAATTTCTTCAGGTCTTGATACATTTTCGTAGCTCCTCGATGAATACTCAAGCTACTCTTGTGACTTTCTTTTAAAATTACCCTTTTCAAGTCAGAATTATCTGTCTCACAAATTCTGTCTCTGAACTTCAACACACCAGAATCATCTACTTTAAAGTCTTCTTTATCTGTTCCGCCTACGGTCATCACGTCTACCAATTTCAAATCCAGCTTCTGACCTTCTCTTATTTCACGAAGGAACTCATTATTCACTTTCAACATCCCCAACATTACACTTTCAGAAGTTAACTCGCAAACGATACTCAAGTTTCTAAACTGCTCAATAAAATCCAATTCTCTAATCATCAACGTCGACATATGTATCGTCTTCGGACTCAGAGCATCTGCCACGACGTTAACTTTACCTGGATGGTAACTCAAGCTAAAGTCATAGTCTTTCAGAAATTCCAACCATCTTCGTTGCCTCATATTTAATTCCTTCTGGTCAAACATATATTTCAAACTCTTATGGTCACCGAACACTTTGAATCTCGACCCGTATAAATAATGCCTCCAAACTTTCAATGCGAAAACCACTGCAGCTAACACAAGATCATGAGTAGGATAATTCCTTTCATGAATCCTCAATTGTCGTGAAGCATAAGCCACAACCTTTCCATCTTGCATCAAAACACCGCATAATCCCATTTTAGACGCATCACAATATACCACAAAAGGATTATTTAGATTCGGTAAGGTTAACGCTGGTGCGGTAGTCAACCTTTTCTTCAGACTCTACTACACACTGGCCGGACGGACCGACCTGCTCTGATACCAATTGTAACACCCCACTCTACCCCGTACGCGTATTATAAGACATATATGAAAATAATTCATAAAATACATCAGAGTTATCCAAAACAGTGAGATATCACACTAAGTCGCTTCATTCAATTTAAATAAATCAAGGTTATCTGGTCTCAATTAAACAGCGGAATAAAATTAATCGTTTAAAACATCATTTCCACCATGAGGTGATCATACATCCTCAATCCAACAATTAAAGATACGTAACAATAAATAAAATAAATAATCAAATAATAACGTAGTCCCATCGTCCCATGTTACGTATCACAGCAACTCCTAGGACTCGATAAAATTGCAACACACTCCAAGCATTCCTCAGGTACCTGGTCTTCTGCACTCTCCAAGGAGCACAGACACAACAAACAGAAAAGGGGTGAGAACTACATTCAATAAATAAACGGTGAAATACACATGCTAAGGAGTAGTCACACACCATACATATAATCGTACACATACAACGCACATACACGTGCCACATCAATTCCTCGACATTAATAGCCCATATCCAATACAGTATGCAATGTGACTCAGTGACTCGACACAGTGCATGTGGTACCAACACAATAACATACAGTTCACCCTAGAACCCGATTCCCGTCGGAAACCAGATAAGTCGTATACGTTCCTCTGAACTACAACTTATCTCCACAACGACTTCCACATGAATTCCGGATGAAACTAGGCACCCATCATGGATTTCCACTTAGCCATCTCCACAAGACACATTACATGAAATGCATGACAACACAATTATGCAATATAATAATTCAAGCATAATCCATGATCATCAATGATCCACACGAGCCATCAGCTCACCGTAATCCTCTCGTCAATTACCACAATCGCACAAAATCGTCAAATTTCGACAATCATGGCTCACATCCATCAAAACACACCCGTAAGGGCAAAAATATAATTTTCCACATTCTCTCTAATTGAATTAATTATTAATTTTCATTATGTCCATTTTAGTCATATTAATCCTACCGATTAAACGGAATTGCGTTCCAAGCGAAATCTGGGCAGAAATCGCGAAAATGGGAAAAAGTCACCCCAGGCCTGCCCCTACGCGTATGGCCTGCCCCATACGCATATTGCCCAGTCCCATACGCGTATGGCCAGTCCTATACGCATATTTCACATCCCATACGCGTATGGCCAGTCCCATACGCGTATTGCCTAGTCCCATACGGCTATGGCCAGTCCCACACGCGTATCACCGTACCTGCTGTCAAAAACTCAGATTTCCTCCTTTTCACGAATCCTCCCTCAATACTTTGATTTTTTCCACTCAATTCAACCCAAAACTCAGTTTTTTTGTTAATCGATTCCCTCTATCTTCACTATACTTTATCTATCCATTATTCCCCTAAGGTTTCTATCATGCAAGGATTCGATTTCGTTGACCCTCAACCCTTATTTTCCAGATCTGTTATTCATCAGAGTTCTATGACAGCATCAAGAAATTTTCACACGAATTTCATATCAGTCCCAAATTTATACACACAAACATCATACAATGATCATTCAACAATAACAACAATTACAGGGGATTCATCATGCTACAAAAATCAGATAACGGAACCCAAAAACAGGCATAATTCCTATGAGAGAAAGGACCTCTCACTACCCTCTCATGTTAATTCACCCATATTGAAATCCATTCTCCTCCCTTACCTTGGATTTGATCTCTTGCTTGACAACAATGGAGAAATCTTTGTTCCTCTGCCCTAGCTCTCCTTTCTCTATCTTTTTCCTCTTTCACGTGTTAACTGACTAATTTTCCACTAACCCTCTCTTAACCCCCTTAATTAGATTTTAATTCATTTAATTTAATCAATATTAATAATGATAATAATAATAATAATAATAACTATAATACTAACTACTCCCCCATTAATCTTATTATTAGTAGTAATTAAAATAATAATACTAATAAGCATAATATTCTTACTATTATCATTAAATCATTCACATTATTTATTATGGTTCCATCTTGTCTCAGCTAAGTGTCAACTCTCACTCAATCCCTTAACGTCCTACCCTTAATTAAGGTCATTACGACAAATACACATCACAGAAAATATAAAAATGACTAAATAATTTAAATGGGGTGTTACAACTCTCCCCCACTTAAAATATTTTCGTCCTCGAAAATGTACCTAATAAGAACAATTCCGGATACGACTCTCGCATCTTCCTCTCCAATTTCTAGGTCACACTTCCTCCAGCAGCTCCTCCCCAAGCTACTCTCACCAATGGGATATCTTTTCCTCTTAGTTGTTTCATCTTGCGGTCTTCGATCCTCAACGACATCGCCTCCACCGTAAGGTTATCTCGAACTTGCGCTTCATCTCTCTGAAGCACATGAGACGGATCAGCAACATACTACGAAGTTGCGATACATGAAACATGTCATGCAGATTCGAAAGTTCGGGTGGCAACGCCACTCGATAGGCAACCGCTCCTACCCTTTGCAGAATTTGATACGGTCCGATAAACTTAGGATCCAATTTCTTTGATTTCAGCGCACGACCAACACCGATCACCGGGTTGACTCTAAGAAACACATGGTCACCTTCGTTGAATTCGAAGTCTTTCCTCCTATTATCATGGTATCTTTTTTGCCTACTCCGGGTTGTCTTCATTTTTCCTCTAATCATCTTGATTATCTCTGTAGTTTGTTGCACAATCTCGGGTCCGAGTACCGTACTCTCGCCCGACTCATACCAACATAGAGGTGTCCTACACCTCCTACCATACAATGCTTCAAAAGGTGTCATTCCAACACTGGAATGATAACTGTTGTTATAAGTAAATTCAATCAGCGGTAAATGAGTATCCCAAGCGCCTCTCCGCTCGAGTATGCAAGCTCTCAACAAATCCTCCAATGACTGAATAGTCCTTTCAGACTGTCCATCTGTCTGCGGGTGATAAGCAGAACTCAATTTCAAACTAGAACTCAAAGCTTCTTGCAAGCTTTTCCAAAATCCAGAAGTGAACCTCGGGTCTCTGTCCGATACAATGCTCGACGGAACCCCGTGTAACTTCACTATCACTCTGATATAAATTTCTGCTAACTTTGCCAAAGGAAAACTGATGTTAATCGGTATAAAAATTGCCGACTTTGTCAGTCTATCCACAATCACCCAAACTGCATCAAAGGGTCTCGCCGTGTTCGGCAATCCAGTCACAAAGTCCATGGCAATTCTATCCCATTTCCACTCTGTTATTTTCATCGGTTAGATCAAACCGGGTGGGTTTCTGATGTTCCACCTTCGACTTCTCGCAAGTCAAACAATCATACACAAACTGGGCTATGTCCTTCTTCATACCCGACCACCAAAACAATTTCTTCAGGTCTTGATACATTTTCGTAGCTCCTCGATGAATACTCAAGCTACTCTTGTGACTTTCTTTTAAAATTACCCTTTTCAAGTCAGGATTATCTGTCTCACAAATTCTGTCTCTGAACTTCAACACACCAGAATCATCTACTTTAAAGTCTTCTTTATCTGTTCCGCCTACGGTCATCACGTCTACCAATTTCAAATCCAGCTTCTGACCTTCTCTTATTTCACGAAGGAACTCATTATTCACTTTCAACATCCCCAACATTACACTTTCAGAAGTTAACTCGCAAACGATACTCAAGTTTCTAAACTGCTCAATAAAATCCAATTCTCTAATCATCAACGTCGACATATGTATCGTCTTCGGACTCAGAGCATCTGCCACGACGTTAACTTTACCTGGATGGTAACTCAAGCTAAAGTCATAGTCTTTCAGAAATTCCAACCATCTTCGTTGCCTCATATTTAATTCCTTCTGGTCAAACATATATTTCAAACTCTTATGGTCACCGAACACTTTGAATCTCGACCCGTATAAATAATGCCTCCAAACTTTCAATGCGAAAACCACTGCAGCTAACACAAGATCATGAGTAGGATAATTCCTTTCATGAATCCTCAATTGTCGTGAAGCATAAGCCACAACCTTTCCATCTTGCATCAAAACACCGCATAATCCCATTTTAGACGCATCACAATATACCACAAAAGGATTATTTAGATTCGGTAAGGTTAACGCTGGTGCGGTAGTCAACCTTTTCTTCAGACTCTACTACACACTGGCCGGACGGACCGACCTGCTCTGATACCAATTGTAACACCCCACTCTACCCCGTACGCGTATTATAAGACATATATGAAAATAATTCATAAAATACATCAGAGTTATCCAAAACAGTGAGATATCACACTAAGTCGCTTCATTCAATTTAAATAAATCAAGGTTATCTGGTCTCAATTAAACAGCGGAATAAAATTAATCGTTTAAAACATCATTTCCACCATGAGGTGATCATACATCCTCAATCCAACAATTAAAGATACGTAACAATAAATAAAATAAATAATCAAATAATAACGTAGTCCCATCGTCCCATGTTACGTATCACAGCAACTCCTAGGACTCGATAAAATTGCAACACACTCCAAGCATTCCTCAGGTACCTGGTCTTCTGCACTCTCCAAGGAGCACAGACACAACAAACAGAAAAGGGGTGAGAACTACATTCAATAAATAAACGGTGAAATACACATGCTAAGGAGTAGTCACACACCATACATATAATCGTACACATACAACGCACATACACGTGCCACATCAATTCCTCGACATTAATAGCCCATATCCAATACAGTATGCAATGTGACTCAGTGACTCGACACAGTGCATGTGGTACCAACACAATAACATACAGTTCACCCTAGAACCCGATTCCCGTCGGAAACCAGATAAGTCGTATACGTTCCTCTGAACTACAACTTATCTCCACAACGACTTCCACATGAATTCCGGATGAAACTAGGCACCCATCATGGATTTCCACTTAGCCATCTCCACAAGACACATTACATGAAATGCATGACAACACAATTATGCAATATAATAATTCAAGCATAATCCATGATCATCAATGATCCACACGAGCCATCAGCTCACCGTAATCCTCTCGTCAATTACCACAATCGCACAAAATCGTCAAATTTCGACAATCATGGCTCACATCCATCAAAACACACCCGTAAGGGCAAAAATATAATTTTCCACATTCTCTCTAATTGAATTAATTATTAATTTTCATTATGTCCATTTTAGTCATATTAATCCTACCGATTAAACGGAATTGCGTTCCAAGCGAAATCTGGGCAGAAATCGCGAAAATGGGAAAAAGTCACCCCAGGCCTGCCCCTACGCGTATGGCCTGCCCCATACGCATATTGCCCAGTCCCATACGCGTATGGCCAGTCCTATACGCATATTTCACATCCCATACGCGTATGGCCAGTCCCATACGCGTATTGCCTAGTCCCATACGGCTATGGCCAGTCCCACACGCGTATCACCGTACCTGCTGTCAAAAACTCAGATTTCCTCCTTTTCACGAATCCTCCCTCAATACTTTGATTTTTTCCACTCAATTCAACCCAAAACTCAGTTTTTTTGTTAATCGATTCCCTCTATCTTCACTATACTTTATCTATCCATTATTCCCCTAAGGTTTCTATCATGCAAGGATTCGATTTCGTTGACCCTCAACCCTTATTTTCCAGATCTGTTATTCATCAGAGTTCTATGACAGCATCAAGAAATTTTCACACGAATTTCATATCAGTCCCAAATTTATACACACAAACATCATACAATGATCATTCAACAATAACAACAATTACAGGGGATTCATCATGCTACAAAAATCAGATAACGGAACCCAAAAACAGGCATAATTCCTATGAGAGAAAGGACCTCTCACTACCCTCTCATGTTAATTCACCCATATTGAAATTCATTCTCCTCCCTTACCTTGGATTTGATCTCTTGCTTGACAACAATGGAGAAATCTTTGTTCCTCTGCCCTAGCTCTCCTTTCTCTATCTTTTTCCTCTTTCACGTGTTAACTGACTAATTTTCCACTAACCCTCTCTTAACCCCCTTAATTAGATTTTAATTCATTTAATTTAATCAATATTAATAATGATAATAATAATAATAATAACTATAATACTAACTACTCCCCCATTAATCTTATTATTAGTAGTAATTAAAATAATAATACTAATAAGCATAATATTCTTACTATTATCATTAAATCATTCACATTATTTATTATGGTTCCATCTTGTCTCAGCTAAGTGTCAACTCTCACTCAATCCCTTAACGTCCTACCCTTAATTAAGGTCATTACGACAAATACACATCACAGAAAATATAAAAATGACTAAATAATTTAAATGGGGTGTTACAACTCTCCCCCACTTAAAATATTTTCGTCCTCGAAAATGTACCTAATAAGAACAATTCCGGATACGACTCTCGCATCTTCCTCTCCAATTTCTAGGTCACACTTCCTCCAGCAGCTCCTCCCCAAGCTACTCTCACCAATGGGATATCTTTTCCTCTTAGTTGTTTCATCTTGCGGTCTTCGATCCTCAACGACATCGCCTCCACCGTAAGGTTATCTCGAACTTGCGCTTCATCTCTCTGAAGCACATGAGACGGATCAGCAACATACTACGAAGTTGCGATACATGAAACATGTCATGCAGATTCGAAAGTTCGGGTGGCAACGCCACTCGATAGGCAACCGCTCCTACCCTTTGCAGAATTTGATACGGTCCGATAAACTTAGGATCCAATTTCTTTGATTTCAGCGCACGACCAACACCGATCACCGGGTTGACTCTAAGAAACACATGGTCACCTTCGTTGAATTCGAAGTCTTTCCTCCTATTATCATGGTATCTTTTTTGCCTACTCCGGGTTGTCTTCATTTTTCCTCTAATCATCTTGATTATCTCTGTAGTTTGTTGCACAATCTCGGGTCCGAGTACCGTACTCTCGCCCGACTCATACCAACATAGAGGTGTCCTACACCTCCTACCATACAATGCTTCAAAAGGTGTCATTCCAACACTGGAATGATAACTGTTGTTATAAGTAAATTCAATCAGCGGTAAATGAGTATCCCAAGCGCCTCTCCGCTCGAGTATGCAAGCTCTCAACAAATCCTCCAATGACTGAATAGTCCTTTCAGACTGTCCATCTGTCTGCGGGTGATAAGCAGAACTCAATTTCAAACTAGAACTCAAAGCTTCTTGCAAGCTTTTCCAAAATCCAGAAGTGAACCTCGGGTCTCTGTCCGATACAATGCTCGACGGAACCCCGTGTAACTTCACTATCACTCTGATATAAATTTCTACTAACTTTGCCAAAGGAAAACTGATGTTAATCGGTATAAAAATTGCCGACTTTGTCAGTCTATCCACAATCACCCAAACTGCATCAAAGGGTCTCGCCGTGTTCGGCAATCCAGTCACAAAGTCCATGGCAATTCTATCCCATTTCCACTCTGTTATTTTCATCGGTTAGATCAAACCGGGTGGGTTTCTGATGTTCCACCTTCGACTTCTCGCAAGTCAAACAATCATACACAAACTGGGCTATGTCCTTCTTCATACCCGACCACCAAAACAATTTCTTCAGGTCTTGATACATTTTCGTAGCTCCTCGATGAATACTCAAGCTACTCTTGTGACTTTCTTTTAAAATTACCCTTTTCAAGTCAGGATTATCTGTCTCACAAATTCTGTCTCTGAACTTCAACACACCAGAATCATCTACTTTAAAGTCTTCTTTATCTGTTCCGCCTACGGTCATCACGTCTACCAATTTCAAATCCAGCTTCTGACCTTCTCTTATTTCACGAAGGAACTCATTATTCACTTTCAACATCCCCAACATTACACTTTCAGAAGTTAACTCGCAAACGATACTCAAGTTTCTAAACTGCTCAATAAAATCCAATTCTCTAATCATCAACGTCGACATATGTATCGTCTTCGGACTCAGAGCATCTGCCACGACGTTAACTTTACCTGGATGGTAACTCAAGCTAAAGTCATAGTCTTTCAGAAATTCCAACCATCTTCGTTGCCTCATATTTAATTCCTTCTGGTCAAACATATATTTCAAACTCTTATGGTCACCGAACACTTTGAATCTCGACCCGTATAAATAATGCCTCCAAACTTTCAATGCGAAAACCACTGCAGCTAACACAAGATCATGAGTAGGATAATTCCTTTCATGAATCCTCAATTGTCGTGAAGCATAAGCCACAACCTTTCCATCTTGCATCAAAACACCGCATAATCCCATTTTAGACGCATCACAATATACCACAAAAGGATTATTTAGATTCGGTAAGGTTAACGCTGGTGCGGTAGTCAACCTTTTCTTCAGACTCTACTACACACTGGCCGGACGGACCGACCTGCTCTGATACCAATTGTAACACCCCACTCTACCCCGTACGCGTATTATAAGACATATATGAAAATAATTCATAAAATACATCAGAGTTATCCAAAACAGTGAGATATCACACTAAGTCGCTTCATTCAATTTAAATAAATCAAGGTTATCTGGTCTCAATTAAACAGCGGAATAAAATTAATCGTTTAAAACATCATTTCCACCATGAGGTGATCATACATCCTCAATCCAACAATTAAAGATACGTAACAATAAATAAAATAAATAATCAAATAATAACGTAGTCCCATCGTCCCATGTTACGTATCACAGCAACTCCTAGGACTCGATAAAATTGCAACACACTCCAAGCATTCCTCAGGTACCTGGTCTTCTGCACTCTCCAAGGAGCACAGACACAACAAACAGAAAAGGGGTGAGAACTACATTCAATAAATAAACGGTGAAATACACATGCTAAGGAGTAGTCACACACCATACATATAATCGTACACATACAACGCACATACACGTGCCACATCAATTCCTCGACATTAATAGCCCATATCCAATACAGTATGCAATGTGACTCAGTGACTCGACACAGTGCATGTGGTACCAACACAATAACATACAGTTCACCCTAGAACCCGATTCCCGTCGGAAACCAGATAAGTCGTATACGTTCCTCTGAACTACAACTTATCTCCACAACGACTTCCACATGAATTCCGGATGAAACTAGGCACCCATCATGGATTTCCACTTAGCCATCTCCACAAGACACATTACATGAAATGCATGACAACACAATTATGCAATATAATAATTCAAGCATAATCCATGATCATCAATGATCCACACGAGCCATCAGCTCACCGTAATCCTCTCGTCAATTACCACAATCGCACAAAATCGTCAAATTTCGACAATCATGGCTCACATCCATCAAAACACACCCGTAAGGGCAAAAATATAATTTTCCACATTCTCTCTAATTGAATTAATTATTAATTTTCATTATGTCCATTTTAGTCATATTAATCCTACCGATTAAACGGAATTGCGTTCCAAGCGAAATCTGGGCAGAAATCGCGAAAATGGGAAAAAGTCACCCCAGGCCTGCCCCTACGCGTATGGCCTGCCCCATACGCATATTGCCCAGTCCCATACGCGTATGGCCAGTCCTATACGCATATTTCACATCCCATACGCGTATGGCCAGTCCCATACGCGTATTGCCTAGTCCCATACGGCTATGGCCAGTCCCACACGCGTATCACCGTACCTGCTGTCAAAAACTCAGATTTCCTCCTTTTCACGAATCCTCCCTCAATACTTTGATTTTTTCCACTCAATTCAACCCAAAACTCAGTTTTTTTGTTAATCGATTCCCTCTATCTTCACTATACTTTATCTATCCATTATTCCCCTAAGGTTTCTATCATGCAAGGATTCGATTTCGTTGACCCTCAACCCTTATTTTCCAGATCTGTTATTCATCAGAGTTCTATGACAGCATCAAGAAATTTTCACACGAATTTCATATCAGTCCCAAATTTATACACACAAACATCATACAATGATCATTCAACAATAACAACAATTACAGGGGATTCATCATGCTACAAAAATCAGATAACGGAACCCAAAAACAGGCATAATTCCTATGAGAGAAAGGACCTCTCACTACCCTCTCATGTTAATTCACCCATATTGAAATTCATTCTCCTCCCTTACCTTGGATTTGATCTCTTGCTTGACAACAATGGAGAAATCTTTGTTCCTCTGCCCTAGCTCTCCTTTCTCTATCTTTTTCCTCTTTCACGTGTTAACTGACTAATTTTCCACTAACCCTCTCTTAACCCCCTTAATTAGATTTTAATTCATTTAATTTAATCAATATTAATAATGATAATAATAATAATAATAACTATAATACTAACTACTCCCCCATTAATCTTATTATTAGTAGTAATTAAAATAATAATACTAATAAGCATAATATTCTTACTATTATCATTAAATCATTCACATTATTTATTATGGTTCCATCTTGTCTCAGCTAAGTGTCAACTCTCACTCAATCCCTTAACGTCCTACCCTTAATTAAGGTCATTACGACAAATACACATCACAGAAAATATAAAAATGACTAAATAATTTAAATGGGGTGTTACAACTCTCCCCCACTTAAAATATTTTCGTCCTCGAAAATGTACCTAATAAGAACAATTCCGGATACGACTCTCGCATCTTCCTCTCCAATTTCTAGGTCACACTTCCTCCAGCAGCTCCTCCCCAAGCTACTCTCACCAATGGGATATCTTTTCCTCTTAGTTGTTTCATCTTGCGGTCTTCGATCCTCAACGACATCGCCTCCACCGTAAGGTTATCTCGAACTTGCGCTTCATCTCTCTGAAGCACATGAGACGGATCAGCAACATACTACGAAGTTGCGATACATGAAACATGTCATGCAGATTCGAAAGTTCGGGTGGCAACGCCACTCGATAGGCAACCGCTCCTACCCTTTGCAGAATTTGATACGGTCCGATAAACTTAGGATCCAATTTCTTTGATTTCAGCGCACGACCAACACCGATCACCGGGTTGACTCTAAGAAACACATGGTCACCTTCGTTGAATTCGAAGTCTTTCCTCCTATTATCATGGTATCTTTTTTGCCTACTCCGGGTTGTCTTCATTTTTCCTCTAATCATCTTGATTATCTCTGTAGTTTGTTGCACAATCTCGGGTCCGAGTACCGTACTCTCGCCCGACTCATACCAACATAGAGGTGTCCTACACCTCCTACCATACAATGCTTCAAAAGGTGTCATTCCAACACTGGAATGATAACTGTTGTTATAAGTAAATTCAATCAGCGGTAAATGAGTATCCCAAGCGCCTCTCCGCTCGAGTATGCAAGCTCTCAACAAATCCTCCAATGACTGAATAGTCCTTTCAGACTGTCCATCTGTCTGCGGGTGATAAGCAGAACTCAATTTCAAACTAGAACTCAAAGCTTCTTGCAAGCTTTTCCAAAATCCAGAAGTGAACCTCGGGTCTCTGTCCGATACAATGCTCGACGGAACCCCGTGTAACTTCACTATCACTCTGATATAAATTTCTACTAACTTTGCCAAAGGAAAACTGATGTTAATCGGTATAAAAATTGCCGACTTTGTCAGTCTATCCACAATCACCCAAACTGCATCAAAGGGTCTCGCCGTGTTCGGCAATCCAGTCACAAAGTCCATGGCAATTCTATCCCATTTCCACTCTGTTATTTTCATCGGTTAGATCAAACCGGGTGGGTTTCTGATGTTCCACCTTCGACTTCTCGCAAGTCAAACAATCATACACAAACTGGGCTATGTCCTTCTTCATACCCGACCACCAAAACAATTTCTTCAGGTCTTGATACATTTTCGTAGCTCCTCGATGAATACTCAAGCTACTCTTGTGACTTTCTTTTAAAATTACCCTTTTCAAGTCAGGATTATCTGTCTCACAAATTCTGTCTCTGAACTTCAACACACCAGAATCATCTACTTTAAAGTCTTCTTTATCTGTTCCGCCTACGGTCATCACGTCTACCAATTTCAAATCCAGCTTCTGACCTTCTCTTATTTCACGAAGGAACTCATTATTCACTTTCAACATCCCCAACATTACACTTTCAGAAGTTAACTCGCAAACGATACTCAAGTTTCTAAACTGCTCAATAAAATCCAATTCTCTAATCATCAACGTCGACATATGTATCGTCTTCGGACTCAGAGCATCTGCCACGACGTTAACTTTACCTGGATGGTAACTCAAGCTAAAGTCATAGTCTTTCAGAAATTCCAACCATCTTCGTTGCCTCATATTTAATTCCTTCTGGTCAAACATATATTTCAAACTCTTATGGTCACCGAACACTTTGAATCTCGACCCGTATAAATAATGCCTCCAAACTTTCAATGCGAAAACCACTGCAGCTAACACAAGATCATGAGTAGGATAATTCCTTTCATGAATCCTCAATTGTCGTGAAGCATAAGCCACAACCTTTCCATCTTGCATCAAAACACCGCATAATCCCATTTTAGACGCATCACAATATACCACAAAAGGATTATTTAGATTCGGTAAGGTTAACGCTGGTGCGGTAGTCAACCTTTTCTTCAGACTCTACTACACACTGGCCGGACGGACCGACCTGCTCTGATACCAATTGTAACACCCCACTCTACCCCGTACGCGTATTATAAGACATATATGAAAATAATTCATAAAATACATCAGAGTTATCCAAAACAGTGAGATATCACACTAAGTCGCTTCATTCAATTTAAATAAATCAAGGTTATCTGGTCTCAATTAAACAGCGGAATAAAATTAATCGTTTAAAACATCATTTCCACCATGAGGTGATCATACATCCTCAATCCAACAATTAAAGATACGTAACAATAAATAAAATAAATAATCAAATAATAACGTAGTCCCATCGTCCCATGTTACGTATCACAGCAACTCCTAGGACTCGATAAAATTGCAACACACTCCAAGCATTCCTCAGGTACCTGGTCTTCTGCACTCTCCAAGGAGCACAGACACAACAAACAGAAAAGGGGTGAGAACTACATTCAATAAATAAACGGTGAAATACACATGCTAAGGAGTAGTCACACACCATACATATAATCGTACACATACAACGCACATACACGTGCCACATCAATTCCTCGACATTAATAGCCCATATCCAATACAGTATGCAATGTGACTCAGTGACTCGACACAGTGCATGTGGTACCAACACAATAACATACAGTTCACCCTAGAACCCGATTCCCGTCGGAAACCAGATAAGTCGTATACGTTCCTCTGAACTACAACTTATCTCCACAACGACTTCCACATGAATTCCGGATGAAACTAGGCACCCATCATGGATTTCCACTTAGCCATCTCCACAAGACACATTACATGAAATGCATGACAACACAATTATGCAATATAATAATTCAAGCATAATCCATGATCATCAATGATCCACACGAGCCATCAGCTCACCGTAATCCTCTCGTCAATTACCACAATCGCACAAAATCGTCAAATTTCGACAATCATGGCTCACATCCATCAAAACACACCCGTAAGGGCAAAAATATAATTTTCCACATTCTCTCTAATTGAATTAATTATTAATTTTCATTATGTCCATTTTAGTCATATTAATCCTACCGATTAAACGGAATTGCGTTCCAAGCGAAATCTGGGCAGAAATCGCGAAAATGGGAAAAAGTCACCCCAGGCCTGCCCCTACGCGTATGGCCTGCCCCATACGCATATTGCCCAGTCCCATACGCGTATGGCCAGTCCTATACGCATATTTCACATCCCATACGCGTATGGCCAGTCCCATACGCGTATTGCCTAGTCCCATACGGTTATGGCCAGTCCCACACGTGTATCACCGTACCTGCTGTCAAAAACTCAGATTTCCTCCTTTTCACGAATCCTCCCTCAATACTTTGATTTTTTCCACTCAATTCAACCCAAAACTCAGTTTTTTTGTTAATCGATTCCCTCTATCTTCACTATACTTTATCTATCCATTATTCCCCTAAGGTTTCTATCATGCAAGGATTCGATTTCGTTGACCCTCAACCCTTATTTTCCAGATCTGTTATTCATCAGAGTTCTATGACAGCATCAAGAAATTTTCACACGAATTTCATATCAGTCCCAAATTTATACACACAAACATCATACAATGATCATTCAACAATAACAACAATTACAGGGGATTCATCATGCTACAAAAATCAGATAACGGAACCCAAAAACAGGCATAATTCCTATGAGAGAAAGGACCTCTCACTACCCTCTCATGTTAATTCACCCATATTGAAATCCATTCTCCTCCCTTACCTTGGATTTGATCTCTTGCTTGACAACAATGGAGAAATCTTTGTTCCTCTGCCCTAGCTCTCCTTTCTCTATCTTTTTCCTCTTTCACGTGTTAACTGACTAATTTTCCACTAACCCTCTCTTAACCCCCTTAATTAGATTTTAATTCATTTAATTTAATCAATATTAATAATGATAATAATAATAATAATAATAACTATAATACTAACTACTCCCCCATTAATCTTATTATTAGTAGTAATTAAAATAATAATACTAATAAGCATAATATTCTTACTATTATCATTAAATCATTCACATTATTTATTATGGTTCCATCTTGTCTCAGCTAAGTGTCAACTCTCACTCAATCCCTTAACGTCTTACCCTTAATTAAGGTCATTACGACAAATACACATCACAGAAAATATAAAAATGACTAAATAATTTAAATGGGGTGTTACAACTCTCCCCCACTTAAAATATTTTCGTCCTCGAAAATGTACCTGATAAGAACAATTCCGGATACGACTCTCGCATCTTCCTCTCCAATTTCTAGGTCACACTTCCTCCAGCAGCTCCTCCCCAAGCTACTCTCACCAATGGGATATCTTTTCCTCTTAGTTGTTTCATCTTGCGGTCTTCGATCCTCAACGACATCGCCTCCACCGTAAGGTTATCTCGAACTTGCGCTTCATCTCTCTGAAGCACATGAGACGGATCAGCAACATACTACGAAGTTGCGATACATGAAACATGTCATGCAGATTCGAAAGTTCGGGTGGCAACGCCACTCGATAGGCAACCGCTCCTACCCTTTGCAGAATTTGATACGGTCCGATAAACTTAGGATCCAATTTCTTTGATTTCAGCGCACGACCAACACCGATCACCGGGTTGACTCTAAGAAACACATGGTCACCTTCGTTGAATTCGAAGTCTTTCCTCCTATTATCATGGTATCTTTTTTGCCTACTCCGGGTTGTCTTCATTTTTCCTCTAATCATCTTGATTATCTCTGTAGTTTGTTGCACAATCTCGGGTCCGAGTACCGTACTCTCGCCCGACTCATACCAACATAGAGGTGTCCTACACCTCCTACCATACAATGCTTCAAAAGGTGTCATTCCAACACTGGAATGATAACTGTTGTTATAAGTAAATTCAATCAGCGGTAAATGAGTATCCCAAGCGCCTCTCCGCTCGAGTATGCAAGCTCTCAACAAATCCTCCAATGACTGAATAGTCCTTTCAGACTGTCCATCTGTCTGCGGGTGATAAGCAGAACTCAATTTCAAACTAGAACTCAAAGCTTCTTGCAAGCTTTTCCAAAATCCAGAAGTGAACCTCGGGTCTCTGTCCGATACAATGCTCGACGGAACCCCGTGTAACTTCACTATCACTCTGATATAAATTTCTGCTAACTTTGCCAAAGGAAAACTGATGTTAATCGGTATAAAATGCGTCGACTTTGTCAGTCTATCCACAATCACCCAAACTGCATCAAAGGGTCTCGCCGTGTTCGGCAATCCAGTCACAAAGTCCATGGCAATTCTATCCCATTTCCACTCTGTTATTTTCATCGGTTGCATCAAACCGGGTGGGTTTCTGATGTTCCACCTTCGACTTCTCGCAAGTCAAACAAGCATACACAAACTGAGCTACGTCCTTCTTCATACCTGGCCACCAAAACAATTTCTTCAGGTCTTGATACATTTTCGTAGCTCCTCAATGAATACTCAAGCTACTCCTGTGGCTTTCTTTTAGAATTACCTTTTTCTAGTCAGGATTATCTGTCGCATAAATTCTGTCTCTGAACTTCAACACATCAGAATCATCTACTTTAAAGTCTTCTTTATCAGTTCCGCCTACGGTCATCACGTCTACCAATTTCAAATCAAGCTTCTGACCTTCTCTTATTTCACGAAGGAACTCATTATTCACTTTCAACATCCCCAACATTACACTTTCAGAAGTTGACTCGCAAACGATACTCAAGTTTCTAAACTGCTCAATAAAATCCAATTCTCTAGTCATCAACGTCGACATATGTATCGTCTTCGGACTCAGAGCATCTGCCACGACGTTAACTTTACCTGGATGGTAACTCAAGCTAAAGTCACAGTCTTTCAGAAATTCCAACCATCTTCGCTGTCTCATATTTAATTCCTTCTGGTCAAACATATATTTCAAACTCTTATGGTCACCGAACACTTCGAATCTCGACCCGTACAAATAATGCCTCCAAACTTTCAATGCGAAAACCACTGCAGCTAACTCAAGATCACGAGTAGGATAATTCCTTTCATGAATCCTCAATTGTCGTGAAGCATAAGGCACAACCTTTCCATCTTGCATCAAAACACCGCCTAATCCCATTTTAGACGCATCACAATATACCACAAAAAGATTATTTATATTCGGTAAGGTTAACGCTGGTGCGGTAGTCAACCTTTTCTTCAGACTCTACTACACACTGGCCGGACGGGCCGACCTGCTCTTATACCAATTGTAACACCCCACTCTACCCCGTACGCGTATTATAAGACATATACGAAAATAATTCATAAAATACATCAGAGTTCTCCAAAACAGTGAGATATCGCACTAAGTCGCTTCATTCAATTTAAATAAATCAAGCTTATCTGGTCTCAATTAAACAGCGGAATAAAATTAATCGTTTAAAACATCATTTCCACCACGAGGTGATCATACATCCTCAATCCAACAATTAAAGATACGTAACAATAAATAAAATAAATAATCAAATAATAACGTAGTCCCATCGTCCCATGTTACGTATCAGAGCGACTCCTAAGACTCGATAAAATTGCAACACACTCCAAGCACTCCTCAGGCACCTGGTCTTCAGCACTCACCAAGGAGCACAGACACAACAAACTGAAAAGGGGTGAGAACTACATTCAATAAATAAGCGGTGAAATGCACATGCTAAGGAGTAGCCACACACCACACATATAATCGTACACATACAAAGCACATACACGTGCCACATCAATTCCTCGACATCAATAGCCCATATCCAATATAATATGCAATGTGATTCAGTGACTCGACACAGTGCATGTGGTACCAACACAATAACATACGGTTCACCCTAGAACTCGATTCCCGTCGGAATCCAGATAAGTCGTATACGTTCCTCTGAACTACAACTTATCTCCACAACGACTTCCACATGAAGTCTGGATGAAACTAGGCACCCATCATGGATTTCCAACTAGCCATCTCCACAAGACACATGACGTGAAATGCATGACAACACAATTATGCAATATAATAATTCAAGCATAATCCATGATCATCAATGATCAACACGAGCCACCCGCTCACCGTAATCCTCTCGGGAATTACCACAATCGCACAAGATCGTCCAATTTCGACAGTCATGGCTCACATCAATCAAAACACACCCCTAAGGGAAAAAGTATAATTATCCATATTCTCTCTAATTAAGTTCATTATTAATTTTCCTTAGGTCCATTTTAGTCATATTAATCCTATCGATTAAATAGAATTGCGTTCCAAGCGAAATCTCGGCAGAAATCGCGAAAATGGGAAAAAGTCATTCCAGGTCTGCCCATATGCGTATGGTCTGCCCCATACGCATATTTCCCAGTCCCATACGCATATTGCCCCATCCCATACGCGTATGGTCAGTCCCATACGCGTATTGCCTAGTCGCATACGTGTATCACCGGAGCTGCTGTCAAAAACTCAGATTTCCTCCCTTTCACGAATCCTCCCTCAATACTCTGATTTTTTCCACTCAATTCAACCCAAAACTCCGTTTTTTTGTTAATATATTCCCTCTATCTTCACAATACTTCATTTATCCATTATTCCCCTAAGGTTTCAATCATGCAAGGATTCGATTTCGTTGACCCTCAACCCTTATTTTCCAGATCTGTTATTCATCAGAGTTCTATGACAGCATTAAAAAATTTCCACACGAATTTCATATCAGTCTCAAATTTATACACACAAACATCATACAATGATCATTCAACAATAATAGCAATTACAGAGGATTCATCATGCTACAAAAATCAGATAAAGGAACCCCAAAACAGACATAATTCCTATGAGAGAAAGGACCTCTCACTACCCTCTCATGTTAATTCACCCATATTAAAATCCATTCTACCCTCTTACCTTGGATTTGATCTCTTGCTTGACAACAATGGAGTAATCTTGGTTCCTCTGCCCTAACTCTCCTTTCTCTGTCTTTTTCCTCTTTCACGTGTTAACTGACTAATTTTCCACTAACCCTCTCTTAACCCCCTTAATTAGATTTTAATTCATTTAATTTAATCAATATTAAAAATAATAATAATAATAACTATAATACTAACTACTCCCCCATTAATCTTATTATTAGTAGTAATTAAAATAATAATACTAATAAGCATAATATTTTTACTATTATCATTAAATCATTCACATTATTTATTATGGTTCCATCTTGTCTCAGCTAAGTGTCAATTCACTCAATCCCTTAACGTCCTACCCTTAATTAAGGTCATTACGATAAATAAACATCACAGAAAATATAAAAACGACTAAATAATTTAAATGGGGTGTTACAACTCTCCCCCACTTAAAATATTTTCGTCCTCGAAAATGTACCTGATAAGAACAATTTCGGATACGACTCTCGCATCTTGCTCTCCAATTCCCAAGTCACACTTCCTCCAGCAGCTCCTCCCTAAGCTATTCTCACCAATGAGATATCTTTTCCTCTTAGTTGTTTCATCTTGCGGTCTTTGATCCTCAACGACATCGCCTCCACCGTAAGGTTATTTCGAACTTGCACTTTATCTCTCTGAAGCACATGAGACGGATCAGCAACATACTTCCGAAGTTGCGATACATGAAACACGTCATGCAGATTCGAAAGTTCGGGTGACAACGCCACTCTATAGGCAACCGCTCCTACCCTTTGCAGAATCTGATACGGTCCGATAAACTTAGGATCCAATTTCTTTGATTTCAGCGCACGACCAACACCGGTCACCGGGTTGACTCTAAGAAATACATGGTCACCTTCGTTGAATTCCAAGTATTTCCTCCTATTATCATGGTAACCTTTTTGCCTACTCTGGGCCGTCTTCAATTTCTCTCTTATAATCTTGATTATCTCTGTAGTTTGTTGCACAATCTCGGGTCTGAGTACTGTACTCTCACCCGACTCATACCAACACAGAGGTGTCCTACACCTCCTACCATACAATGCTTCAAATGGTGCCATTCCAACACTGGAATGATAACTGTTGTTATTAGTAAATTCAATCAGCGGTAAATGAGTATCCCAATCGCCTCTCCGCTCGAGTATGCAAACCCTCAACAAATCCTCCAATGACTGAATAGTACTTTCAGATTGCCCATCTGTCTGTGAGTGATAAGAAGAACTCAATTTCAAACTAGAACCCAAAGCTTCTTGCAAGCTTTTCCAAAATCCAGAAGTGAACCTCGGTTCTTTGTCCGATACAATGCTCGACAGAACCCTGTGTAACTGTATCACTCTGATATAAATTTCTGCTAACTTCGCCAAAGAAAAACTGATGTAAATCGGTATAAAATGCGCTGACTTTGTCAGTCTATCCACAATCACCCAAATTGCTTCAAAGCCTCTCGCCGTGTTCGGCAATCCAGTCACAAAGTCCATGGCAATACTATCCCATTTCCACTCCGGTATTTCCATCGCTTGCATCAAGCCGGGGGCTTTCTGATTTTCCACCTTCGACTTCTGGCAAGACAAACAAGCATACACAAACTGGGCTACGTCCTTCTTCATACCCGACTACCAAAACAATTTCTTTAGGTCTTGATACATTTTCGTAGCTCCTCGATGAATACTCAAGTTACTCCTGTGGCTTTCTTTTAAAATTACCTTTTTCAAGTCAGGATTATCTGTCGCACAAATTCTGTCTCTGAACTTCAACACACCAGAATCATCTACTTTAAAGTCTTCTTTATCTGTTCCGCCTACGATCATCACGTCTTCCAATTTCAAATCCAGCTTCTGACCTTCTCTTATTTCACGAAGGAACTCGTTATTCACTTTCCACATCCCCAACGTTACACTTTCCGAAGTTAACTCGCAAACCATACTCAAGTTTCTAAACTGCTCAATCAAATCCGATTCTCTAATCATCAACGTCGACATATGTATCGTCTTCGGACTCAGAGCATCTGCCACGTCATTAGCTTTACCTGGATGGTAACTCAAGCTAAAGTCACAGTCTTTCAGAAATTCCAACCATCTTCGCTGTCTTATATTTAATTCCTTCTGGTCAAACAGATATTTCAAACTCTTATGGTCACTGAACACTTCGAATCTCGACCTGTACAAATAATGCCTCCAAACTTTCAATGCAAAAACCACTGCAGCTAACTCAAGATCATGAGTAGGATAATTCCTTTCATGAATCCTCAATTGTCGTGAAGCATAAGCCACAACCTTTCCATCTTGCATCAGAACACCGCCTAATCCCATTTTAGACGCATCACAATATACCACAAAGGGATAATTCCAGTGTTTCGGGCAGGGGTATTAACTGGTTCAGACATTCTGAGTTTTGTTGGGGAAAACTGCAATATAGACCGTAAAATAAAATCGGCAATGCAGGCCGCACAGCGGAAACGTGTGCTCTTAAATAGAATACAACGTACTTAGAAAAGGAAATCCCTAATAAATATTCATCATTGCCCTCAGTCAATTCTATAATTAAGGGTCAATAGTTTCTATAAATACATACACACCTAATCAAATCCTTTAAACCTATTTAAATATAAAATATACAGCTAATTAACACATGTACAACTGGTTCTAACACTCCCCCTCAAGTTGGAGAGTGGATGTTACCCATTCCCAACTTGCCGATAATAGATTGAAATGTAGAACCACTTAATCCTTTTGTAAGAACATCTGCCAGCTGATTTTCAGTTGATACAAATGGTATACATATTGTCCCATTATCCAATTTTTCCTTGATGAAATGTCTGTCTACTTCGACATGCTTCGTTCTATCATGTTGCACTGGATTATGTGCAATGTTTATTGCTGACTTGTTGTCACAATATAGTTTCATGGGTCCATTCCATTCAATCTTTAGGTCATGTAGAATTATTTTCAGCCATAGGAGTTCACAAATACCTAAAGCCATAGCCCGAAATTCTGCTTCTGCACTTGACCTCGCAACAACATTTTGTTTTTTTTGTTTTTTTGCTCCTCCAACTCACTAAGTTTCCTCCAAGAAAAGTACAATATCCGGATGTGGATCTTCTGTCATCTACTGATCCAGCATAATCAACATCTGTATAGGCTTCCAAAGTAATTCCTTAACCCTTTGTAAATAGAATTCCTTTTCCAGGAGTGCCCTTCAAGTATTGCAAAATTCGGTAAACAGCTCTAAGATGATTTTCTTTGGGATTATGCATGAATTGACTCACCACTCCCACTGCATAAGCTATGTCTGGCCTAGTGTGAGATAAATAGATTAACTTTCCAACTAACTTTTGATAGGATTCTCTGTCCACAGTTGCATCTTCAACAAATTCACTAAGTCTGTGATTTTGTTCAATTGGAGTTTCTACTGGTTTGCATCCCAATTTACCAGTTTCAGATAATAAATCCAGCACATACTTCTGTTGAGAGATGAAAATACCATGACGAGAGTGTGCCACCTCAAGGCCCAAAAAATATTTTAATCTGCCCAACTCTTTTACTTCAAACTCTTTTAGCAAACACACTTTTAGGCTATCCATTTCTGCTTGATGATTTCCTGTTACAATTATATCATCCACATAGACAATTAGTGCAGTAACTCCCCATAAGGCTGAATGCTTAGTAAACAAAGTGTGATCTCCCTGACTTTATTATATCCTATATCTTTCATCACAGTGGTAAACCTACCAAACCAGACCCTAGGGGACTGTTTCAGTCCACAAAGGGCTTTCCTTAGCTTACAAACTTTGCCTTTCTCAAAGTTAAACCCAGGTGGGACCTCCATGTAAATTTCCACTTCAAGGTTGCCATTTAGGAAATCATTCTTGACATCGAATTGCTGCATATTCCATCCATAGTTAGCTGCTAGAGATAACAAAATTTTGACAGTGCTCATTTTTGCGACGGGAGAGAAAGTCTCATGATAGTCAATCCCATATGTTTGTGTGTACCCCTTAGCTACTAGTCTTGCTTTATACCTTTCTAGTGTTCCATCGGACTTGTATTTAAGGGTGAATACCCATTTACAACCAACAAGTTTTTTTTTCATTAGGAAGCTCTACTAAATTCCAAGTTCCATTTTTCTTTAGTGCATCCATTTCGACTTTCATAGCTTCTTTCCACTCTTAGTTATCTAGTGCTTCGGTAACCGTTTTTGGGATAGAGGTAGTGTTTAAATGAGCAAGAAAACTTCTATGATTGTTGGACAAATTATCATAGGATATAAAGTGAGACAATGGATATCTTGGCCTTTTTGTACATGCTCTAACATCCTTCCTTATTGCAATTGGAAGATCTCTAGCATCCATGGATATATTCTGCTCCTCTAAATCAGTCCCATCAACTTCAGTTTCAGGGGGCACAATTTGCTCCTCTAAAACTGTCTCATCAATTACAGTTTCAGGAATTGGGTCAGATTCTGGGACTTGCACAGGTTGGATAATAGGTGCTGCCCTTCTTGTGTAAACTTGTAGTGGACGAGTAGCATTAGGAGTCTTGGGCATAAAAGAAAGGTCTTTGAACAAATCATCATTATCTTCGATGTATTCCTTCTCCCCCTGAAGATAAGGTTTGGAAAAAAAGGATTCGGTTTCGACAAAAGTGACATCAATAGACACAAAATTCTTTTTTGTTGTAGGTTGATAACACTTGTAACCTTTTTGGGTAGGGGAGTAACCAAGAAATATGCATTTAATAGCTCGAGGATCAACTTTTCCTCGATATGGAGAATGAACATGGACAAATGACACACACCCAAAGATCCTAGGAATTAGGTTGTTTGAAGTTTTGAAATTTGGGTAGAATTTGGAAAGGAGCTGAATGAGGCTGTTATTCTGAAGAATTTGAGAGGGTAAGCGGTTAATCAAGTAGGTGGCAGTAAGAGCAGCCTCCCCCCAATATTGTTTTGGAACATTTGTGTTGAATAAAGATGCTCGGGTAACATTGAGAATATGCCCAATTTTTCTTTCAGCCACCCCATTTTGTTGTGGGGTGTGGACACATGATGATTCATGAATAATACCATGTTCAGTGAAAAAGGAAGACAATGTTTGATTAAAATAATCTTTGGCATTATCAGAACGAAACAGTTTGATGGTAGTCTCAAATTGGGTTTTTATCATTTGAAAAAACAATTTAAATATTTGAGTGACTTCACGTTTTTGTTTTAAGAGATACATCTATGACACTCTAGTACAATCATCAATAAAAATGACAAACCAACGGGCCCCAGATATATTTGGGACATTGGATGGCCCCCAAACATCACTATGGATTAAGGAAAAAGGAGTAGACATTCTTTTATTATTATTAGGAAAGCTAACACGTTTGTGTTTAGCGAGTTCACAATCATCACAATGAAAAGTTTCTAAGTTTATACCTTGAAACAAGGTGGGAAACATATTTTTGAGAGTGCTAAATGAAGGATGACCCAACCGGAAGTGACGCAACCAGATTTCTTTATTGAGGGAAGGAATAGATTCTGACAACAAAGACAGTGGAAGTTGACTCTTAATGCTACTTGTCTCACGCGTTTCTATAAGAAGGTAAAGCCCATTGTCCTCTCTAGCAAGTCCAATCGTCTTCCCCGTTTCTTGATCCTGAAATTTGCAAAGTGTAGGAGTGAATGTTACTAAGCATTGTAAATCTGTCGTAAGTTTGTGAATAGATAATAGTTTGGCAGATAATTTGGGCACATGCAAGACATCTCTAAACATTAAATTTTGACTTAGTGGAATATCTCCCTTTCCTGCAACAGTAATAAAAGTGACATCTGCAGTGAAAATCTTTTTATTACTTGGACACGGTGTGTAAGAAATAAACTCAGTAGAGGAATGGGTCTTGTGATTCGTAGCCCCAGAATCAACAACCCATGTCCCTTTTTCTGTAGATTGTATAACGCTAAGAGCGTAGAGATGAGAACTACCTGATAATGCCATGGAAGAACTACCTGTGTTTGTGGGTTTGACTAAAGAGTCTAGTAGTTCCCTTAGCTTTGTAATTTCTTTTGAATTGAAGTCAGCAGCAGCAGTAGGTTTAGAATGACTTTCCTCGACAGCACTTGATTGGACCAAGTGGGCATGTGCTGGTCCTCCTCGTTGAATGCCTTTGGTGTTCCAATTTCGATTCTGATTTGGCGGTTTTCCATGACGTTTCCAGCATCTGTCTTCGGTGTGCCTTGGCTTCTTGCAGAAGGTACATCATAGAGAATCCTTGTTATCCCCTCTTTCAATCTCCATTTTGGGAGCTCCTCCGGTTTGACCGTTCTTCCATTGGTCAATGTTCTTCTCTCGACTTTGTGTTACTAAGGCTGAACTTTCATGTGATTGAGGCTCCATCATCACTCCTCTTCGCGATTCTTCTGTTCGAAAGGCAGCCATGGTTTCATTTAGTGAAGGTAACTCTTTTCCGAGTACTTGAATCCTTATTGGATCAAACTCGTTGTTCAGACTTGTTAAGAACTTATAGATTCTATCCTTCTCCTTATAATTTTTTAGTAAAGTAGCATCTGAACTTATAGATTCTATCCTTCTCCTTATAATTTTTTAGTAAAGTAGCATCTGCGGTGCATTTTGCCTCAAAATGCTCATAGTGATCCAACTCCAACCATAGATTTTGTAGAGTTTGGGCATACTCACTAATGGACCGATCTCCTTGCTTGGTACTCACAATCTTCATCTTAATTTCGTAAATTTGTGCAGCATCACCAACCTTGGAATAGTTTTCTTTACAGTTGTCCCACACCTCTTTGGCAGTCTTCATGAATATGCACGCAGCACTAATCTCAGGCACCATGGAATTCCATAGCCATGACATTACCACAACATCTTCTTCATCCCATGCAGCAAATTTCTTGTCTGTAGCTACTGGAGTATCCTTTCCAGTAAGATGATTCAATTTGCCCTTCCCCTTTAAAAAGGTTTGGACAAAATGAGACCATTTGAGGTAGTTTCTACCATTGAGACGAAGGCTAGGTTGAACATTTTTCAGCTCAATGGAGCCAGTGTTTGGGGCAGGGGTATTAACTGATTCAGACATTGTGAGTTTTGTTGGGGAAAACTGCAATATAGACCGTAAAATAAAATCGGCAATGCAGGCCTCACAACAGAAACAATGGCAATGCAGGCCACAATTTTAAACAGGCTCCTATGGATTTTGGTGCTCTGATGCCATGACAAAGATAATTGTTTTTTCTTATTATTGATAGAGCAACATGTGCTCTTAAATAGAATACAACGTACTTAGAAAAGGAAATCCCTAATAAATATTCATCATTGCCCTTAGTCAATTCTATAATTAAGGGTCAATAGTTTCTATAAATACATACACACCTAATCAAATCCTTTAAACCTATTTAAATATAAAATATACAGCTAATTAACACATGTACAGCTGGTTCTAACAATTATTTACTGCCATCAATACTAAAATGTGTCCTACCATAAAAGCCGGAGGCCGCCAATCTACAGGCAAAAACTATGCCGCCAAAATCACTGACACGCGCTGCCACACGCTGTCATTATAAACTTGATCCAGTGCGCGGGGCCCACAGGCACCCTATGGTTGCTGATTCTTACTGCAATTTGTCTCATCCTACTCGGTTTTCCTTGCTAATGATTCTTATGGGACAACTTTCTGGGTGTGAGTCACACGTTTGATCGTCTGTTTTGGAGATTTCTTTGTCATTATAGGAAACTATATCAATGCTAACAAATAGAGATAAATGTATAATCTTAACATAATCTAAAGATATTAAAAGACCATATTTTCTTATATCATTATTATACTCCTCCTAAAGCTAAAGCTTACTATGCTTTACAATTGTTACGAATATACCATTAAAAAGAGAAAATATAACACGGCATTAGGAGACATAAAAGGATATTTTTGGGATAAACCAACAGGGAAAACAAATAACAGCCAATTAACTTTGTGCCCCAGAACTCTTCTCCGAGCAATTAGAGAAATCACAATTGATTCTCATGAATATCGATTAGCTAAGCCAAATAGGCCCGCACTGTAACACTAGCTGATGCCTAAACCAGATGGTACAAATTCAAAACAAACAATAAGTGATGTTAGACTGCAATGATGGTGTCAATGGCGTTACAATGGTGAACCTAATTGGTACGATAGATAGAGTTCTTGAAATGATTGTATGTAGCCAAAACAACATTAGCCCCAAAAGGATCACGAAAGGGAAAGAGAGCAAACCGAGGTGTCAAAAGCCAAGCTACAGTTGAAGCACCATAAACAGAGAACTCATAAATTGTAACTCAAATAGTATAGATGACTCAGTGGCGGGTAGACAGTACTGATTGAATGACTGGATCATACAAATGATCCCTATAATGTACCGAGGAAGCGTCGACGAGTTGAACCACAGATGCTGGACACAAACAGAGCTTCGGATGGTGATACTATTGCTAGCACTGAACACGCTAAAAATGCTTTTTGCCGGTGGCAAGCTGGAAGACTCTGATGTTCAAGGGTTTACTTGACCTTTTGGAGTCACACCTTCTACAGAGGTTTCCTGTCTAAAACACGCCGGTCAATTACGCTAAAACAGTGGAGAACCCTGTCGAATTGGCGATGAACTTGTTGGACAATTTTCAAGCAGCGGAAGATGACATACAGCACTGCTAAAGAACTGGGTCAACACGTGATTGCGCTTGAATCCCCAAAACAGGGGAAAATTTTGAAACAAAGAAAAAGAAACAGGGTCCAACAAAAGGATTCTAAACACAAGTACACAACTTTTAGCAAAACATTCAGAAACTCAGCAGTAGAGTCGTTGAGACGAGACAATGGTACCGCTCTGGTACCATTTTGAAGTAATGGATTTAAAATAAAATAAGAATGATATGCTTTTAGTCTAATAATGTATAATTGGTAGTAACTTGATATAAAAGACTAAACACTAACCTTTATATATTGGGATACAAAACTTCTAATCCTAAACAAGTGGAAAATAGAAAACAAATCATAATAATAACTAATTAATATGGAAACTAATCTTAGCATGAGTACTTTGGAGGATTACATAATGGCCAATACATTGCAACGCCTTAGGTGTGAATCGGTTCTTAGGCTGTTGTCTGAATGAAATTTATCAATGAATAAACTAGTTTAGCCGCTGATGGAATGTTGATAAAATATGTATTTTTTTTTTATTCCTCAAATTTTGTTTTTTATCGTCTCACATTTTTGTTTTTCTTGGCTCACACTGAAAGCCTTAGGTGTGAATCGGTTCTTAGGATGTTGTCTGAATGAAATTTATCAATGAATAAACTAGTTTAGCCACCGATGGAATGTTGATAAAATATGTATTTTTTTTTTATTCCTCAAATTTTGTTTTTTTCTCGTCTCACATTTTGGTTTTTCTTGGCTCACACTGAAAGCCTTTTTCGTGTCTTGTAGTGGAGCTATAATGGGCCTCAGCTGGAAGTTGTTGTGAGAAGCATCCTCTTCCATGCATCTGCAAGTGGAAAGCACCTAGAATGTTCTTTCACAGGCGATCTTCAAGTAAACTACAAAAACATTGAAAAGGTGCATTGAGATTACGTTATTTTTGTTGTTTTACCCGTGGTACAAACCATTATTGTTGTTTTACCTGTGATACAAACCATTATTGTTGTTTTATTCATTTTGCATTAACAGTTAACTGTTGCTTATGTGTTTGTATGATAATAAATTGAAGGTGTCTTGGGAGCCATTTGTTGAGCCTTGGCAGTTTCTTTTCACTTTGACCAGGGGTCAAGAAATCAGTGTTCTTCCGAACAGGTCCCTTTCAACTGATATCATTCTTGAATCAACAACTCAGCTGAACATTAATATTACAGAGTCATTGGTAGAGGTATGTAATTTTTTGTTTTCAGATTAGAATTTCTTTTTCATTTTGTCTTTGTTTATAGAAATATGTTTCTTGATATGATGCTTCTAAATATTCTGTTTCTAGTATATAGACAGCTGTGGAAGTAACTAGGTCTGGTTGTCGTATTTTGTGGTCTATCATTTTGATGTGCGTTACGACTTAATGGATAACTTCTTTTCCATTATAATTTAACACTTATAATTGTATACTAAGAAAAACCCAAGTCCCACATTGAAAAGAAACAAGGTTTGAAAAGAGTTTATAAAGAGTAGCACATCTTTCTTAACAAGTTGGTTTTGTAGAACCGAGTTACAACCAAAATTTTAAGATTGTATCTGATGATATCTATTTGAGTCATCCACCATATTAGTCTACAGACTAGGCTCAATAGTGTGAGGATGTATATTGGGAAAAGAAAAATCTAGCTCTCCCATATTGAACAGATGATATCTATTTGAGTCACCCACCATATTATTTTACAGACCAGGCTCAATAGTGTGAGGATGTATATTGGGAAAATAAAAATCTAGCTCTCCCATATTGAACAGAGATCAGTCTGAAACGAGTTTAGCAAGAGTTTCACACACCTTAAAATCCATTTTGTGTATGATATTAGGAAAAAACTTAATTTCTTTTTGTTAGTTATGTTAGTATGTTGAAGTGGGGTGGGTTCAAACTCCCATTCGTATACCTCCCAACCCCTTATACAACACACCCAAACCACCTCTCCTACCTTCTATCTAGTTGAGACATTCTAAGTATCATCTTTTCCATTCATAGATTTGAAAACTTTCTCTTGATCTTGGGCCCTAAAACAGACATCTCTTTGTTTTTTTATATACCAGTATTTTTCAGCCGTAACCTTGGTTTCCTTTGTATACATATTGAGCCTCTCATAAAAAGTTACCCACTATTTATACTGTACTTAGTTACCATGTTTCTTTCAGTGTGTTTCACGTACTGCCGAGATGTTGGATGATGCCTTGGGTCTGATGGGATTGAAAGATCATGAAGGAAACAGATTCTTACATCCACCGTGTGCTGAATACATTTGTGCAAGAAAATGTGCTGCTCCTTATGTTATACAAAACTTAACCTCTGTACCACTTCTATATCATGTATATAATGGGCATATCAATCCTAATGATATCTATGACCCAGATTTGAGTCATGCAAAATATGTGCAACCAGGTTCTGCAAGTACAATATACATGGATGAAAATGATGAGCAACAGCATTACAGTCCTTATCATTCTTCTGAACGTCTAAATGAGCAAAGGCCAAGTGGCTTAGCTCATCGTTATATTACGGTACAGCTTGAAGGAACATCTATGCTGTCTGATCCAATTTCAATGGATTTAGTTGGATTAACGTGTTTTAATGCTAATTTCTCCAAGTCATATAATGAAAATGATGATGATGGTAGAATGAATACTGCCCCGACTTTTGTTGTTCCTGTTGTTTTAGATGTTTCTGCGTTACGCTATAGCAAGTTGATACGAATATACTCAACTGTAAGTATAAAATGACTTTTATCCTTTATGTTGATGTTCCCCATTTACCCCATGCATTGTTTTCTTATAAACCAACTCTTTGACATATAGGTTGTTCTTCTGAATGCAACTTCTGCACCACTTGAGCTGCGGTTTGATATTCCTTTTGGTGTGTCACCAATGGTACATGCTTCCTTCTAATACTTCACAGTTCGAGTCTATATAGCATTGTTATTTTTGTGATACTACTTGTATTGTGTATATTTTTATTATTTCAGATATTTGATCCTATACACCCTGGGCAACAGTTTCCACTTCCACTACATTTGGCTGAAGCTGGTTGTGTAAGGTGGCGGCCAATGGGGAACTCTTATCTGTGGAGTGAAGCTCATAAACTCTCAAATCTTCTCTCAGTAAATAGCAAAGTAGGAAATTTTAAATCTTTCATCTGCTATCCATCTCATCCAAGCAGTCATCCATTTCGGTGCTGTTTATCGGTTAAAAGTATCAGCTTGACTTCTTCTGGCTGGCTGAAAAATAATCACTCTGTTAATGACGCAAAGAAGCACTATATCCATCACTTGATCCTTAGTGCTCCATTAGTAATTAACAACTTTCTTCCTAAGGAAATTTTATTGATTAGTGAGAGTGGTGGGCTAAATCATACTGTGAGAGTTTCAGAGGTTTGTGATGGTTGTTTCCAAATTCCATATGGATGATTATATACTTAAGATTAGGTAGTTTTGGTCCTGTTCTCTCTGGTGGTGTAACGGTCTAAAGACTATCTGTTTTCTTTTGTAGGTGGAAACTTCTATTTATCATATTGATCCTTCTCATGATCTAGGACTAGAGATCTGCATTGATGGATTTAAATGTTGTGATTTTAAGTTTCCTCGTTTAGAAACTTTCTGCACAATGGCCAAGCTCAGTGCAACCAAGTTTTCAATATCTGAAACACTGTTATTCGAACCAAATAATTCAAATGGCAAGTGATTTTATTTGTGGGTTGTTTGTCTTCTTACGAGTGCATCCTTTATAAGTATTTTCTTGCTCTCTCTTGTAGGACATATTTCTGTTATGGTGGAAAAGGTGATGGATGCATATTCAGGTAGCAGAGAACTTATTATTTTTGTTCCCTTTATCTTGTATAACTGCATGGGTTTTCCGTTGTGTGTGAAGGAGGCCTCTAGTAAAACCGATGAAAGGGGATTTGTCATTCCTTCATATTACGATGTTGGTGTAAATGAAATAATTTCTTCTAAAAGGGATGGACTTTCTCTACTTTCCTCCAGCCATGGTACACACGCTGACGTTTCTTGTGAGCCAAGGAGTCACCTGAATAGTCATACCATTTCATGTAGAAATGATGGTATTCCAGATTCTATTAGTTTTTTTAAGTAACTCTGCATTATTTGGTAATTACCGTGGCAATTTGGGAAGGCAACAAAGAAAAAGTAATTCCACAGTTCGAAGTAGTTCTTTTGGAATATTGAAGCGAACACCAAGCTCAAGTGTCCACTCAACTTGGAAATATTCAGGTTCTTGTAATAATGGGCATGAAAAGGTTGTACCATGCATGTATTCTCCAAGCCCTAGTTCCCCCGGTAAATGATGTTTCTGTTAAAGTAAGTGGGTGTTTTCCAAAAGATGTGTGGGAGAAGATGCCATATTCTTTATGGTCAAACTCATTTTCTCTGCGACAGCCAAGTGGCTCAAGTACTATATGTGTCCCTCAACTGACTTCAAATTCTGCATTTATTCTGGCTGTGACTTCTATCTCTGTTTCTGAACCATTTGTTGGGAGGACAAATGCAATTTCTTTCCAGCCTAGGTAATATTGACGTTCATAGATTATGTTATTATTGATGTATGTTTATGAGCCTCTCTTTAAAAGGTTAAAATTTTGGGATGTTTCCTTGACATCAGATGACTTAAAAGAAATTGAAGAAAAATCTGAAAATTATTTCTCTATTTCAGATTGGAGAGTGATACAGATATATGGGCTTTTGCTACATCTATCTAATTATAGTTCTTAGATTTTGGATTGGACGTATTTCGAATCATACTAAACCGGCTTGTAAAGTTAAAACTGCCTTCACTTATGAACTTATGTTGATTCTATTACATGGATGGTGAAGGGGTGGGGATACTTGAACCCAACCCGAATCCGTTTGGGACGGGTTTGGGTTTTCATTCTTTAACTTATGAACTTATGTTGATTCTATTACATGGATGGTGAAGGGGTGGGGATACTTGAACCCAACCCGAATCCGTTTGGGACGGGTTTGGGTTTTCATTCTTTAACTTATGAACTTATGTTGATTCTATTACATGGATGGTGAGGGGGTGGGGATACTTGAACCCAACCCGAATCCGTTATTGATGGGTTTGGGTTTTCATTCTTCATTTCCAGCGGGAAATAGGACGGAGACGGAGATTGTTTGGGGATCGTTTGGGACGGGTTTGAGTTTTGATTCTTCATCTCCAACGGGGATCGGGGCAGGTAACGGGGATTGTTCTGAGGGAGGTAAAAACCGCCCCTGCTCTGCTCAGTTGCCATGCCTATTATTGATGTATCTTTATGACCCTCTCTTTAGAAGGTTAAAATTTTGGATGTTTCCCTGACATCAGATGACTTGAAAAATATTGAAGAAAAATCTGAAAATTATTTCTCTATTTCAGATTGGAGAATGATACAGACGTATGGGTTTTTGCTACATCTATCTAATTATAGTTCTTAGATTATGGGTTGGACCTAATTCGAATCTTACTAGCTTGTAAAGTAAACACTGCCATCACTTATATACTTATGTTGAAGCCTTATCTCATCCAACATGGGATTTTTAATACACATCCCGACGCCTAGGACTAGATATTTGTAGTGTGACTCAATAGCGATAACCTCTTAGCAGTCAATCAAACGGATCTTTGATAAGCTCTGATATCATATTAGGTCTTCATATTGGCACTCCTTGGCTTGTGGTTAGGAGTGCCATTCTTTATAAATTCTACTCAGACCTTATCTTTATTCTGTGGGTCTTGCGATTTTTCCAGTACATCCTCTCACATCCAACATTATTGGTCTTGCTGTGTGGATCATAAATGATGGCTGATCCAAATCGATAGACTCTGATACCATCTTATAGTTTGGATCGGGCCTAACTCAACCCTCGCAAAACCAATTTGTATGGTAAAGATCATCCTCACTTGTAAAGGTTTGTGTCTAGATCTTTATTCCTTCTTCTTTTACTTTCTCTGCAATACTCTTCTCGAACTAACCTAAAAAGAAGGAAGAGAATGAAAGGAGAAAAGAAAAAGAAGGGGGAAGAGTGGAGTTCCTGGGACAAGGAGAAAGAGAGGAGGGAGACCAAGTACATTAGACTATATATACACCTAGTTCAACCCCCTCACAATCTCTTTTTTAATTTTTTTAATTTTTATTTATTTGAAACAAAAGGACAGTGGGAAAGGATCCAAGAGGAAGCAGGTTTCCAGTGAGCTCCACCCATAGTCTAAGTCACTCTTTCTTTTTGTCAAGTTTCTTCCCTTCTTTTCTAACTTGCATCCTTTTTTCAGTGCGTTTTGGCCCTGTGTCCTCCTCCTCCTTTCCCCACCGCCTTCCGCCCCCCCGAAATGGGAAGGGAAAGGAAAATGGAACAATTTTCTTTTTCGAATCGTCCCGGGTCTCTTTTGGACCCAAAGCCCGCTCGGTCTGGGGAAATGGTTAAGTTCCCTAGGTTCTCCCTTCTTTCCCCTGACTTCATGCTTTTTGGTCTTATTTTGTTTGACTTTTATTTCATACAATGTATGACTCTTAGTAAAAGTAATTACTTTAATAAACCAGCTTTAAAGGAAACAACAAGTCTGTTAATTGCACAATACCCCCTTAAGGTGGTGAGTGGATATACATTATTCCCAACATGCAAATAAGATTTTGATGCCACTTAGAGGGAAGTTCTTTGGTTTGTACATTTGTCAATGGAGACCCCCCCTAAGAGATGTAATCGAAGTTGTTATTAGAACTTAAAAGACTGCTGTCTAACTTTTCCATGATTATTCAGGCGGTAGATCTAGTTTACTTAATGCACACTCGTCTACTTGAGGATCTAGTTTAGCTCTATGGCAGCTAGGGTATTAATGCAGAATTGGGGCCTCTCAAATAAGAGCTCTGATACCAACTTCAAAGGAAAATATAAAAAAGAAAAATTGGAAAGTGTTTCCAGTGTTTCAAATTAGGAACATTGATACAAACTATTGGCTCTAACGAATTATACTATGTAAGGAGTTAAGTGGAAAAAAAATCTGAAATAAAACTAAGCACAATCAAATCCTAATTACAATAATTATGATAACAAATCAGTTACCAAGTAAAATGATATGGATGAAATATTTTTCGGTACTTCCTTAGTATGATCTTTTAGGATCCTTGGTTCTTTGAGATGATAATAAATTCTGTTCGATGACCTTGTTTATTCTCTATTTAATATTTAAGTCAACCTTTGTAAATAGTATGAGCTCACTTTACAAAAATGAGTTAATATAAGGATAATGATATTGGCTCTAGTTAAAAACTACTCCTTCCGTCCCACAATGAGTGATTCAGTTGGTTTTTTCACGCAGATTAAGAAAAAAGAATAAATGAATGAGAATAATATTTGTACTAAAGTACCCTTATCATGTACTTGGAATTATGAAAGTAATATTAATTAAAGTGTAAAATTGGAAAAGATGTATTGAAAATTGAAATGGGTCATTCATTTTAGGACACTAATTTATTCCAAATGGATCACTCATTGTGGGACGGAGGGAGTATTATTTAGCCTCATCCTACTTTCTTTTGGGATAATGGGTTTGTTGAGAGAAACACGGGTGTTTGTGCTTATATCATTTCTTCTAGTTCCTGAATGATGGGTAAATATGCTGCAGATATGTGATCAGCAACGCCTGCAGCAAGGAAATAATTTATAAACAGAAGGGCACTGACGTAACATTTTATCTAGGAATAGGAGACCATGCTCGTCTTCATTGGACTGATACGAGAAGGTATGTATTTCATTATCTCAAACAAGTGTCGCTAAAAAAATAGTTTTTTATATGATTCGACACTTGTTAAATCGGTGTCCGACACCCGTATGACACTCATACAACTCGTGTCACATAATTCTGACAAATTTTTCAAAAAGAAATTGTTTTTCTTTTTGCTTCATCACACCTTATACATTTTTTTGGCTAAATCTCATACACTTCTAAAAGGGTTAATCATTGGTTTGAAACGATGATATCAATGAAAAATAAAAAATATTAATTTTGATTAGAATATTTTTCATTCTTTTAATGATAGATGGATAAATGAAACTTAAATATTATCATATACATAGCAGTGTCGGTGTCCTATATTTTTATATTATTGGAGTGTACGTGTCGCACCGCAGTGTCCGTGTCCGAGTCTGTGCTTGATAGGGTTTCATATTTTTTCCACCTGTTTTTTTCCCTACATCTTGTTCCTTCCTTTATTAAAACTAAATTATTTTAAAATATGTGATGCAGGGAGCTGCTTGTTTCAATTTGTTATAACGAAACGGGATGGCAGTGGTCTGGCAGCTTTTTACCGGATCATCTGGGTGATACACAACTGAAAATGAGAAATTTTGTTTTTGGCACTTCAAGCATGATACGAGTTGAAGTGCAAAATGCTGACATATCAATGGGAGATGAAAAGATAGTTGGAAACATCAAGGGAAACTCAGGGACCAACTTGATTCTCTTGCCTGATGATGATACAGGATATATGCCATACAGAATTGAACTTCTCAAAAGAGGTCTGTCTGTAGTTTCTCAGTTGCATTACTGCATTAATTTTGATTCTAAAGGCTTCTGCTCCTTGAAAGGTTGCTGATTTTATTTGGATGGTTCCATTTATTTATGAATGTGTTAATCTTAAAGCATGTTATTTTCCAGCTTTTTCTATATTTTCATCTGCATTTTACATTAGAATATAAAATTCAGTTACTAATTTTAAGTTTACAGCTTTTGTTTTTGTTTTTTATTTTGTTTGACAACATACCCTAGGAACTTATAGTTTCTTCCCAAGTAGAAATAAAATTAGTACATGGAACACAAGTTTAGTAGTACATGGGTTGGTCTCTATATCTGACACTAATTGTTAAGTTGTTTAGGGAGGAGTCTACGGTACAATTATTCGTAAGGAATTTAGATTTCTCTCTTGAAACAATGTTGTTTTTTGGGCAGTCCACGATAATCGAATAGCTCACATTTTGAAGTTGGAGGTATAGTGTTTCTCTTGGATGTAAGTGAAGTTTCTCAAAGTAGAGCTGCTACTGTTTTATCTGTTATACTGCATTTTTTTAAAATTTTCTGTTATGAGTCAATCTCATCCCTTTGGTGAACTCTTGGATCAAGTAGAGTATTTGTCTCTTTATCCCTATATGGTAGAAAATGTCGTGATATAGTAGGGCATATACAACATGTGCCTCTATAAACCCAAACAAGTTGTCTAAATTTTCTTCTGCCAAATTAGCTTGCTAGGTTGGGATCCCAACAGGCATTGAAAATAACTTCATTATAAATGGGTATAATATATTTTTACCTTTAGGCATATAAACATCAGCATGACCACCATAGTATCCTCTACGAATGAATGTATCTTCGTTATTATTAGGTATATAGATAGGTCAATTGTCAGGATCGTAATTCTTTGTATGAAAGATAGGCCAATTGTCTTCGTTATAACATAACTTACAGTGAATTTACCATATTCAGACTTTGTATTATGGTATCCATATTTAATTATTAGTAACATAACAGACAATAATATCATAAAAATTTGTGCTATTATCATACCTTCATACGGTTCCTTGTAAGATTCATTTTTGATGTTACTCAACAAGCTTGACCATGTGATATCAAATGATTCCTTAATTATATTCAATTTCTTAGATTCCTTTCATAAAAGTTCTGAATATTGGTACTACTTTATAGATGACAGGTTTCTGCAATGCTAAACTTAAACATTCCTTTATTGTTAATAACAGTTTTATAATGTTTATATAAATCATGATTTGGACTAAGGAACTATATCACATATATTCTTAGTACCTTTTTCCATGATTATTCCGTTTACCAAAAACTTTCTTACGAAATTTTTCTTTAGCTTTTTTTTCCATGATTATTCCGTTTACCAACTTTTAGCTTTTTCTTCTTTACGTAATGCAGCAAGCTCTTTAATACTAGTATTAACTTGATCACTGTTACCAGAATCATTGTTTGCGGCGGGTTCTACTTTTTTGAAAGCTACTTCATTGTTATAATTGTTAAGAAATTGTGGTTTGGCCTAACTCAACCCTACAAAACCGGTTGGTAGAGTGAGGATTGCTCCCACTTATAAACACATGTTCATGCCATATATTGTCCGATGTGGGACTCTTAACAATAATAATCAGTGCTGGTTTGATCTGATTTTACTCCTCTATATTTAATTGTATTATAATGAAATCTAACATACATGCGTATCAATATGATCTATCAGAGTAGAAACTCAAACTGCTGGAATTTCCTTATCAACTGAATGAAATAGATTGTAATATTCTCAATTCTTAATTTAAGATTTTCTAAATATGACTTATCATTATGAGAAATATGTTCTTTTTCTTTCTCTAATAATTCAAATACCTAATGGTGATACTTAGATGTTCTACTTGATTTGGTTGTTGTACATTGTATTTCATTAAAATAAGGTTGATTAGGGAGATCCATAATAAAATTATTTATAAATAACTCGGATATATTTATTTCAGGTTTCTTTATTTCAGGAAAATTTCCGTCTTGATCTGGTAAAAATGTTAGATATGGATTTATTTCATTTATATCTATTTTAATATTTTCTTCTTCTTTATTAAATGAATCAGGATTTAATTTGATGCTTTTTTCTTCATGGATTTAATTTGATACTTTTATCTGCTAATCATATTTAGCAGCATATAAATTGAGACATCAAATTTGCAATAAGAAGAATCAGAATATTATAGTACAACATTGAAGAATGCCATGCTTCAAAAGAGTAGTGACTCAGATCCTCTTGATAAATCAACACAACATGACACAAGTACTTCTTCTTTAGAGAATATGGAGTCCAATTTCAATGGCTTCCGATGGGTTCACCGACAAGAACGCTGTGTTCAGAAAACTCAAAATGAAGTCTGAAAGCAAGGTTCGAACTTCTACGCTTTTGTGATTTCAGTTACTCTATTTTGTTCTCTGATTCTCTAGAACACGTTTCAGATTTGCGATATCTGTGTGCTACTTAACTAACAGTGTCTTGTTAATTCCTCTAATAGTCTATAGCTGATGTAAATGTTTTGATATTGTGTGTAGGTTGTTGATTTTGAGAAATCTGATGTTTGTGCTGTGATGGATCCGCCAAATTGGACGCAGGAGAGCTTTGCAATGGCAAGATACTAGTATGATATTTCTATCACTGCCCTGTTATAAATCATGTTTTTCATATCTAGTCTTATATGTGTCTATATCGGATAAAAATGCTTGTTTGTTATTTAATTTTATTATTATTCAGTTATATATTTGATGCATAGGTTTAACATGATTTGTCCATTGAAACATATGGTCATTGCAATCACAAAAATCTTAACCCTCTTGATGTGATTTAGTAGTGTTTGGAATTTCCTTTGCAAACCAATTTTCATGTGCCTTTCACAATCAAAAGACAGAAGCTAAGCTTCTGCATATTATTCATATATATCATGGTATTCATTCATTTTTTTTAACATCTTAAAGCATATGTTAGAATATATATATATATATATATATATATATATAGCTCTCTAAAACCCTTCCGTTGTCCCAAATAGATCCTTAAACTTTCTGTTTTGGTGACTTGAGGGTCTTGGATATACAATAGGTGTTTTATCATTTCATAACTTCAATGTGATAGAAAGTTTATTTAGTAATTATTGGTTGGATATTTTAATTAATATTTTAATATATTAGTTATTATTATGTTTTAATAGGTTCTTAGGTCTTATGATTGTACCAAATGGATGGATTTAAAATTCTATATATTAGGTGTAATTGTTTGGAGAAGGAGATACTGTCGAATTAAACGGAGTTTTTCACCAATACTATCTTTCAAGTAGGTGTGGAGTGCCAATATAAAACACTCCTTTTCACTAATATTTGTCAATTATTCTACACCGGTTTGTTTAGTTTTTTTGCACAATTCAAATTGTTTTTGTATTTTTAGGTCTATCCGTCAAGTTCCAAGAGGTCAATGCTTTATTCCTAGCAATAAGACTAGGTTGTAGTTTTTACATGGAAGCATACTATCGCATTGTGCTGGATCTATTATACTTGTTAACATTAATGGTTGTTTGGTTGATGAGATTCAGACACAAATTAACCTATATCAAAGAGTGACACAATGTGGATATCCCTTTTGGTAAAAATAGTTACATCTTCTCTTAGTTTTGTGTTAATATAAAATGTTCTAGTTTGTATTGAAAAAATATTCTATTGATTATGTACTAGGTTGTGCCTTCTGAAATTTTAGCAGTTCTAGTGAATCTACGTACACCTCATGTATGGTTCGTTCGAGTTGTTTCCGCATTTATTATGTATGTCGAAACCGTTTCAGTACTTCCACAAATTCGTTAAATGCAAAATGCAAAGGTTAAACACTTTCGAACTTTGTTATACTATTATCTTTTATAAATATATAATAAAGATTATGCTGAAGATGAACGAACATCAAATTATGTTGTAAATAATTCAGACAAGTTTTTATTTTCAGATGGTTAAACCATTCACAGGATATTATTTATTTTCTCTGAGTATTTCACGATTCTTTGCACTAGGTTATTGGATTATTCACGTGAGATTTGTTAAATTTGTTTTTATATATATTTTTTAAACTATAGGAAATGTGAAATAATAATACTATAATGTTTGTAATATTTTGTATGGGCTTATGAAGCTAGAGGTGGATATCTCATTTTCATTGGCTTATGCTATTTCTGAATGGTGGTTTTTCAAGTATTGGATTTGGTTTAGTCTTTCATCTTGGTGGATTTTTGTTACTATTATATCAAGAGGTGAAACATTTTCTTTTTTCTTTTAAACATATTTTTTTGAATATTCGAAATGAAATTTTATATGACAATTTTTTACAATTATTATTTTAGTGCTATTATTATTTTTTTCCAGCATCATGCAAGATCAACTTTTGAGAAAGAGGCCTGTTTAATTATCTTTGATTAAGTTATACAATATATTGAGTTACAACTTCAGAACTGGATGTCATATATGGGATTTCACCACTTATCTTTTTTCAGCCTAGCTATACTACTGAGGTTAGTCTTTTATAAGTGCTACTTTCCTTTTTCGTTTTTCATATATGAAATCTCTGTAATTCAACAAGTAATCAAATTTGTCTCCCCCTCTATTCTTCTTGCTTTGTTGAAGACTGTTGAAGCAAAACATACCTCTGTTGATCATGTTGCTCATCTAAAGCCATCTGATGGTGGTTCAGCCGCTATACAATGTGAGTGGTTTTCTTGTCTCATCTTTTCATTGCAATTGAGTTTAATGATTAAGTTATTATTTTGGGGAAGTGGTATTAGAGTATAAGCAATATATCATAATAGTTTAAGTAATGCTGACTTGACAGCATTTATCAGTCATAACTAACAGTTAGAGTTAGTTATGCTGAGCTGTACTATTTATGTTATGCTAACTGTCTATATATAGCATATTCATTGTATCAATTCAGTTGAGAATTTATCAATACAAACTATAGAAGAAATATATTGTATATTTCATTGTGATTGGATCTCTTACATTGTGAGGTATAAATAGAATACATAAGCTGTACACTAATTTGTTAATTGACAAAGATAATTGTTTTTTCTTATTATTGATAGAGCAACATGTGCTCTTAAATAGAATACAACGTACTTAGAAAAGGAAATCCCTAATAAATATTCATCATTGCCCTCAGTCAATTCTATAATTAAGGGTCAATAGTTTCTATAAATACATACACACCTAATCAAATCCTTTAAACCTATTTAAGTATAAAATATACAGCTAATTAACACATGTACAACTGGTTCTAACACTCCCCCTCAAGTTGGAGAGTGGATGTTACCCATTCCCAACTTGCCGATAATATATTGAAATGTAGAACCACTTAATCCTTTTGTAAGAACATCTGCCAGCTGATTTTCAGTTGATACAAATGGTATACATATTGTCCCACTATCCAATTTTTTCTTGATGAAATGTCTGTCTACTTCGACATGCTTCGTTCTATCATGTTGCACTGGATTATGTGCAATGTTTATTGCTGACTTGTTGTCACAGTATAGTTTCATGGGTCCATTCCATTCAATCTTTAGGTCATGTAGAATTATTTTCAGCCATAGGAGTTCCGAAATTCTACTTCTTCACTTGACCTCGCAACAACATTTTGTTTTTTGCTCCTCCAACTCACTAAGTTTCCTCCAAGAAAAGTACAATATCCGAATGTGGATCTTCTGTCATCTACTGATCCAGCATAATCAGCATCTGTATAGGCTTCCAAAGTAATTCCTTAACCCTTTGTAAATAGAATTCCTTTTCCAGGAGTGCCCTTCAAGTATTGCAAAATTCGGTAAACAGCTCTAAGATGATTTTCTTTGGGATTATGCATGAATTGACTCACCACTCCCACTGCATAAGCTATGTCTGGCCTAGTGTGAGATAAATAGATTAACTTTCCAACTAACTTTTGATAGGATTCTCTGTCCACAGTTGCATCTTCAACAAATTGATTAAGTCTGTGATTTTGTTCAATTGGAGTTTCTACTGGTTTGCATCCCAATTTACCAGTTTCAGATAATAAATCCAGCACATACTTCTGTTGAGAGATGAAAATACCATGACGAGAGTGTGCCACCTCAAGGCCCAAAAAATATTTTAATCTGCCCAACTCTTTTACTTCAAACTCTTTTAGCAAACACACTTTTAGGCTATCCATTTCTGCTTGATGATTTCCTGTTACAATTATATCATCCACATAAACAATTAGTGCAGTAACTCCCCATAAGGCTGAATGCTTAGTAAACAAAGTGTGATCTCCCTAACTTTGTTTATATCCCATATCTTTCATCACAGTGGTAAACCTACCAAACCAGGCCCTAGGGGACTGTTTCAGTCCATAAAGGGCTTTCCTTAGCTTACAAACTTTGCCTTTCTCAAAGTTAAACCCAGGTGGGACCTCCATGTAAATTTCCACTTCAAGGTTGCCATGTAGGAAATCATTCTTGACATCGAATTGCTGCATATTCCATCCATAGTTAGCTGCTAGAGATAACAAAATTTTGACAGTGCTCATTTTTGCGACGGGAGAGAAAGTCTCATGATAGTCAATCCCATATGTTTGTGTGTACCCCTTAGCTACTAGTCTTGCTTTATACCTTTCTAGTGTTCCATCGGACTTGTATTTAAGGGTGAATACCCATTTACAACCAACAAGTTTTTTTTTCATTAGGAAGCTCTACTAAATTCCAAGTTCCATTTTTCTTTAGTGCATCCATTTCGACTTTCATAGCTTCTTTCCACTCTTTGTTATCTAGTGCTTCGGTAACCGTTTTTGGGATAGAGGTAGTGTTTAAATGAGCAAGAAAACTTCTATGATTGTTGGACAAATTATCATAGGATATAAAGTGAGACAATGGATATCTTGGCCTTTTTGTACATGCTCTAACATCCTTCCTTATTGCAATTGGAAGATCTCTAGCATCCATGGATATATTCTGCTCCTCTAAATCAGTCCCATCAACTTCAGTTTCAGGGGGCACAATTTGCTCCTCTAAAACTGTCTCATCAATTACAGTTTCAGGAATTGGGTCAGATTCTGGGACTTGCACAGGTTGGATAATAGGTGCTGCCCTTCTTGTGTAAACTTGTAGTGGACGAGTAGCATTAGGAGTCTTGGGCATAAAAGAAAGGTCTTTGAACAAATCATCATTATCTTCGATGTATTCCTTCTCCCCCTGAAGATAAGGTTTGGAAAAAAAGGATTCGGTTTCGACAAAAGTGACATCAATAGACACAAAATTCTTTTTTGTTGTAGGTTGATAACACTTGTAACCTTTTTGGGTAGGGGAGTAACCAAGAAATATGCATTTAATAGCTCGAGGATCAACTTTTCCTCGATATGGAGAATGAACATGGACAAATGACACACACCCAAAGATCCTAGGAATTAGGTTGTTTGAAGTTTTGAAATTTGGGTAGAATTTGGAAAGGAGCTGAATGAGGCTGTTATTCTGAAGAATTTGAGAGGGTAAGCGGTTAATCAAGTAGGTGGCAGTAAGAGCAGCCTCCCCCCAATATTGTTTTGGAACATTTGTGTTGAATAAAGATGCTCGGGTAACATTGAGAATATGCCCAATTTTTCTTTCAGCCACCCCATTTTGTTGTGGGGTGTGGACACATGATGATTCATGAATAATACCATGTTCAGTGAAAAATGAAGACAATGTTTGATTAAAATAATCTTTGGCATTATCAGAACGAAACAGTTTGATGGTAGTCTCAAATTGGGTTTTTATCATTTGAAAAAACAATTTAAATATTTGAGTGACTTCACGTTTTTGTTTTAAGAGATACATCTATGACACTCTAGTACAATCATCAATAAAAATGACAAACCAACGGGCCCCAGATATATTTGGGACATTGGATGGCCCCCAAACATCACTATGGATTAAGGAAAAAGGAGTAGACATTCTTTTATTATTATTAGGAAAGCTAACACGTTTGTGTTTAGCGAGTTCACAATCATCACAATGAAAAGTTTCTAAGTTTATACCTTGAAACAAGGTGGGAAACATATTTTTGAGAGTGCTAAATGAAGGATGACCCAACCGGAAGTGACACAACCAGATTTCTTTATTGAGGGAAGGAATAGATTCTGACAACAAAGACAGTGGAAGTTGACTCTTAATGCTACTTGTCTCACGCGTTTCTATAAGAAGGTAAAGCCCATTGTCCTCTCTAGCAAGTCCAATCGTCTTCCCCGTTTCTTGATCCTGAAATTTGCAAAGTGTAGGAGTGAATGTTACTAAGCATTGTAAATCTGTCGTAAGTTTGTGAATAGATAATAGTTTGGCAGATAATTTGGGCACATGCAAGACATCTCTAAACATTAAATTTTGACTTAGTGGAATATCTCCCTTTCCTGCAACAGTAATAAAAGTGACATCTGCAGTGAAAATCTTTTTATTACTTGGACACGGTGTGTAAGAAATAAACTCAGTAGAGGAATGGGTTTTGTGATTCGTAGCCCCAGAATCAACAACCCATGTCCCTTTTTCTGTAGATTGTATAACGCTAAGAGCGTAGAGATGAGAACTACCTAATAATGCCATGGAAGAACTACCTGTGTTTGTGGGTTTGACTAAAGAGTCTAGTAGTTCCCTTAGCTTTGTAATTTCTTTTGGATTGAAGTCAGCAGCAGCAGTAGGTTTAGAATGACTTTCCTCGACAGCACTTGATTGGACCAAGTGGGCATGTGCTGGTCCTCCTCGTTGAATGCCTTTGGTGTTCCAATTTCGATTCTGATTTGGCGGTTTTCCATGACGTTTCCAGCATCTGTCTTCGGTGTGCCTTGGCTTCTTGCAGAAGGTACACCATAGAGAATCCTTGTTATCCCCTCTTTCAATCTCCATTTTGGGAGCTCCTCCGGTTTGACCGTTCTTCCATTGGTCAATGTTCTTCTCTCGACTTTGTGTTACTAAGGCTGAACTTTCATGTGATTGAGGCTCCATCATCACTCCTCTTCGCGATTCTTCTGTTCGAAAGGCAGCCATGGTTTCATTTAGTGAAGGTAACTCTTTTCCGAGTACTTGAATCCTTATTGGATCAAACTCGTTGTTCAGACCTGTTAAGAACTTATAGATTCTATCCTTCTCCTTATAATTTTTTAGTAAAGTAGCATCTGCTGTGCATTTTGCCTCAAAATGCTCATAATGATCCAACTCCAACCATAGATTTTGTAGAGTTTGGGCATACTCACTAATGGACCGATCTCCTTGCTTGGTACTCGCAATCTTCATCTTAATTTCGTAAATTTGTGCAGCATCACCAACCTTGGAATAGTTTTCTTTACAGCTGTCCCACACCTCTTTGGCAGTCTTCATGAATATGCACGCATCACTAATCTCAGGCACCATGGAATTCCATAGCCATGACATTACCACAGCATCTTCTTCATCCCATGCAGCAAATTTCTTGTCTGTAGCTACTGGAGTATCCTTTCCAGTAAGATGATTCAATTTGCCCTTCCCCTTTAAAAAGGTTTGGACAAAATGAGACCATTTGAGGTAGTTTCTACCATTGAGACGAAGGCTAGGTTGAACATTTTTCAACTCAACGGAGCCAGTGTTTGGGGCAGGGGTATTAACTGGTTCAGACATTCTGAGTTTTGTTGGGGAAAACTGCAATATAGACCGTAACATAAAATCGGCAATGCAGACCGCACAACGGAAACAATGGCAATGCAAGCCACAATTTTAAACAGGCTCCTATGGATTTTGGAGCTCTGATGCCATGACAAAGATGATTGTTTTTTCTTATTATTGATAGAGCAACATGTGCTCTTAAATAGAATACAACATACTTAGAAAAGGAAATCCCTAATAAATATTCATCATTGCCCTCAGTCAATTCTATAATTAAGGGTCAATAGTTTCTATAAATACATACACACCTAATCAAATCCTTTAAACCTATTTAAATATAAAATATACAGCTAATTAACACATGTACAACTAGTTATGTTGAGCTGTACTATTTATGTTATGCTAACTATTTATATATAGCATATTCATTGTATAAATTCAGTTGAGAATTTATCAATACAAACTATAGAAGAAATATGTTGTATATTTCATTGTGATTGGAACTCTTACATTGTGAGGTATAAATAGAATACATAAGCTGTACACTAATTTGTTAATAAACAGAGAAATAATTTTCTATAATTGCTGCTACCTAAATAAGGAAATAACAACTACCTAAATAAGAAACTAACAATAATAGATAATAAATCTATTTACAACACTGTCTTGTAACAGCTTGACAAATCAGAATCAAACGATTATGATTTGATATGTGTTAATCTTCAACACAAACCCTCAATCTGGGTGGTAGATGTCTATCATACCCAGATTGGATTTGATATTTTCATAAGTATTCCTTAGAAGAGTTTTGGTTAAGATATCTGCAGTTTGTTTGCATGATGGGACATGATCAATACTTATAATCTTATGATCAATTTTTTCTTTAATGAAGTGTCGGTCAATTTCCACATGTTTTGTTCTATCATGTTGGACTGGATTCTTTGCAATGCTTATAGCAGCTTTGTTATCACATAGTAACCTTACAGAGTGGTTGACATGAATTTTGATTTCATCTAGAATGCTCTTAAGCCACATTCCTTCACAAATACCTAGGGTCATAGCTCTAAATTATGCTTCTGCACTACTCCTCGCCACTACAGATTGTTTCTTACTTCTCCAAGTTACTAGGTTCCCCCACACAAATGAACAATAGCCTGTAGTCGATTTTCTGTCTGTGGAGCATCCTGCCCAGTCTGAATCTGTATAAACTTCAATGTCCCTGTTTGAATTCCTCTTGAAGTGGAGGCCTCGGCCTGGCGTGCCTTTGAGGTATTGGAGGATTCTATTCGCCATTTTCAAGTTAGACTCAGTTGGATTTGACATGTAGCGACTAGCCAAGCTTACAACGAACCCAATGTCAGGCCTAGTGTGAGATAGGTAGATTAGTTTCCCAACTAGACTTTGATATCTATCTTTGTCGACTGGTGGACTTTCATCTTCTCTTCCTTTAATTTGTTCTTTTGGTGTATTAGCTGCCTTGCACCCGAGCATTCCAGTTTCTTGAAGTAAGTCAAGGGTGTATTTCCTTTGTGATACATAGATACCATCCTTTGTTCGAGTAATTTCCATCCCTAAAAAATACTTAAGTTGTCCCAAGTCCTTAACTTCAAATTCCTTTGCCAAGAGTCCCTTTAAATGATCAATTTGATCATAATAATTTCCTGTAATAACGATATTATCAACATAAACAATAAACAAAGCTACATTTCCTTCCATGGAGTGTTTAATAAACATAGTGTGATCTGATTAACATTGGTTGAACCTGTTTTTCTTGACAACTCGAGTCAATCTATCAAACCATGCCCTTGGAGACTGCTTGAGGCCATAAAGGGATTTTCGGAGCCTGCACACCATATTTGCGGTGCTAGATGATTCAAGTCCAGGAGGAATTTGCATATAAACTTTCTCTTCTAGGTCACCATTTAAGAAGGCATTCTTGATGTCTAGTTGATGGAGTGGCCAATATAAATTTGCAGCCAAAGAGAGAATAACTCTAATCGAGTTTAGTTTGGCCACCGGTGCAAAAGTCTCTTCATAGTTTACTCCATATGGTTGAGTAAATTCCTTTGCTACAAGTCGAGCTTTGTACCGATTTACACTCCCATCTGCATTATACTTCATGGAGAATATCCATTTGCATCCTACCGGCTTCTTCCCTGCAGGTATGCTTGTAATCTCCCAAGTGCCATTTTTAATTAAGGCCTGAACCTTTTCAGTTACGGCTGCTGCCCCATTCAGAATTTTAGAGTGCCTCATTGATGTTGCTTGGAATATGTGTATTGTCAAGAGCTGTTACAAAAGTCTTGTAACTCTGGGACAATTCCATAAGATACAAATCTTTCAATGGTATGTTTAGTACATGATCTAACATTTTTTCTCAAAGCAATAGAAATATCAATATCATTAACATTCACAGAGTTAGGAGCAGTATTACTTGAGGGAACGCCATTTTCTAGAGTTTTAGAGGTTTCTTGGTTCTGCCTTGGAGCTGTGTAGGACTCTATTACCTTCTTGCTCTTCCTGGAGTACACTTTCATGTTGTTTCCTGATGCAGTTTCTGTTGTAGGGGCTGTTGTTTCTACTGCAATTTCCTCTGCATTTTCTGACATAGTTTCTTCTAGTCCACGTGTAGGTTCTGCAGTTTCTGTTGCATTTTCATTTGGTTCAGATGTAGATTTTGATGCCTCAACAGTGAGTTTGGGTTCAGTTAGCTCAAGTTCCAAAAGTTGGGATTCTACCACTTTAATTGGATAGGTGTTCTCCCCTGAATGCCAACTTTGGGGTAATATGGTTGATTCTCAAAAAAGGTTACATCCATGGTGTGGTAGAATTTTTTGATTTGATGTGAATAACATTTGTATCCCTTTTGGTGAGGAGAGTAGCCGAGGAATGTACATTTAATGGATTTCGGGTCAAGTTTACTGTGTTGGGGATCAAGATTATGGACAAAGGTTGTGCATCCAAATATTTTCAACGGAATAGATGTAAGGATACGATTGGTTGGGTATAAGGTTTGGAGAGTGGAGTAAGGGGTATGAAAGTTAATGATCCGGGAAGGCATTCTGTTTATTAGATAGGTTGCAGAGAGGACAGCTTCTCCCCAAAAACTGGTTAGGTACGTTTGTAGCTAGCATGAGAGATCGGGTTACTTCTAGGAGGTGTCTATTCTTTCTCTCGGCAACCCCGTTCTGCTGAGGTGTATCCACACATGAGGTTTGGTGTATTATTCCATGCTGCATAAAGTATGAGCTTAGTGCAGAATTATAGTACTCACGACCATTATCACTCCTAAGCACTCTAATTTTGCTTTGAAATTGTGTTCGCACCATGGTACGAAAACATTCAAATATCCTACCAACTCCGATTTGTCTTTCATAAGGTAGATCCAAGTGATCATCAATAAAGGTGACAAACCATCTTGATCCAGTTACATTTCTGACCCGTGATGGTCCCTATACATCGCTATGAATAAGATAAAAAGGTTAAGAAGGTTTATAGGGTTTAGGTGGGTGGGGGTTGCGTGTATGTTTGGACAATTGACAAATTTCACATTGAAACAACTTCTGATTTTTATTGAATAATTTAGGAAGCATTTCTTTCATGTACATAAAATTTGGGTGGCCTAGTCTATAGTGCCACAGCATTGCAGAATTTTCACTACATGCAGAAACTACAGTGCAAGAGGTTGCCTCGGATTCTAGTTTAGATGCTTTAGCCTGAAGGATATAGAGTCCAACACATTCTTTAGAAAGGGTACCATCAACAATTCGAACAGTCGAATCATTTTGACATGGAGAAAAGCTATCAAAGACATTCAAATCTCCAGTCATGTGATCAGATGCTCCTGAGTCAATAATCCATGAATTTTGTTTTCCCCTGCTAGTGTTTAGAGCATGCAAAAAATTACCTTTTTATGCCACAGTAGCTGTACCAATTGTTTGTTGAAGCATTTTTTGTAAGGCTTCCATTTGCTCCTTGTTGAATGGTGATGAGTGAGAATTTACCTCAGCTGTGTTCCCTCTGCTGTCCCGGTTTTTGGTCCATGATGGCTTTCCATGACCCGGTTTTTGGTCCATGATGGCTTTCCATGACCTAGTTTCTTGCAGTGGTCACACCAAGGCCGAGTTTTCTTTTGGAAAGAACGTTGATCTCCCCTTGCTGCCATTGCAGATCCTTCTATAGATGAGGCTGCACTGGATTTTCCAAGCATCACTTTTCTCTTGCTCTCCTCTCTTCGTATTTCCGAGAATGCTTCTCGAATTTTTGGAAGAGGTTTGGTTCCAAGGATTCTCCCACGAACTTCATCAAGTTCTGTGTTCAAACCTAATAGAAATTTGTAGACTATCTTTCTCCACCAATTCTTTGTACTTCTTTTTATCATCTGTGCAGCTCCATTCAACTTCATCATATACATCCAATTGCTGCCAGTGACGATTGAGAGTATTAAAATACTCTGTGACTGAGCGGTCATCTTGACGCAAATCATGGAGTATGCTCTTTATTTCAAAGATTGCAGATGTATTGTCGACATTAGAGTAAGTTTCCTTTACGGCATCCCACATCTCTTTGGCAGTGTCATAGTACATGAAATTTTCTCCAATTTCATTTGTCATGGTGTTTAGTAGCCATGACATTAATAGACTGTTTTTTAATTGCCATTTTTTCGATGTTGGAATCCCCCTTTTTTGGACACTTGGAGTCTCCTGTGATATAACCTTCCTTCCCTTTTCCTTGAAGGTAGATTTTGACCGAGAGCACCCATTGATTGTAATTCTGGCCATTTAATTTGTGACCAGTGATATGAAGAGCATGTCCTTCTGCCAAACTGTTGGCTGAATTTTTTGCTTTAGTATCTGCCATGGGTGGTGCTCAAGGTTTAGGGATGGTTCTGATCTTGTGCTCTGATACCATATAGAAGAAATATGTTGTATATTTCATTGTGATTGGAACTCTTACATTGTGAGGTATAAATAGAATACATAAGTTGTACACTAATTTGTTAATAAACAGAGAAATAATTTCCTATAATTGCTGCCACCTAAATAAGGAAATAACAACTACCTAAATAAGAAAATAACAATAATAGATAATAAATATATTTACACCACTGTCTCGTAACAGTTTGACAAATCAGAATCAAATGATTATGATTTGATATGTGCTAATCTTCAACATAAGTGTTTTCAGTTTTATGTTCTTTAGTGATTGACCTTGACGGTGAATACGGGTACTGTTGGAGCTGAAAGTGTTGACTCAGAGTCAAGAGTGAGTCCAGGGAGTCATGCTCTAAAGGCAAAGTTGATGTCTATAACCTCTTCTTTCCAGTTTCAAGCTTAATTAGTGATTTGAATTGCTTGAATGTTGAAAACACACCTGACTTCTTCTTGATTAGGTATACCCACAATCTCCTAGAGTAACCATCAATGAATGATACAAAATATTTTGCTCCACCTAGGGACATTTGCGGTGACTCCCACATCAGAATGAATTAAGTCAAGTATGTGTTTGCTCTTAGTAGTTTATCTATCAAACTTCATCCTATGTTGTTTGCTTACCACACAATGCTCACAAAATGGTAAACTTACTGATTTGAGCCCAGGTAAGAGATCATGGTCCGCAAGAACTTTCAAGCCTCATTCTGACATATGGCCTAGTTTGCGATGCCACATTGTTGTTGAGTTTTCTTGACTAGTTGATGCAACTGACACATCACCCTCTTGCAAGGTCTATCCCATAAGAATGTATAGATTTGAAGATAGTTTTTCTGCCTTCATCACTACTAGAGCACCTATCACCACCTTCAAGATCCCACCTTCAATATGGGTTTTACACCCGAGGTCATCTAATTGTCCAATAGACAATAAATTCTTCTTCAACCCTTTCACATGCCGTACCTCTTGAATTGTGCGAACTATACCATCATACATTTTTATTTTTACAGTACTGACACCAGCAATTTCTAAGGCATAATCATTTCCCATGAACACTGATCCTTCTGAGATAGGTCGATAAGTGTAAAACCAACCTCGTCGAGGAGTCATGTGACATGTTGTTCCTGAATCAATTGTCCAAACGTTAGTGAGCTATTTACTACCCTTGGAACCAGTTGTTGCTCCGCCATATAGAATCTCTCCATCATCAGAGGTATTGGCAATACATCCTTGAGATGAACTTGCCTCATAAGACTTCCCACCATTCTTCTTAAACCAACAATCTCTTTTCAAGTTCCCTTTCTTGCCACAATTGTAGCATCTCACATTCATCTTACTTCGAGATTTTGATCTACCATGATTTTGGCTCTCACAAGGGCCACACTCCACTGATATGCCTCTCGTCATTGTCAAAGCTTCTACTTGTTTTGAGTTTTCTTGACGGTCTTCCTTATTTACACGCCTGGACTCTTCCTCAAGAATAACTCTGTCAACTACATCAAAGTATAGACGGTCTGTAACATTATTATTTGTTAAGTTAACAATGAGTGGATCATATGAATCTGGTAAGCTATAAAGTAGAAGTTCTACACGTTCATTTTCTGCTATGCTAAAGTTTGCCGATGTAAGTTGAGCAAACATTGTATTTAGAGTGTTGATGCGATTTGTCACAAATGTAGATTCACTCATTAGAAGAGTGTAGAGTCTTCTCTTTAAGAAAATGCGGTTGTGCAGTGACTTGACCTCGTACAATTTGATGAGAACATCCCATATCTCCTTTGCAATTTTCTTTTCGGCAACGCTAGACAAAACTGAATCCGCCAATGCTAAATGCAAATTGGCAACAGCGTTGCTATCCATCTCATTCCACTTTTCGTCTGATATTCCCTCTGTTCTACCTTCAATTGCTGCTAAGCAATTATCCTTCCTCAAGATTGCCTTTATCTTCAATTTCCACAGGGAGAAATTACTCCATTGAACTTCTCAATCTCAAATTTTGTCGTCGTGTTAATTTCAATTGAACCGGCTTGCACAATTTCACCGTGAATAACAAAGTATACATGGACAGTATTGTATATATTTTACCGCACACCGGAACAAATCTGGTATACATTAACAATCACTGTAAAAGTATACAATAACACGTATGAATAGTAACTGTGAACAATATTCACAGCAGAATATGGACCAACACCAAATGCTTTGATACCACTGTTGGGTATCAGAATAATATGAAATAATAATAACACAACTAAAATATGAGAAAAGAGTATAGGAATGAGAAGAAAAAATTAATTCAAATTCTTAAATGATTATGGGATGATTGTAAAACTACAATATGAGTTATTTATTTATAAGAGTATCATATACTATAATACATATTTAGTGAATTCTACGAAAAATTCTCTTCATCATAGAAAGCAATGATTCTTATTATATTGACATTTTCTTTCTACCAAAACAAATATGGCTTTATGTCTTCACATGGTATCCTTTGATAGAACAAACCCAGCAGTTGAACAATTCTCGGAAAATTCAACAGCAAATGAAGGAACCTTATATGCGAGAGAATGTGAAGAGGAAGCATCTAGCAAAATATTCGAAAAACAAGAGAAAAAGAATCAACATCAGGGAGAACCATAGAAGAATTAACTTCAAAAAAAGAAGATGAAGTTTTCTTGAAAGCATCTTAAGAGAAAAATGATTATGAGACAACTAAGCTATATTACAAGCAATTATTTAAAATTAGTGCTCAGTTGATTGAATAAAATGACAGGATTAAAAAACATAACTTAGACCTTAAAGAGTATCTAGAGTTTCTTGAAGATAGCAACAAAAAAGCTTAAGTTAAAAATCACCAATATTAGAAATGACCAATATTAAAAATTTAACAAAAACTTGTGAGACTTGTGTCTCATTTAAAAAGTAAGTGACAAATCTAGATGAAATCCTAAGTAAATTTACAAAGGGGAAAGAAAACATTTATTTGATCTTATCAAGTCAAAGACCTTTCTTAAATAAAAGCGGACTAAGATTTAAATAACATAAAAGAACTCCTAAAGGATTAGGCAAGAAGAAAAAGGACCGTCTCATTTATAAATGCCCACATTGCAATAAACTTTGCTACATAGAGCCCTTTCTGCTTTGATAAGTTGAAAAGGTCTAAAGGTAATAACCTTAGACCTTCTGGAAGAACTAACACACTTAGACCCAAGAAAATTTGAGTACCAAAGGTGAAACCCTAGTATATTTTATAGTGATGATTTGTAGCTCAAAGTTGTATTGTAAGTAAAGTTGTGGAAAACAAAGAGTATACTTTCAAGGATACCATTTTTTTAGAGTCTCTAATCCAATAATGATTGATGATGGTGGATATCAATGAGAGTGATCAAAACAAGGTTTTTTGTTTAGGATATCTCAACATTCCTAATCCTCAGTGATTAGATAATCTTATAATAGGTTGAGTGGATACATCTATGATGGACATATCCATCTTGTTGTTTAAACCAACTCTCCCACCCAACGATTCGCAAAGAAGGATACATCACAATATGTTGGTGTTCCCTTTAAAGAGGGTAATTTTATCAAGACTTATTAATATTTGTTTCTTGCTCTTCCAATGAATTGCACCCCAGCTAGTGTAAATATCCATCTAAATGTAGATTTATTATATTCAACAATCAATATCCAACCTGCGTCGGCATGTCCTTCTAAAATGGGAAGAAATCTACCATAATGGAGACAAAATTTTTTATTTTCATATGATTGCCGAAAATACTAATGATGGCCTTCCAGTGCTCACCATTTGTATTGCTAGTAAGATCTACTCATTTTACTAATTACAAATGCTATGTCGGGTCTAATACATTGCATGCACTTGCATATTCGAATTGAGCCACAACTCTTTTGTCATTCTTTTGAAGTTTGACACTAGGATCAAATAGAGTGGTCACTTAAAGCGTAAGTGTTTGAACTTATCAAACATTTTCTCAATATTGTGTATTTGAATAAGTTCATAACCCCACTATTTCGCTTTACTTTGATCCACAAAAGTGAGCCAACTAGCCTAAGATCATTCATCTTGAATGTGGAAGTTAGAAACCTTTTTTTTTTTAATTTCATTCATATCATTGTTAATGATCAATCATATAATCAACATGGAGACAAATGAATATCACAATATTCTCACACAACTTTGTGTACAAATACTTGTAATAAGAATCAGATGAAAAAGGTTTTTAGATAATTATGCATGATGATGCAAGAAGATTTTAGATGAAGTGAAAGATAAAATTATGAGCAATTTAAAGTAGTATAATAAATTGCAATGATCACCTTATTTATGTTCACTTGAATTTATATGTTAAACCTTCTTGACCAACTTCATCATTAATGTGCATGACACTTTTGAACCTTTTCTTCTTTGATAATCATTGTCTTCATCAAAACTGAACTAGATATAAGATGTAGTCCTCATAGTCTCCCCTTTTTTGATGATGATAAACTCTTTAATTTTGTGTTTTAATAATGATTGAATAGTCTCCTCTAAGTTGTGTGTCTCCCCTTAATTAGTAAATCTTACAATAACAGAGTCAACCTTTTGATGTCATTATTTCACTGGTTGTTTTAATCCATACAAGGATTTGTCAGGATTCTTGGGATTGACATCCGGAGAGATAGAAAGCAGTCGAAATTATACTTATCTCAAGAGGCATACCTACATAAGGTTCTTGAAAAGTTTGGTATGCCGAATTCAAAGCCCGTTGTGACTCCGACAAACCCTCAATTCAAGCTAAGTATAAATTAGTGTCCCAACACTGATGTTGAAATAACTTATATGAACAATATTCCATATGCTAACGTAGTAGGTTCTTTAATGTATTCTATGATATGTACTAGACCCAACATAACATATGCAGTAGGTCTGGTAAGTAGGTACATGGTGAATCCTGGAAAGACTCACTGGCAAGCATTGAAATGGATTTTAAGGTACATAGATGGGTCTCTTAAAAGACTTTTTATTTATGGTGGAACCTTGGGTGAAGATAGTAAAGCAGCAATCGAATGATATGTCGACTCTGATTATGCAGGTTGTATGGATTCCAGAAAATCTATATCTGGATATATGTTCACTATGTTTGGGACAACAATCAGTTGGAAATCAACACTTCAGAAGGTCGTTGCCTTATCAACCACTGAAGCGGAGTATATTGCCCTAACTAAAGCTGTGAAGGAAGCATTGTGGCTTGAAGGTTTTTCAAAGGAGCTAAAACTTCAAGGTCGAGTTATCACTGTTAAATGTGATAGTCAAAGTGCAATACACCTGTCGAAGAATTCGACCTATCATGAGTGAACCAAGCACATTGATGTAACGCTGCATTTCATCAGAGGGGTAATTGAGCGTGGAGAAGTCCAAGTGCTGAAGGTTTTGACATATCATAATGCTGCTGATATGATCACCAAAACGTTGCCCAGTTACAAGTTTTTCCACTGTATGCAGTTAATAAAGTTGCATGAAGAAAGCTAGTGTTTTGATGTTATAGAGTTAGATCCAAGGTGGAGATTTGTGTGATGTTGGATCGAACTCTAGTACAGTCGAAGGGTAGCTTCTAGTTCGACAGGAATTAAGCATGAGGTCGAAGTATGTTTGCATGCTGTTGTCGGAGTAATGTGTGTTGTAGTCGAAGTTTATTCTAACATGCATTAGTCAATATTGCTAGGGTTGTTAGCATGTTGAATTGGACCTTGCTTGTAAGCCCAAGTATTTAAGTTAGCATGTACCCTAAGTTAGCTTGTAATGGGTAATTGTTAAAAAGCCCATCAGGTTAGTGTGCTATTTTTATTACAAATAAGATACTAGTTTCTCAATCTTGGAATACGAAAAAATAGGAAGATAAAATCCTAATTTCAAAAGAGAGAGGTTATTTTGTTATTCTTGTATACTTGTAATCTTGTTCTAAGAGAAAAGGAAAGAATAGTTGTTTAATAACCAATCCTTGTTGTTTTCTTCTTTATTAACCCTAACCCTTGTGTGCTTCTTGATCATTAAGAAACTGTTTATACTTAGTTTTAAGGTATCTGATTCACAATATCTTCTATTTTATCCTTGAAATTGAAGCCTCGATGACCACTATTTGAATACTTTTAAGATTATTAGAAAAATTAAATTGCAATCAAATGGACCGAGGCTAGAATCGTGAATGATGTCACTTTTCTTAAAAGTATTTCAAGCACTCTCTTATAGTCTTAGAGTTGGAAAACAAGAATGCCCAAAATAATCCAGTCTTCTAATCGAATTTGCGCAAGACTGATGAAGATTCGAATGCAGGGATGAGTGTCTAGAATTATGTGTAGAGGATGCACAATTTTATGTTATGATTTCAAAATTTTGAAAAATGTATTTATAGGTTATGCATGTGTTGTTTCACAAAGTTGCAATTCTTGATGAAACGACACATTTTTCAGCATAAGTATGCAACGGTTCACACGTGGTTACATTATGCATCATTTCATGAAGTGTTGCATATTTCGAATTCAAAATTCAAACTTTCATGCATTTATTGTCATTTACTCAATTGCACACTTCTTGTCATATTGGAACACTCACATGAGCATTAATTGTCCATAATTTCCAACATAAAGATTGAATGTGAGATCATGGAAAATGTAGGTATCAAAAATCGTTTCCCATGTAATGCACCATTGTTCCATACTGGAACCATAAATGTAATGAGGATCATAGATAATGGTAGACCTTATCTTCCGTTATGGTAGAAAGAGAGAGATTGACTTGTAAGGTTAACATTAAAATGCTTAAGTCAGTATGTGGGAGAAAAAAGTGAATTGAAATTGAATTTGAAATCGAGTACTTGAATTAGCGCTCTCTATATATATATAGTAGAGAGAAAATAACAAACTTGTTGTTTGTTAGGCGTAGATCACATAAAGTTATTGAATGCATCTATGTTTGGATCCTCTGTATTCATCAATAGGATAATTTTCGTGTACTGAAAGAATTATAGAAAGATTGCAGCTCTTTCAAAGTGATCGACCGAAATCAATATGGTTGGTCCAAAATAAATAGTTACCACATTTCAAATACAATTCATACAAAACTGACACATGAAGCTTAAATTGACTTACGAGTTTATTGTTTTTAATACCATTAAGATGAAACAATATATGTAACCCCAACAAAACTAGTTTTATGCTTTGGTATTATGTTTCTGCCACTTCCAGGCCCTAACAATCATATTGGAAGGAAAAGAGATCGAATCGGCTGAAAATCAAAGAAAAAGGCAAGAGTCAAAATTCCCAGTACAAAAACCAAGGACCTATTATGGGTGCCCGTAACTGAATTTAATGTCATTGCCCAAAAAAGATAGCGTTCATGCCAAGAATCCAATGGCCTGATACGCGTGCCCGTAACAGGCAGACGCATTTCCTTTTCTTTGTTTCCTTTTTCGGTTCAAGGGGTTATTGTTTGTAATGGCAGACACATTGCCGATTTAGGGGATATTGAATTAAGAAGGAATTTATTAGAAATATTTATTCCATATTTGTTTGGATGGATTTAAAAACACATAGGTAGCGAGAGTGAATATTCTAGAATTTTTCATCGTACAATTTACTTTTCTCTGCATATTTGCTTTCTCTGTAAAAGTCTCCTTGGGAGAAATTGGATCAAAGTTATTTTGCAATTACAAGAGCTTTAATCAAGTTTTGATTTATTGTTCTTTTATTATAATCGTCATTGTTATCATATTTGTTTATTTGAAAATTACCCTGTTTGTGTTGTTTCTCCCTACGAGTGAGTAGTCCCTTGGGGATTAAGGGTCATGAGACCTAACTTATGGCTATCTATATGATTAATTTCGTTCATTACAAGGATTTGGAACACATTATTTTAAAATCTGATTTTTTCAATTAACACTTTCATTACGAAAGTAAAAAGAGTTCTCAGATATTGATAATAATCTGAAAGGACTTATATCAATACCCGATAACGGATTTTCAAACAATTAAGTCCAATGATACGAAAGCACTGAGAAAAGTTTAATAAATGTTCCATTTTAATAGTTACACTATGATATTGAGTTCTCGATAAATAATTCTGAACAAGCAAAAGCTGACAAATTATTTATCGGAACTAAGACAACACGCAGGCAAAAACAGTTGTTGTCTACAAAAATCTATTTTCCTATAATCCGCGCGAGATTCCTTGTAACATGAATGAATTAACTATATCGAGATGTTAAAGTAAGGGATTATGACACTAAATCCTGCTTGTTTTGATTAATTCTCAAATTATTTGCACATAAGTTGTTTATCCAAAAGTGCTTTTAAAGTAAGCTATTTTGACTTAAGTGTTTTTTTTTCACTTAAGTTTGTCTGTTTCCAACTATTTAATTGCTCTATCTTTACAGCGATATGATAGATTTCAGTACTTAACCATTGGTCATTGTGGTTTGACAACTTTTTACTACTCTGACATCAGTCGTGCACTTGCGGTGTGTCAAGTTTTTGGCGTCGTTGTCGGGGACCAATTGCGTTAATATTGAAATTCTATCTGATCATCATAAAGACTAGAGCTTTTTTTTAACTCTATTGTGTTTGTTTGTTGTGGTTCTGTTTCCCTTGTATGCGAGGAACTCGTTTTGATTATTCTAATCTGCTATCGTAGAGACTATAACATTTTTTTTCTTTTTTGTTGTTTCTTTTGTGGTATACATGAGATTTGTCCAAAATATGTTGTTCAATTATGTGAGCAATAACCATGGAAACTTTTATTCCAATACCTATAACCCAGAGTGGATGGATCACAAATATTTTCACTATGATAACCACTTCCATTATTTCGAGGAACCACAAAATTTCCAACAGTCCAACATTGATATGTTAATGGAGAATTTCATTGAGACAAAAACTCACTCTAACTTAGAATATATGATATAGAGTTGTGTGGAAACACAAACTCTTATGAATGAAGAGGTTAGAAATCAAAACCTCATCACCATTGAGACACTTAGACAGTTGAACACTACAGTGGAAGATGTTATTACCCATGCCAAAATGTTAAAGACTCAAATCTCCCAAGTAGAAACAACAACAAGTTGCTTTTTCCGTCCCTCCCAGATTATTTTTGGGGTAATCTGAACTAAACCCCAAAGGGCGTGTTGTCATACCTTAAATTTGTTCTACCTTTTTTAAAATTTTCGTATTTTTTCGATTCCATTTTTAATTTTTGCATCGTCTGCTTAGTTTCTTGTTATTTAGACACGTGTCCGCTCGCAATTGGTTGATTTGTCAGAACTTTATCTTTTTGACCAATTAAGGTGTGACATGTGGTTTAAGAACTTTTTGTAATAATTTTTATTTTTCATGTTACTAATTATATATATATATATATATATATATATATATATATATATATATATATATATATATATATATATATATATATATATATATATATATATATATATATATATATATATATATATATATATATATATATATATATATATATATATATATATATATATATATATATATATATATATATATATATATATTATATATATATATATATATATATATATATATATATATATATATATATATATATATATATATATATATATTTCGTTTTTATAAATTTTAGTTTATTTTTATATATTTTTTAATTAGTATTTGTTAATATTTGTTTATTAGTTATTATATCTGTTATTATCAATTAGTAATTAATAGAGTTAATTAATTGAAAACAAAAAAGAAAATAATTAAGAGAAAAAAGAATCAGGTTTTGAGAAAGAGAAGCCCAGTTTGGAGGCCCAGGAAGGTTACACGATATAAGGAGAAGGAATTTCAGGGTGAAAAGGGAACCCTAATGTCTGTTACTGTTCACCTAGCCCCTTTCTTAAACCCTAACGTCGTATAGTTGCTGCTATCCTTGAGAAGAAGCATAGAACAACTCGCGGCAACACAAGCAAATTTTCAGCCTGCCGTGATTCCGCCCCCGTAGTGAACATCCAAACCAAACCAGATCCAACAGTGAAGAACACCGTCTCGTTTCCTTCGGACAGTCCCGACACAGCGCATACGACAGGTAATATTTCACGCTTCGTTGTTTATATTTCATATCGCATGATTTCGTATGTTGATGTATTTTGTTTAGGAATTTGTCCAGATTTTTTTTCTGCTGTTTGTGATGCTAGCAGTGTTAGTGTCATTGCGTAATGCTATTATGGGTCCTAAACCATATCAATTTCAAACGTTTTATTTAAGTCATATTTTCATATTTTTGTCGTTGAAGTATTGTTGCACTACCATGGCTTGCATTTTACTGTCAAAATATTAGGTTGGCATCAATTTTAATTTGCAAACCTCATGCTAAGGACTTTTATAGCATTCTTGTGGAGGTCAATTCTTGGTTTAGATATTGAGTGTCACTGTGAAACTTTTACCTGTCTTACTCTGACTGCACTATCATTACAAATAGTAATAATAATATAATAATAAAAAACTAAATAGCCACAACCACATCATAAAATGCAGGGCTTAATAATTTGTGAACGTCAATGAGTTCAATTTCCACGTCAAAATTGTGTTACAAACAATAATTTGTTAACTTTTCAACATTTTATAAAATTGAGATTTTTTTAAATATTTAAATTATAAATTATATTTTTAATCAAGATTATATTTTTAATCAAAAATTAGGATTTTGTCGTTTGCCCCCTTTGTAAACCCTCCTAGCCTCTCATCTCTCTCACTATCTACGGTGCCACTTTCTTTCATTTGGGGCTTGCTGATTTCTTTTATTGTTAGGAATTATGTTATTTGGATATATGGTTTTTGATTAACAAATGTGTTCAGGTCTTAACTACACTATTTGCAGTAATTGATACGACCCCATGAAGAAAGTTAGAAACTTGAACAAGAGATTGGAAAGACCCGTTGAGTTGGATAAAATCAACAATGACACTAGGCTTCACGATGTCGATTGGATTTGCTCTCTTTCAGAGTCTCAGATTGTAACTTTATTTTCAATTCTTTTAAAATCGAGCTGCTAATCAAATTGACGAGATCACCATCTCATTATTCAAATGTTTTTAAATCTTGGCAGGATTTTATGATTAGCTTGAAACTGTTGATCACTAAGCGTGCTGAAAGGATAGGCTGTAAAAACTTGGCCAACAGATTTGACCTTAAGATAATTCGAGCTATTGGTATGTCCTTGATTTTGCAATATGTGTTATGTTCTTAGAGTTTGAATTATTGAGATTTAGAGTTGGATTTAATTGAATATTGTTGTATTCATTTATAATAATTGAAATTCTTAAATGTCTCTGGAAAACAATCCGCTTAGCTATTAGTTGAACTATTTCAGTATCTGAATTTTTAACGATTTGTGAATCTTTATTTGTGCAGCATTTGTTTTGATGGAAAATCTCAAAACAGAGGTAAAAGAAACATCATTTTTAACAGACATGGTAAAATCTGTTGCTTTCTTGGATGCGTGCAATATACTTAAATGTAGTAATGAAGTTTCTGCAACTATTGAAGAGCTTAGTAAAGCTGTTGGTGCTGATATACAACCTATTCTAGTAACAAGGTACCTATGCCAAACTCTTATGTAAACACATTTTCAGGTCTTAGCGTCAAATATGATATTATTAATACAACTCTCTCGAGTCCAAAGATTGAATATCTGAAGTGTGACTTGAGTGATCTGATGAGAGTTTCCTATGTGCGTTGGACCTCTCGCATCCGGATAAGACACCAAAAGTCTAGTATTGAGTGTAAGATGGGTTTGTGCTTGCAGTACTACGTTGAGTGATACATGACCTGAAAGTTTTTGAGTTATTTCCCTCATCTTACAAGTCAATTGTGTAAAGTTAAGTTAGGCCCAAGTTAAATTCTATGTAGTTATCCTTGGTCGGTTGAGTCACACTTCAGAGGCTCAGTGTTTGAGGGGTGTGTTAATTGTTCTACATTATGACCTGAAAGTGTGTTTATAAGAGGGGGTATTCATTCATGAAATTCAACAATGCTATCATCTGCACTTTAGCTGTTTTTAATATTTTTATTTATGTTTACAGTTCGACGCCAACTTCCAAAAGAAAGAAGCGGAAAGTTGGAAGTAAAGAGTAAAAGATTTTATCCTGGGAGGACCTGAAATTCTCCTTACATGTGCTGTGAAAACACTGATTTTGAGTGTTTCCACAGGCTAATTAGCTAGTAATTTTTTTATTTGCTTAGCATTAAAGATTTTGTGCAAGATTGTATAGATGTGAGAAAAAATCAGTGCGGAAAATGAAAATATGAAGTTTTGCAATGTATCTGATTTAAATATGACTTTTTGTACTTTTTGTACAAGAAGATGAAGTTAAAAAATTCTTAGAAATTTCAATAGGATAAAATTCCAGTTTGAACTTTTTATTGGAAGTTAACATCTTCGATGTTTCTGATTTAAATATTATGATAAGAAGTTTCATTAAGAAATAGTCAACTCAAAATTGTGTCTTTTCAATGAGACTTTGACACATAGTTTGTGTCTTACCAATGAGACTTTGACACGTAGTGTTGAGAGAGAGAGAGAGACTTTGACACATAATTTGTGTCTTACCAATGAGACTTTGACACATAGTGTTGAGAGAGAGGTTGGTTCAATTGTTTTCTTTTTCTATTAAAACTCTGAATTTGTCCACCATTGAACCATCAATTTCAGTGTATTTTCTATGACAGTTGTAGACACTTGAAAGATGTTTGATATATTTGCAAAGGAAGCAAAAGATGGTTGCATATGCGATAAGAGAGGATGAAACAGGTGACCTTCAAAGTGCCTTAAGCATTTTACAATTTTTTGGAAGTGAAATCGAAACTACAAACATCAAACTTCCATCTTTTTATGTCGAAGCTGGGTGGATCTTTGCCGAAACTGTGTGAGATATCGTCGAAACTGTGTGAAATATCTATGTTTCTGATTTAAATATTATGATAAGAAGTTAAAAACATACTAAACAATTATTTTGAGGTCTTCGAATCGATTGGAGTTGTCATACCCTAAATTTGCCCACTAGTTTTTATAAATATTTTCGTATTTTTCATTTTTGTATTTTTTTCATTTAATTTTGTGCCGTTTAGACACGTGTCCACTCCCGATGAAACATTTTTTAAATCTCGACTATTTTTGTCCAATAGGAACGTGACACGTGGTTAAAGGGCATTTTTGTAAATTTCACTTTCATTTCAAGTAGAATATTTTGTACACATTTCATTTACTTTTAGTTTTTATTTATTTATTTATTTAAATATTAAATAGGTTGTTATTTTATTATTAAAAAAAATAGAAATAGAGTTTGTATAAATTTATTTTTTAAATAGATTTTTTTAATATGTTGTTTAGATTTTTATATTAAATAGGTTTTTATTAATATTAAAATTTATTTGTAAATGGTTTTTATTAATAATTTAACTAAATCAGTGTCATCATCATTATTTTAATTTAATTAATCCAAAGTCATTAAGCCTTCAGCTGCCAAGTGTCGTGTATATAAGGGTCTTTTTACTATTCATTACCTTCATCCTCTGAAACCCTATTTTCAGCAGTCACCAACCCTAAATCCTAAGGGACAACCCTAAAACCGGCGGCCGCTCTCCTTGCAATTATAGCTATTCTCTTGGGACACACTATAAAGAGATTTGACAAGAAATACAAAACTATTGAAGAATGTAAGTTCGACAAATAGGACACAATCTTTGTTGTAGTCACTTGTCAATGCATTCTAAATGATGATAAATGTGACTATATTTTAAAAGTATTCTCACCAATTCTCCATCCTCTAAATCCTGCAAAATCAAGTTTCTATTAAATCGGGCAACTAGGTACAAGTTTTTACTAGTGAGAAATATTATTCAAATATAAATACATGATGAACAAATAAATAAAACTCTGATAGAACTTCCCAAGGGATACGTCACACATGCATCTCTGATTACTGTTGTCATCAAACAAATATTTTATAAGATACCTCATAATTTACTTTGATAGATTTTATTGATTATCAGAATGCCATAAACATAATTCCAAAGCAATCAAATCCAAATGTTCACTTACACATAAAATTTACAAGCTAAACAGGGATTTTTATTTGGGCCTGAATTATAATTTTTCATGTTTTTATGTACGCACGTGTACAAATATATATATGAAATTACTATTTTTCCCCTCGATAGGATCTTAGTGCCGTGCTAAGATCCGAGTTTTACGATCTTTCACAAGCTGATTAATCCTATTTAAGATATCGTACATAACTATATCACCTAAAAGGCACATTGCTATACAAAAATAAAATGTCGATCTCTGTTGAAAAAATTTTAGAATTACAATATTCTGCAATATATCTTTGTATATAGCAACATTTATGCAACCGTAAACTTTAGACCAAGAATATGGAGGATAATATTAGACTATATGTATAAATTTTAATGTCCACCACAATCATTCTTCTCCATCACATAATCTGTTCTTTTCTCTTCTCCACCGAGCCCATTCCTTCCCTCTTCAAATGGCTGACAACAACTCCACATCAAAATCTACTTTCCATCCCGCTTTTTCTGTCTCAAACATTAAAAACCACATTCAAATCACCCTAGAAATGGAGAATGTTCACTACGATTCATGGGCAGAATTGTTTCTCAATGCGGCCAATGCCTTTGATGTCGCTGATCACATTATTCCACCCAAGGATACGACTGTTAAGAAAGATGCACAATGGTCCCGACTCGATGCAATCGTGAAACAATGAATGTGGACATATATACATATAGTCTAATAGATAAAAATAAAAACCCGCCATAAAGATCAGAATTCTTCCTCCTAGGAAGAATACAAAGAAGAAACTGAGGCCACTCAGGATGTTTGGACTGAACACGCTTCAACAATTTTCGTAACTCTTTCCACAGGTGATGCACCGCTAAACTGAACGGCCGTTTCCTCTTCATATATACCAAGAGGTTGTTCAATATCCTACCAAAAGCAAAAACAAGGAATGGAGTTAGAATCTTTAAGATTGTCAGTAAATATGCTCTAACAGAACTTACAATGCCTTTCATTCCTCTCCACATTTTGTCAGATCCCTCACGAGTCCTTGCACATCCCATTTAGCAGAAAAGTTCACCACAGCCCAATTCACTATTTTAACAGGTTGCACAAATTTCTGGGAACATTATTAAATCATTAGTGGGAAAAGTTTTTGAAGAAAATATAAAAGTAACAAAAAATTAAGCTGAAATTTGACTTGAATACCTTGTTGTCGAAGTTCCATATCCCATATTTGGGACTGAAATCTTCCCCATTGCCCAACTTCAACTGAAAATATATTTAGCATAAGTTTTACACCATATTGTATAACTTAAAAGATAATTCAAAAACAGTGACTTGTTATAGAAATGCTGAAAATTAATATCTCGAAACTGCTCTATTGGCTTCTAAATAAAGGATAAATGGCACAACCAGGAACAGAAACAAATAAGCGTTTCCACGATAACAGTGATAAAAGATAAATACCATTGGCGCCTGCAAAACCCTCCTATCAAATTGTGTGAACCCAGAAGTTATTGAAATACCACATTTCTGTATCATGGGTTCAGAGTTGTAGTTCATGTTCTTCAATGCCTGTAAATAGGCAAAATAACATACAGTAAAGTGACATTTCTACGACAATCAATTACTCAATGTATAGTAGTTAGACTTATGTTGGACATAACCCTCACTCTCTCTTGGTTAGTAAGTTATATGGGAATTACCACAGCTGAGTGCTTTGATTAAAAGGTTAGTACTAAACTAATATAAAGAGGTTAATCTACCTCAATTGGTATATAAACGGATCGGTTGGGCTTCCCGACATTAATACATGGAAGAGCAGCCGAGAAGGCAAGAGCAATATTTCGTCGATTTACGAAATAATCATAAACGGTGATCTCCTCTGGATCATCTTGTCCAGACTCACACCCTTTCTTCTTCAGAGTAAACCTACAATACACGAATCTTCGTTAACAAGACAACCACCAAACTTCATGTAACATAATACTCAGACATTAAGAAAGTTAATGATGAAGGAAATCAATATATAATAATGAGAGAGAAAAAACTACTTATGTAAATTGCATGGCAATTCACTCAGCCTAGTAATCTTGTACTCTTGGTTGGATGTACTGGCTGTGATCCTCAAATTTTTCAGTCTTTTTGGCCTACACAATTAAATATATAAAAGGACAGGGTCTTGGCATATAAGGACATTTGGACATAAAAAAACAAGTCTTCAGAACATTTGGTTACCTTAACCCAGTCAAGTTTATCATAATCTTTCACTTTTTGATTTGCAATAAAGAAGTCAGCCACTGGCCCGGGATCAACAACAGCAATTGAGGACACATCTAAACAAATAGAAAGAAGTGAGGAATCATAACAAACTAGTATCAATCAGATGATAAGATAGGCAACAAAGGCATCAAGAACAAACCTATATTCAGAGACAGTCCACTCTGTGTGGCTCTAAAGCTGGAATGCAGCCCTCTGAGTCCATGTAAACCTTCTCCTAGATCGTGGTAATAGAAATCATCTCGGTGGAAATTGTACGAGAATAACAAATAGGTAGCCAATGTAGGGCCCAACTCAATTTCGGCAGACAATACCTGGAAACAATATCCTCCATAAGTTGACTACAGCCATCTGAAACAGTAAGGCAACATGAAAAAGATCCATAAAATTCAAAATTATACCTCTCCCACCTTTCCAAACTCAAAATTTGAATGAATGTTACTCTCAGGTATTGCAGTGTTACTGTCGCCTGAAGCACTTTTGAAGCCTGTGTTTAAGCTAACTTCCACTGAATTATCAATAACTTGCAAACTTTTGTCCATACCGAGAATTGAACCTTCCCCGTGTTTGGGCAGTTCTTCCATCCTAACTGCGGTTGAGGAGATAGTAGACGGGGCAGCCACATTATTCAATTTATTTTCTACAACATTAGCAAGGTGAACTGGTTATGTTGTTACTATATCATGATAGATATGAAATGAATCAGAGTCTGTTACAATTGGCTTATTTGAACTTATCTATTAACATAAAGCTTGTGAGATTGTTTGGGAGAACTTAATGAAACAACTTATGACATGTCTACAAGCTCTTTTCAGCTTATTTCCCAAAGCTCTATGGTATATAACATATGATAATAGTTTATAGATTTATATAAGTTCAGCTTGACTTTGTTTTATGTTTCTTTATAGAAATAGCCTATACATAATAACTTATATTATAACCACTTCCAAACAGTGCCAGAGCTTATAAGACTAGTAAAAGTTCTATATGAAGAAAAGGGGCTTTAACCATAACTCACCATTATTGAGATGGATATCAGGATGAAGATCAGACTTGATAGGTTCTTCAATTGAGGAAGTTATAGCAACTGCATTATGAGATTCATTCTGAGAAACTCCTTCAGATTCTTTGTGAGTGGTTGATGAAGCAACGTGCACATTGTTCTCATCTTTTGATGCAGATACATTCTTTCGAGGCGGTTGTTTAGGTTTAGCCTTAGGCGCAAATCTGGCACCTGGTCTAGCTACAAAACAAAACAGTATAAAGAATCAACCAAAACGAATAATGGATTGAAATGAAGAAGAGAGAAAAAAAAAAGTTTGATTTGAATTAGCAGTTACCACGTGTAGTAGGAGTAGTAGGAGTAGCATCACAGGACTTTCATCAAACACCTTTTTATGCTAGTTCACATATGACCTATGTATCAAGCTTGTGACATGTATGTTATCCTTGAACTCTAGAGTGACGTAATGAACATACCCGCCGGTTGTTCATTAGGGTTAAATGATATTGTCATTTCTTTAGATATAACTGGACTAGAGACAATGTTTGGTGGAGAAATAAGACTCGTAGTCCTTACTCACAAAATTTTAGTTCAAAAGGAGATTGTTTTAGCGATATGGGTTCACGTGTGATAAGAGTCATAACTAAGTATTCTGTATTTGCACTAAATCTATCAATAATATTCTGATTGTTCTTCCAAGAAATGCGATTACCTCAAATTAGAACACAATAACCTAAAAAGTTTATGGCCTACTATATATCATTGGGGTCTACATCTGTGTAGGCAACAAAAGCAGTATAGCCTCTATTACAAGAATCAATCCTCTTCCAAAAGAGCCATTTGTGTAGTATCTCAATAATTTGAACTACTACACTACACTGACTGCATAGTTAATAGTCCCAGCTAGTAGCAAGTAAAGGCTGATGCCAAAAACGCTACAGCAGGATGGCCACCATACTAAAATTTTCGATAAAGGTTGAGTAATTTATAACATTAATGCTCAAGATTCAAGGTATGTCATAACTTATAAACATTCATTGGTTTTAAGTTAAGCATTTACAGAAATGCTGAAAATTAATATCTCGAAACTGCTCTATTGGCTTCTAAATAAAGGATAAATGGCACAACCAGGAACAGAAACAAATAAGCGTTTCCACGATAACAGTGATAAAAGATAAATACCATTGAAGTTATTAATTAGTAATATAAGAAAGAAGCAATACTGTCATCTAAACAATGGAAAAGAGTGAAAGAAACTTCAATGAAGAATGTAACACAAAATGGAAACACTGTCGTCTAAACAAGTTGCAAAATTACAACACCTTATCTTCAAGAAGTGACACTTAGTGTATGCTCTTCTTCTTCCGTGACAAGAAGCTTTCCTTCAACAAAATTACAGCACGCTATCGGTATTTCAAGTTGCTTCTTCAATTTTCTCACAACAAAAACCTCTGACTCTTCACATATGGTTAGCACTGTACCGTTCCTACCAAGCCGACCAGTTCGACCAGCTCGATGCGCATAGTGAATCGAATCTGTCGGCAATTCGAGGTTAACCACAAGATCACATTCTGCTACATCCAAACCCCTTGCTGATAATTCATTTGTCACAAGAACTCTAACCTCGGCGTTCTTGAACTTCTTCAGAGTTGTCGACCTACCGAGCTTCCCGAGATCACCGTGTAACTCTGCGGCTTTCACCCCACGAGCTTCCAGTTTGAACACAACATCCTTTAGCTGCTTAGTATGATTCATGAAAACTATCACAAATTTTGCATCCAGGGCATGAATACACCTTCTCAATGTATCAACTTTGTGCTGCAACCTCACTACACAATAATAGTGTTTCAATGCGGGAGGCAGACTCTCGACTGCAGCCTTAGATGGCGTAGTCGAGGTAGTATTCGAGCTCGGTGACAAATTGACCGGCTCGGGAGACAAAGTTTCAAGCGGTACAATTTTCTTAGCTTGAACAAGAAGTGGGTCACAACCCCAGCTTTTCGCTGCCCTTACAACCGAAAACGGAACAGTTGCAGAAACCATAATTAACTGACGCTCGGTCTTTTTAACATTTGAGTTTAGGTCTGCACCCGATCTCCTCCCAACATGCTCCAACAACCGGTGCATATCTTCCCGGAAATTAAACGAAAGAAGCTCATCAACTTCATCCAATACCAAATACCGACAGCCGTGTGTACGAAGTTTCCCGCTTGCACTTAGCTCAGCTATCCTACCAGGCGTACCGACAACAATGGCAGGCTTATTTTTCTTCAGAGCTTCTTCCTGCCTGGTTCGGTTCGCACCTCCCACAAGCTGCTGCACCATTTTCTTATTATCCATTCCCAATATCCTCTCAAACTCCCTCACTATCTGCATTCCAAGCTCCCTAGAAGGAGCAACAATCACCGCTTCAACACCCAATTTCTTCCCCGTCTCATCACCGTCACAATTTTGACCTCTCAACGGCCCGATAACCGACAATATAGGAAGTAGATAAGCCAATGTTTTCCCCGAACCCGTATACGACTGAATTATAACATCACGGTTCTTCAAAATGGTCGGAAGCGCAGCAGATTGAACCTCGGTGGGAACATTGAAACCCTCTTTTCCTAGCCTCTCAATCAAAACTTCCGGAACACCGAGTTCCGAAAACGACTTAGCAGCAAAAGGGGCAGACTCAATTTCTTGTTTGTTCAAAACCCTAACTCCTTTCCTCTCACTAATTCCAAAGGGTTTTCTTTTATTCTTGAACCCCTCAGATGAACCCAATGGCTTAACCACTTTTGATTTAGTTCTAATCTTAGGCTCAGTTTCAGTTTCAAAACCAAGGCTTGAAAGGGTGAGAGAACCATGATTGGGTTGTACATGGCTCATACACCTAACACTACTATGAAACCAAGCAAACCTAGAATTCAATAAAGCCCTTCTCATAGGGAATGATTCTCCAACAAGCACAAGAAACTTGGATGAAACCAAAGATTGCATCTTTTCTCAAATCACACACACGGGAGAAAGAAAAACAAATCAAACTTTGGAAGAAATTAAGATTGGTGAAAAGAGAAGTGGGAAAGTTGTTGCAACTAGAGAATAGTTGAATTTGGGAAATAGAAATTGGGTGTGTTATTTTGTGGCTTCATGAGAGCGGATTTATTTGCTCTGTGGGTGAACCTGTGATGGTTTCTAGCTTCCAAGAAAATCATAAGGGGTTGATAACAAAAAATAGACAAATTAAAATCTTTAGAAAATTTTCTAATTTTTTTGCTATATTTTCTGGTGAAGTCTAGAGTGAGGGCACATTTAAGTCATTGCATCGTTGGATTAAATTAACAGTTTAGATTCAATAAAAATAATGTTTTTTATATTTTGTTCTCTTAACTTCTTCCATTCCATTATTTTAATAATTCTAATTTTGATGGAAAGAATTAATAAAACCCCACCCACATGCCTTTCAGATTTTGGTAAAAAGTCATGGCGAATTTTGTTTTTCTTCTTAATTCCTCTTTCAATGTTTGTTTCTCTCACCTGTTATCCTCTTCAATGTCGGCCAAAAATAAAAGTAATTAAGTTAAGGCTTTGATGTCTTATGAAATGAAGTTTTTTTTTTTATAAATATAATGGTTGAGTTGCTTCTTAACCGTTTCAAGTTTAATTCATCTTTTTTGAAATTATGCAGACGGAATTTCATTTTTTTTCAATTCTTTAAAAAATTGTATTGATGTGTTTAATGAAATCGAAGGGTATAATGGCATTCATAATAGAACAAAATCATCTTTTATCATCATAATGTCAAATTTGATGGAAAGGATGAAGGTTAGGGGAAAAATTTTGTTAAAAAAGAGTTGAAAGTGGAAAGATGTGGAGAGAGGATTGTGTGTGAAAAAACTCTAGATATTCTATTTTTGTTTTTTATCAAATCTGAACTATAAATTATATCTAAGGGTGCAATTGTTTGGAATTACCGGTGAGGAACTTAATTGATCTCTCACTTTAGATTAAATTATTGTTTTGATCCTACCTTTTATAAATTTAAAAGATAATTATTTTTGTGAATGAAGTAAAATAGAAATTAAAATTAAAATTAAAATATTAAGGATGTGTTTGACTCAAATGAGAAGGAAATGAGGGATTTTAAAGGACAGAAGAAAAAGAGAGAGAAGGTGAGATATTTTTAAATTGTATATGTTTTTTATTTAAAAGAGAGGAGGAAAGAAGAGGAGAATTAAAAAAAATTAATTAAAAATATGATTTATTTATGAGAGAAAGAGAAAGATTTTATTATAAAAATATGATTTATTTATTTAGAAGAAAACTCTTGTCAAAAAATTTTATAATATTAAATAATTAAAAAAGTTACAATTTGTCGAGCAATAAAAATATTGAATACATTTGGTTCGTATTATAAATTACTAGCGTTCAGAAGGGCACTCCCGTGCCCGTCTGTCCACTTTTTTTAATGCGCAAAACATAGGAAAATAAACGTGTATATATTTTGTATGAAGTTTTCATCATACTTAGGATTAATTAAAAATAATGTTTTTAAATACCCTCAAGCAGTCTTAAAATCAGAATGATAAATGTATATATACTAAAAAATACTTTAGTGAATTAACTATATATTAATCCTACTATTATTTTAAACATACCAAATTAAAATAAAAGTTAGATAAAAAAAATATGTTGTCTAAACATGCTAATAATATTATTACATTTTGAAAATGATAAACAAAGTTATTCTAAATTATATTAAATAACCCAATAATACAAAGTACTATTTATACTGTGTAATCAATAACGTTCTTTAATAGGAAGGTCGAACATTAAATCTTTATTTTAAGAAGTTTCTTTTTTCTGCCATTGTTTTGCATATTAAATAAAAAATGTAAGACTTTTTTTTAGAGAAAAAAAATAGTGAAATTAATAGTAATTAGTGTAATATAATATTTTTTTATCTTGTAAAGATTTGAATTAATTATTCATACATCCTTTTATCAATGCACTATTAAATATACTATTTCAATCTTTAGTGAAGGATGATTTGGTTAAAAAATCATGGTCTTTATCTTTATACTATTTCAATCTTGTCAATAAAAACTTTAATATAATTGTTAAAGGGAAAAAAAGGATTGTTATAAAAAAAATTATTACTAAAATGCATCATTGTCATTATTTTGTAGTTATGACTAACACATAAATGACTTATTTTTTAATCTTTATTATATGATGATGGTTATTATTTTGTACTAATGATCACCTCATATCTTAAACTTCTTTTTCTATTCTAACACAATTAAACTAATTCTAATCTCATAAATGAAAGGAAAACCCAAATTTTAAATTCAACTTCATGAAAATTGCAGAAAGTTTTACCCCATACCCCGTCATTTATTCTTCTACCCTTATCTTATATTTTTTTTACCAAAATATCCTCATATAAAAAAGTGTAAAATTTTTCTCATTTAATTATTTGATATGAAATTTAATAAATAAATCTAATTTTAAACACTACTTAATTAATATTCTCAATAAATATGGAAAGTATTATATATTTTTCGTAAAAAGATATTAAGGATACTAATTTATATTTGCATGTGATTTGAATGACAATAACTATATACAACACGATTTTTGAGCTAGTAGTTTTTTTCTTCTTCTTATTTTCTAAATACTTCAAGTATGAGTTAACCTGTTTGAAGAAAGATGATGGAAATAGCCAATATCTCGAACCATAATTATAAGTTATCTCATAGTTGAACTAATTATTAAAAAATTATAAATGATGTGGGTATGAGATAATTTGAAGATAATAGTTGAAAGACATTACGGTTCAAAAAAACTGATATAAAAAACATAGAATAATTTTGGACGAACAGTTTCTCATGATATCAGCTATGAGGTAACTTGAAATTGGAAGACATTGAAAAAAAACTAAAAACATAAAATATGAATTAAAAAAGAAAAAAAAAATATTTTTGATAGTAAATTGAAATTAATAAAAATATCAGTTTTTAGAAATATGGATAATTTGTTTTTCATTTTTTATAATATCAAAATTTTAAAAAAATTAAAGTTTAAAAATTTTATAAACAAAATTGTATAATACTTTTACGGAAAATATATAATACTTGTCATGTTTGTTAAACATATTAATTAAGTAGTGTTTAAAGATAGATTTATGTATTAAATTTCAAATTAAATAATTAAATTAGAAAAACTTTATACTTATTTATATAAGGATATTTTGGTAAAAAAATATAAAAGGTAGGGGTAAAAAAATAATTGATAGGGTATCGGGTAAAGTTTTCAAATTGCATCACAATTCTTAAATTCCTAAAGAATCTGAAAATTTCCCTCTCTTCCTCATTATTGTATAAACTATAAAAATATATAATTAACAAAAAAGACAAAACAAAAGAATTGAAATACACAATAGTAAAAAAGTTTTTTTAAAAAAATAATAGATAGAGGGTAAAAAAAAAGTATTGAATTCAACAATATAAACAACTTCTTTACAACATATAAAGAAAAAAAAAAAGATTAAACTATATTAAAAATTCAGAAAAAAAAGGAAATAAGAAGGGAATAGAAAAGAATTAAAAGAACCAAAGTAATAATAATTAATAGAATAAAAAGTACAGTAAGAATAATAGAAGTTTTAAAAACTAATAACAATATACCATAAAGACAACTGATGATAATTAAACTATAAAAATATTATTGTCTACTGAACAAGAATAAGAAAGTTTCTAACATTTTCTAAGTTTTCGCTCTCTTCTTAGATGATTTACCTTTATTTTTTTTATATAATACAAAACATACTTATTGCTTATATTTAAGAATAATTTAGAGAATAAAAAAGAAAGAAGTCAGTGCAACTACTACTATTGTTAAGGGTAGCAAGCAAAAGCTTACATTTTTCCTTAATAACTACGATTAAGGATAACAAAAGCATACTTTCTTTTTTCAACTCCTTTTATTTTGTGTATATTGTAGACACATAATTTAATGCAACAAATATAATCAACTATCTCTATATTACATTTTCCCAATGGTATTGTGGTTAAATTAGGTATCCATGAACTATCATTGCAAAAACAATTCATCGAAAACCAATATATCATCTGAAGATGATTTCTCATAAATTTTCTTCTTCAATCACTTTCTGTAATATCAAATCAAAACTATTCTCTGCAACACAATTCAATTAAATTTAATTCACCTCATAGACATCAATGTAAATGGTTAATTCTCATATCATACTTCGGTGAATATAGCATCCAAATTGACACAGACCACACATAATCTATAGATAAACAAACATGACTTACATGTGTGGAGAAGGAAAGCACAAATAATTTGAACAATGCATAATATATAATCTATGCCTCCGTTGATGTGAAATTGAAAAAATATATATAGCATCCAAACATCCAAAAATGATTTACAGTGACATTAAGTTACTATTATCATGGGTTTGGAAACGAAAGACATGGAAACAAATGTCGTGCACCTAAAATGGTAGAGTTATGTAGTTTAAGTTTCAACAGTTAAGAATGTTAGAAGCAGTTACAATTTATAAAGAAAATTTAAAAAAAATATATTAGAAAAATGCATTCAATTGCATAAAAAGATTTTAATGGTCAATTATAATACTATTTAATGCATGCTAACATATCAAAATATATTACCATGTTCACCAAAACAAAGATCACCTTCACTCATGTCCAAAAATTAATCATCAATCTTTTTGATCTTTGCCATGGTTTTATTGTGACATTATCCGCTTATCCTACAAAATGGAAATGCATAAAACTAACCAAAACAGAGATTGACACTGAGTAATTGTGAAAACTGAAAGAAAAATGCAGAATGAGAAAAGATAGAGATTAACCAACAAAGAAACCGAGTAATTGTGAAAACGGTTAAAATATGTATGATTCTTAAATTAACACTAAAATGGTGAAAATATATATGATTTCCTAAATTAACACTAAAATGGTGAAAATATATATGATTCCTAAATTAACACTAAAATGATGAAAATATATATGATTCTTAAATTATTAGTCACATAAAAATGACAATCTCATAAAAACCTGTAAAGTTAGAGCAATGTATTTTTACTCAAACACTAAAATCAAAAGCTACACATTAGAACAAAACAAAATTAAACAAAATTGAATAAACCAATAAAACATATATGAACATATACAAAAGTGATAATATTAATTGATTTATATATTTTGACCTTATCATGTTTAAGAACATATCTAAAAGAAAATTAAAAAGTGAAAACATGAAAAAATAGATTAGAGGGATGGAGAAAGGAAAGGATAATATGTAGATAAAAAAAAAAAAAAAACAATAAGAGTCTACTTCATTGTTATTCAGGATGCTCTACTAAGTTGTGTAATTACTTTTGTTTTGCTATTGAAATGAAGAGCAGTTGTTTCACACTTAAATGTCTGTGTACGACAGTTTTTGTTTTGGTTGAGTGGTTGAGATTCTTGCTCACACATGGTTGTAATTAAAACAAATTGCAAAGAGAATTATAGAAATATTACAATTAAATAAGGGTAATTTTGGAATAAAAATAAGTCACACCAAAAACTTGTATCTCCTTTATATATAGTTATAGATAAATTTAACGTAAATAAATATAAAAATAAAAATTATAAAAGAAAATAAAATATTATAGTGATTATAATTCATATTAAACATAAAAATAAAAATAAAAATTAAAAGTGAATAATAATTATAATAAATTAATGAAAGAAATCACACATAAGAGAAATAGGAATATGAAAAAAATATTAAAATATTAAAATAAAACAGAGAATATTTTAATAAATATCAAAATTTATTAAATATCAAAATTTATGTTTTCACATCTTCTTTCAATTTAGAAGAAGCAAAAAGTGTAATTATGGGATTTTTCTCATTTCTCCCACTCTTCTCTCTTCTTAAAAATTGAATCAAAACATATTTCATTATAAATATTTTCTCCTATTCTTTCCCCTCTCATCCATCTATCCCAAATCAAACACAACTCAATTGAACTAATCCTTTAAACTAAAGAATAATACTAATTAGGTAATTAATAAATAAACCATAATAACTTTGGAGTAAGTATCGTATGACCTTCAATTGTAAGGACGTTGTATACAACGAAGATATTAAAATTTTAATTATTAAACTACAAAATAAAAATAATAATATTTTTATAGTTTTTTAATTATAAAACAAATATTTTATTTTATATTTATAGATAAATAATGTATTGGTTTATATATTATTAGTTGTTTAATATATCTAAAAGTTTTTTTTATAAATAGAACAAGTGAAAATACCATTTAATTTTATCACTTTACTCTTTAATTTAATCATTAAAAATGATCAGAATTTTAAAATTACATAAGTTTAAATATTAATTAGTTCTTACAAATATATTTTAGTCTTTCTATTTTTAATTTTTTTTTACTTTTACGACTTACAAATATTTTTTATTTTGTTTAATTTTCTTCATTTTATTTTATTTTTCAAATTACTTAAAATATTTAATGTTAGTCCTTATATTACAAATATCAGAGAGACTAAAATGACATATTTAAAAATTACAAAGACTAAAACAAATAAAAAGTGATAAAAAAAATAATAAAATTAAAATATTTGTAAGATCAATATCAAACAAAATAAGCTATCAGACTAAAGATAACTTATATATATAACAAAGGATATCATTTTAATGATATTTTAGTTGTGTATTTCAATTAAATTTGTTTCAGGTCCACATTTAATTATAAGAAGGTTCAATCCAAAAGTACATCGAGTTATTAAAGATTGAGTGGTCTTGCATTCAATAAGTCGACACTCAATTTTTACTCTAACATGATTGTCTTCCGTCATATTTAATCAACCTCTGTGACTGGTATTCTGTTGCAGTGAGAATCGTGATACCAAACTATTCATTAACTTGAATCTTAATTCTTAAATTCACAACCGAACTTTAATTTATCCAGAGGAAAGGTTTAAAGAAAGAAAAACCTAAGTGCGCTATGCAACAACAACGCTAAGAGATCTAAATGTTTGGGGGTTGATTATGCTTAGGGTAGGTATTTTGCATCCTAAACATCTGTAGTACTCTATAGGAACCTCTTGTTAGTATTTGTGTTATGCTAAAGTTGCTTGCTAAAGGAAAAGTGTTAAGGTAAAGATCTAAAGTATATATAAAGTATGCTCGCGAAGACATCGCATCTCGTGCCTACGTATCCTGACGGGAATGGAATTAGAGCAACCGTAGTTCCCATAGCTAGGGGTGAGAAACTCTTGACTGTAGTTAAGGTTCCAGGGGGGCAAGTAAATGTCTGCAGCGAGACACTTACATAGAGTGTGACGACTCTAAACTAAGTTAAGTTAGCAAGGAAGGGAATGTCCACGGCGAGACGACTAAATAGAGTACGACGACTCCAAGTCCTATGGAAAAGATAAACAGGGGGAATGTCCACGGCGGGACGATTACATGGAGCACGGTGACTCCAATCCTAAGTTGTAAATGTTAACAGGAAGTTAGTGATTAGTGAGGTAAAAAAAGAAAAGTGTGCTCGCCAAGAAATCGCATCTAGTGCCTACGTATTCTCAACGAGAAATCAGAGCGTTTGTAGTTCCCCTTTACAAGGGTGGAGGAACTCTTGACTGTGGTCAACGTTTCAAGGGGATGTAAGCATTCATAGGGAAGTACTTACATGAAGTGTGGCAACTCTTAAATCTATATTGAGATGTTATGGTAGAGAATGTCCACGGCGGGACGCTAAACATGAGTACGGAGACTCAGATCCTAATGCTAGGATAAAGATTTTAAGATGCATGTATGTCCACGGCGGAACTCTAAGCACGAGTACGGCGACTCGGATCCTAAGGCTAGGATAAAGGGTAAAGGTATATGTATGTCCACGACGGGACGCTAAGCACGAGTACCGCGACTCGGATCCTAAGGCTAGGATAAAAGGGTAAAGGTAAAGGATACCATCATACATTTGATTAAAAATCCAGCATAGGCAATCAAACAATGTCACACTAAAGCAAGCAAGAGGTGCAATACTTCATGGGGAAAGTTTCAAGTTTTTTAAAGATGAACCACTTAAATGCTTACAAGCAAAGTTGAAATTCAAACTTAAATGCACAAGGGAGACAACAAGCCAAGTTCATGTCATCTTCAAATAAAACTCAAAGAGGAATAAAATCAAATTTTTTGAAAATGAAGGAATGAGAGATAGGAGGGTGAAAACCCTAAGATGAATTACAATTTTCTCATAATATAAAGTGTTTCTAAAATGGAAATTTTAGAATTCTTTGAACATCATGTGAAAATATACATTGATACAAGAATTTGGAAAAAAGAATCATTTAAAAATGAGGAAGTTATGTTAATTTGAAAATTAAATAAAAATTAAATGAACAAAGCATTAAAAAGAAGGAAATGTCTCACCCAAGGCTTGAACCCAAGACCTTGGGGTCATAGACACAAAACTTTTCCAAACCAACCACTTTCATGCGCGTGACAAGTAATGGAAAAAGAAGTAAAAATACCAAATACATGGAAAATCAAGATAATGGCAAAAAAACTGCCCTCACTGAGGGTCGAACACAGGTTTACATGGCATGGCAAAGTTCTTAAAGGAAAGGCAATAACCACTGGGGTGGCGATACATCCATTGTATCAAGCCACCCCATTTGCATATGTACCAAAGGGGCGTGATTCTGGGCAAGTTCTTCAAGGCAAAAGCAAGTGAAAATCAATGAAAACGATTTCATTCAAACTTTCTCAAAACTTAACCAATTTCAGTGAAATAAAAGTCAAAACTACTTGATTTTTGATGAGGATTATGATGGTATGAACCATTTTTTTCAAATAGTGCACACAAACAAAAATTTGAATGCTCATGCAATAATGAAGTTTGAAATGCATTTTGAAGGTCCATGACTAAAACAGGTGCAAATAGGTTAAGTTTCAAATATGCACAAGTTCCAAATATGCAAAAGATCAAGTCTTAACAAAAATATGAATCAAAAGAAACTATGATAATATTTTGGCACATGCAATGCAATTATAGGCACAAACTGAACATGGTCAAAACAAAATGGATAAACCAACAAACTAAGTAAACTCAAGCATGTTAAGGAATCACACTCAAACTAAATCCTAAGCTTAGTAACCTCTTGATCAACTGCTAGCAGAAGAAAGCAATCTAGAGGACTGTCCTGTCCTGGCAGTCGAGGTTCATAACATAATCAACAATAGCATGTTGACACAAGCATTCAAAACATTGGCTCATGAGATTAATAAACAAATCAAGGCAGGTTTCATATATGACATGCCAAGATGCAAAGCAAGGCAACTATGTATTCAAATAAAATGTTTAAAACAGTTGACAACATACAAGACAGTAGACATGGTTCAACCAAAATAACAACATCAAAACTGAGTTGACCAACCCTATGCACCATGCTTGAGTACAAGGTCAGGGATTTTCATAAATTCAGAGTTCAAACCAAACTCAAACTGGTAGCATTTTAAACTAATAGACTGTCTTGCTGAGAAGAAAAGAGATTAACAAACAATCTAAATGAAATGGCCAGCAAGTATAGCCATTAAAACACTATATCCAACAGTAAACACCTTAACAACATAAATCCAACAACTTTTTTCTTGAAACAGAAACAGTCATAGATGAATTGCTCAGAACAGAAACAGTCATCAAACTTACCACTATAATCCATCACAATCAACAGTAGTCCAAAGTTTTTTGTTGTATAGACAGTTATTGTGCTTTTGGTATTTCAATCAAATTTGATGAATTCTAATTATAGTACCAACAGTAACCACAAAACTTGAAAGTCTTTAAATGCAAAGAATAAGGTTAAGGAGGCTTTGGTTGAAATATAGAAACATCCTTCGCTTTGTAGCAGGTTATGAATTTCTACACACATGAATGGTCACTGACCAGACCAAAACCTGTTGGTATTATACTAAACAAACTCTAAAACAAAAGTTGACTGCCAGCTCTAGGTGTTTCAATCAATATTGATGAATTCCTATCATGACTCTCACAGCAAGTGGAAACAATAAGGTGGAAACCAAACAGACAAGGATATTTTTTTTTGTTAACAGAGGCAAAACATACATTGGTCACTAGTCTTAGTTCAAATTAAAACTCTTAGATAGAAATCAAAGCATAAACCAACTCTTGGTATGTGAAATCAACCTTAGCAGCAACTAAACATGAATATTGACATCACAATGTCAAAACTAAACCCTACTAGTTGTTTCAGCAGTACATAATAATCAACCTCACAAAAGCAACAAAACTACAAATATTGTCATAAAGACAATCTAAAAGCAAATTGTCATGAGTTTGAATAAACTCAACAATGTCAAAACAAATTGACAACATCATTACAAAACTATAAAGTCCAAAACACAAAGGCATACACACACTGCCCAAATGGTAGTCTCCTATTTAGCAAACAAGTATTCAATATGAGGGGTGAGTTTCAACAGTAACAGCTATGAGCTTCAACAACTCAAATTTCAAAAGTAGCCAAGAATACAATTTCAACATAATAATGTTCAATCCATTCAACAAGTCAATCAAATACATACGTTATTCTATTAGTGATGAGGTTTAGGGCTACATACCTCTTGTAGACCTCCAAAAGCAAGCTAGCAGCAAGAGCAAGGTATCCTCTCCTCCTTTAAGCAAACCTAAAGTTTTCTTCCTTTTGAAGCAACACGTGGTTTTTTAGGACAGTTTGAGAAGAGGGATTTCTAGTGGTTGTTTTAGGTTATGAACAATTGGTATGACCTAAATGGAGGGTGTTCCAAGTGTCACAATGATGGAAAATGGTTTATGTAGGGATTTGGCATGAAATGTGCAATAAAGTCAAACTTAAGTGTGTTAGAGGTTGACTTTTAGATTTGTGGTGTTTTTGATGGAAAAAAAGGTTGAGACACCTTCTAATGATGATTTTAAGATTGCGTGGGTGGTTTTTATGGTGGTTTCATGACTAGAAATGATGCTGGTGTGAAAAATGCAAAGAGGCAAGTTTGGTGTTTTTGAGAAGTTTCTTCACTTATAAGTAAAGAAGGAAAGAGTGAGAGCTGTGTGTTTCTGGTTTTTGGATAGCTCTGGTGTGTCTAAAAGAGTGGGAGGAAGCCTCTATTTATAGGCCATGAGAGGTGTTGGGGCAGATTTGGATTTTGGTCTTTGAGGGAGATTTTGGAAGAAAATATGTCCAAGATTTGGTACAACTGTGTATTCAAGACCCTTGGCTCAATGTAATGCATAAGTCAAGTGGTATGAAGGACATGGAGGTGACTGAAGTGAGGCTAGAGGGTAGGGAAGTTGCTGCTGCAGATTTCTCATGAAAAGTTTCTCTTTCCTCTTAATTTTTGAATATAATATTGCAAACTTGTCTTGTAACTTGTTATACCTTTCAAATCCTTCAACTCCTTCTGCATTTTTACTCATCAAGCTCTCTAGTTATTAGATCAAGACATGATCAAATGGCTGAGAATGATTCAAGTGACTGAAAAGTGGATTTGTGACAAAGTTGGAATAGTGCATTCAAGGTATGGGACCCCATCTTTCTGGATTTGAAACTCTCAGCTCATAAGGGCTACAGAGGAGTTCTAGTACTTTTTGTAAAGCTATCATGGAGCCCTACAACTTTCATGTTTTGGGAATTTTCAAATTCTAAGTGGAACTAGATCAAAAATCCTCTTGAAGTTGACTGAAACATGACTTAAAAGTGCTAAAAACTTGGAATTTCACGAAGTGTTTCCCCTCTTGTAATGATTTTGATCATAACTCCCAATATACTCATTTTTTGGAAATGGACCAATATGACACTTTTGTAGGACTTGTCAAGACCTTTCCAAAAAGTTTTGAACCACCTCAATTGGATGTGTGGTTAGGAAGTTATGATCTTGCCCCTTTCAAAACCCTAATTCCTGACTTTTCCAATTACTCCTCAATCTTTGATCCAATAGTCATGAAACTTCATGGATATGTGTAATATGTTATTAGGAACTGTAGTACTTCAAATTTGTCCTACCTTTACAGGGTTTCTAGTGCCACTTTATTTTGAATGAATAAAATAGCACAATTGACAAGAGACCGTGTGTAAGGAGTTGTGAGTGTGAAAGGTTGAGAGTTTGAATCCCACCTTCTTCACTTTTTGTTTTGTTTCTTTTATTTTTATTCTAACTTTTCTATTTTCATAAAAAATAACAAAAATAGTTTTTTTTATTATTTAATTATTATTTTTGTATTTTATTTAAATTATTTTTAAAAAATATTATTTTTTCACTTTTTTTCATATTATTCATAAAAACATCCAAAAATCATAAAATTAAAAATATTAGAAAAGATTTTGTTCTTTTTATAATATTTTTAATGTTTAGTATAAATAAATAGAATTTTAAGTTTATTTTAAATTGTTTAAATTTTATTTAGTTTTAACTAATTATTTAAGTTGGGCTTTAAAGTGGGCATTAGGTTAGAGTTAACCCTAATTTATTACCTATATAAACATAAGTGATGGGAGGAAATTTCATTAACATCAGAAAATCAAGAACAGGTCATCAGAGGAAGGAAGAAGAAAAAGAAAAGAGACCGAAAGAGCTGAGGAGGAGTTTTGAAGAAGAGAAGGTTCAGAAGATCAACAAGAATCATCACCACCTTCCTTCATTAAGCATCATCATCAACAAATCCCAACCGCTAACGAGGTGAGCATTTAATTTTGTAAATAAAGAAATTCCTGAGTTTCATTTTTCAGGTTTCAGCAAGACAAAGAGGGAGGGATAATAGGCAAAGAAGAAGGAAGGAAAAGACTTCGAAAATCGCCAATGGTCGTGGGAGCCGCCGCCGTTTAGGAAGAAGAAAAGGGATTTAGAACAAAACCTAGAAGTTGTCTCCATGAATACCGCCCTCCCCTTTTTATTATTTGGAACAACTAATAATTACTTTATTTTTTAAAATAACTAATAATTAAAAACATTTTTTAATAAACTTATAGTTAGTAATTCTTTTTTTAAACTTATAGTTAGTAATTCTTTTTTTTAACTTATAGTTAGTAATTCTTTTTTTATATAATTAATAGTTAGTAACATTTTTTTATAGTTAATTGTAATTAAAAAAAACATTTAGATTTCTAATTTAAATTAAAGTTTTTAATAAATTGTAATTAATTGTTTTTAAATAAAAATTCAAAAAAATAATAAAAATCTCCTAACCGTTCCTGTTAACTGTTCATCTAGCTTTCATCGTCTCTCATTTGGCTTTGACTTGTAATCCTTTTAGTTTCCGTAGTTTTTTTCATGGATGTAATTTATGCAAGGCCATGATCGCGGTTATTTTTATTTTTTGCATTTTGGGGATTTGTAATTTACGCGAGTGATCATCGCGATGCTTTCTTTAGCGCTTTCATTATTTTCCGTACTTTATTTCTGCCGTATAATAATTTGCTGTATCTTGCATGATTTGCCGTTAGAATCCCTTCCGAAGGATTAGGTCTAGCCATTTGTCCGCCGAGTCAATAACCCTAACCTTTGACCATTTCAAAACCTTAATCGCCTAGGCGTCCCGCTGTGGACGAAAATGCCATTTACCGTAGCATTAGGTCAAAGAGTCGCCGTACTCTGCTTTAGGGTTTCCCGCTGTGGAATCCTTAATTTCAACCCTAATTTTAATTCAAATTTTCAACATAGAAATAGGAGTTTTAAGACTCCACGTAAGCGTTTCCTTAAGAAATGCTTACTCCCCATTGAAACCTTGACCACAGCCAAGAAGTTTCTAACCTCCCTTACGAGGGGAACTATGATTACTCTGATTCTATTCCCTATCCAGGATACGTAGGCACAAGATGCGAATCTTGCAGAGTAAACTTAGGACTAACCCTTAGGTCTTTTAGGTCACCCTATCCCTTAGCAATGTATACCTTAAGTAAATAATAAAAGTAAAAAGGCATACATTAAACAAAAGGTTCCTGTAGAGTACTACAGAAGTTTAGGGTGCTAGTACCTTCCCTAAGCTTAACCAACCCCTTACCTAGATCTCTCCCCGCATTGTCCTTACGATGCAAAATTAGGTTTTCCCTCTTTTGACCTTTTCCTTCGGATAAATCAAAGATCGGTTGTGAACTAAAGATGCGGTTCAAATTAATTAATAATTTGATATCCTATTCTAACCGCAACAAGAACATATTTTCTTCACACTTTGAGGTCAAATTCCTTATGGTTAAAGAGTTGACTTTTTGGTCAAACGAACGATCGATCGATAACTACCGGATCGACGGTTGATGTTATGGGTATTCTGAGGTTTTGAAACTTCTTTAGTGGACTTTACTAAGCCATATGAGCTTCATGGACCATGATCCCATCATTGGAACACCTTTTAAATCAAAAGTCAAACCACAGTTGACTTTTCCTGATCAGAAACCCTAAATGGGGATCCTAGACTGCACTGTTCTTGATCTTTGGGTGACAACCTCAAATTGGATTCATACTTGACCCAATGTGGTATTATTGATGGTGTAGATACTTGTTTCATGGGGAATTAATATAAGGCATTGACTGATTAAGCCATCGAAACCTCGATTCATGACTGTATGAAACCCTAATTCATCTGTATCTTGACAAAGACAAACTTGAAATAGGTTAAGGTTAGATAATCAAATGAAGGTGACCCTAGAATGATGATGAAGATCTAAGGGGTCAAAATTTGGGGTGCAACATATTCCACACCTCATGACTTGAGGTGGTTCTAATCACATTTCATATATAAAATTCTATGGATGCTAAAATCTAAGTATTTACTCATTCACACGCTCAAACTCTTTCTCATTTATTCACTAATTTAAGCGTTAAAAGTGATAATCTTATAAATTCATCATGATTTTGAATTTCAAGTATATTCCAACTTATCCCTATTTTAATATGCCATTTATATGTTCTTACTAAAGATTCCTTACCATACATTGTTAATATCACATATTTCATCCCATCGAACTAATTAGGGACAAACATATTCTCGCGAGCCTCTAGTTTAAACTTAATCACACATGTTGCAACATTTAGAATTTTTTCATGTCAAAATTTACAAGTGGCCCAATAAAAAATCATATGTAATCACTTGTAAACAAAATGGAAGACGAAAACATGGAACCCTTAAGGATTGGTCTATTGATGAAGACTTAGGTCTTGAGAGTGTGTTACTCTCAATGTCTTAGGTTCGAATCTTGCTAGGTGCAATATATCCTTATATTAGACTAGTCCATATATGAGATTTACTCTAGCTTTAAATGGGGTCCCTCATACTATGATTTTTATAAAAAAAAACATTGTAAAGATTTTTATTTTGTAAAAATATTGAACATTATTATAACTTTAAATTTTTAGCTGTTTTGTTTATCTTTTTCTTAGTCCAATTCGTCGGTGGAATGTTTGATATTGAAACTTATTTTGGGCTGGTCAAAAGCCTAAAAGTCTAAGGCTCAATTTGATATAGGCCCACTCAAAATGACACATACATAAAGTCATTACACACGATATTTAAGGTACACTATTCTAATCTCCACTTTTACTACACTGATCTTGAAATCTGAATTGACCTGGACGTTTTAGTGTTAACCTTGCAGGTCCACCCTATGATGCCGTATCAAAGATCATCACCACCAGATTAAGACCACTCAACATCAACACACACCAATTCTAGTTTCGAAATGGAACATTAGCACCCTCTTTGGAAATTGACTCCTAATTCCTGCAAAATTTTATGAGTGCATCATCCTTGATCCAAAGTCAGATCTCTAACCAGAACTAAAGGATGCAATAAGCATCTTCCTGATTAGAGAGTCACACTCTAACTAGAACCTTATGTATTTCGTATCGAAATCCCTAGTTGGGCCAGAGACGTGATACTAGAAGATAGAGAAAGAAACCCTAGCATTGGTAACAACATCACAAAACCTCAGAAGGTGCTTCCTCCCACATTCTATAACCATTCAGGAGGACTTAATCCTGAAACAGGTGCTTCATCGACTGAATCTTCCCATGTGTTTGAAAAAATAGGCCATTAATTTATCGGAGTTTGAAGTGTTTTTCGAAGCTAGGAAAGCATTGAAGGCCCAATTGTTCACAGACTTCCTAGCCAAAATGACTCTAGTACCTCCGGAGCTAGGTCACGCCTATGTAATATTCACGAACATGTCATCTAATAGTCAGAGAAGTAATGCAGGCGTAATTCTAGAAAATGAACTTGGTCTTGCGGTAGAAGTTTCTCTAAGATTTGAGTTCTCAAACACCAATAATCAAGTCGAATATGAAGCGGTAATTATGGGAATGATCCTAGCAGAAGAGATGGGGGTGAAGCATATAAAATTGTGAATAAAATCCTAATTGATCATCTCTCAGATAAAATGGGAGATCCAAGCTAAAGATATGTTATTGCAATGACACTTGAAGCTAGAAACTGAGAAATTAACAAGATTCAAAACATTTGAGATCGATCATTTTCTCTGAGAAGAAAGCATTCGCATTGACGTACTTTCCAGGTTAGCAAGCAAAAGGAACCCCGATATTAATTATTCTTTCACCTTGGAAACTAGGAATGCCCTTAAGCCCATGGGGAGGTAGCGTCGGCCATAGAAAATGCTGCCTAACCTTATTGGATGTCTCTAATTCAAGAGTAAATTGAATAAGGAATTCTTCTATTGGATCCATTCGAGGCTACCTTGGTGAGGAAAATGGATAGTGCATATAACGTCATTAGGGGGAATTTTTTTTTATAAAATAGGCTTATCTACCCCCTTGTTGAGTTGCCTAGGGAAAGAATAAGCTTTATACACACTTTTAGAGGTGTGCGAGGGGATAGCCTAACAACACCTCGGAATCAGGGCATTGGCAAAAAAAATTCTAAGAGCAGGATATTTCTGGACGACCATGGTTCAAGATGTCAAGGAATATGTAAAAAAATGTGTTACATACCATAAACATGAGGATATCTTCAGCGCTCCATCTGCGGAGTTGCACATTTTAACACCACCAGTGTTATCAAAGAAGAAATCGATATCTTAGAAGAAAAAAAGGGTACTAGTTGCTTTCATTAACACAATGGTCAAGCAGAATGCGGCCTCCAAATATAATTGGTATGTCTGACCGAGAGAGAATTTCAAGCGAGTGACTTGGTATTGCAGAGAGCTAACATAGGATGGAACAATGCTCAAGATAGAAAGTTGGTGATAATTGAGAAGGACTATACTAGGTGCAATAAACATTGAGAAAGGAACCTACATCTTGGAAACTCTTGTAGAATAGAAAATACCAATGACTTGGAATGTTGCCAAATTAAAGCAATATCACAGTTAAAAGGGTTGTGTGTATCCACGTGTTCCATTCTTTTTCGTGTAATAGATTAACATATTGATAAATGTAATGACTTTTTCCCCTGTTATTATTTCAGTCACATTTTGTTCTATCCTTCTTTCTTTTTAGGAAACAGGAAGTAGGAAAGACTAAGCGCATTTCTGCGCATTTGGCACAACCCTTCCCTCATAGCTAGCCACTCCAAGGGCGTAGGTGGTGGAGCCCGGAGTTGTCCACCTCAATCCAAGTCATAACTTGGAGGTATGGGCGAGGATCCTACCTTTGGTCAGGGACGATGCTCTGTGACGCATAGAAGCCATTTGACCATAACTATGAAGTTATGACCAAATATCGCTTATCTCTACCAAGGGAATGTGTAAAAAAATGAACCATACATATATCAGTCAAAGCTAAACACAATAAGTAAATATTGCAACAAACACCCTTTAGTTTATAAAGTGACAACAAATTACAACAAATCATTTATGGGGACAAATTTAAATGAGCATGAAATGCCAAAAGGCCAGGAATAAGCAACTCCAACTAGTCCATAACGTTCTTTAAGGTAGTTTCCTCCAAACTTTCATCGAAAAGATCCAGTTGTTATTTGTCTAAACCAATCCTTTCCTCTTAGAATGCCTTAAATTTTTGGGAGTGAATGGTCTTCTCTTCCTCAAGATCTATCTCGGCTAATAGTGTAACACCCATTTTAATTATTTAGTCATTTTATTACTATTTTAATTATTATATGTTGGTGTACCCTTTGGTGGGGGTGTGTTTGATGATGATTGGTGGGTGTCCCTGCTATGGGAGGATTATTGGTGGTGAATTGGTGTGAATATAATAATAAAATAAATAGTAGTAATATGGTGGTATTGTTATTATTATTGTTGTTGTTGTTATTATTATTATTATTATTATTATTATTATTATTATTAATTGTAGTAATATTATTAATATTGGAGAATATTATTATTATTAATATTATTACTATTATTATAACTATTAGTGGGAGAATATTATTATGATTATTATTATTATTATTAATAATATTATTGGTGGAGTATTATTACTATTATTATTAATATTATTATTATGGGTGAAATAATATTATTAATATTGCTATGTGTATTATTATTATTCTTATAATGATTATTATAATTATTATTATTAGTAATATTATATTAGTATTACTATTAAGATTATTATTATTATATTATTTTATTAAGTTATTATTATTATTAAGATTAGATAATTAAAATAGGGAATGTGAGGGGTTAGTGGTTTTTTTACGATACATTTGGAGAGTTGGGAGAAAGAACGAGAGAAGTGAGAAGAGCGTAGAACGAGCAAAGGAACGAGGAACGGAAGAGAAAGGAGAAAGCCAAGAGACCAAATCTAGGAGGATTTCCATCGATCAAACCGATTAACAAGGTAAGGGGGGAGAAACTTGATTGGGATGGTATTTACATGTATAGGGTAGTGGGGATTCCTTAACCCCGTAGGAATGTATCGGTGTATGAAGTTTTATGTTGTCATGCCTATAATTGTTGATTGATGTTGAGAATTGATATTTGATAAACCAATGAGGAATTGATATATGTCGATGTTGATGAATTGTTGTTTTTGGTGAGTTTGGGTATTGGTTGGGTTTACAGTTTTAGGGAAGTTCTGTGTGACCTTTTTGAGGTATCGATAGAATGTTTAAGTGTTGATTCTGGAATATGGATTAGGGAGCGATTGGTTTGAATTACGTGCACTATTGATACTAAGAGTAGGATGAGAATTAGAGTTGGAATGTTAGGCTTGAATTTGGCTCTGGTATCACTTCAAAGCAGTGGAAAATTAGAGGTATCGCAGCATTCGCTGGGATTCGCCTGGCGAGTGTTGGCGAAGCTTCACCTGGCGAATGAAGGCGAGTATTCGCCTGGCAATCTGTGGCGAGTGGCAGCGAATAATTCTGAATTAAATCCCAGACCAAAAGAGTAGGAACTTCTCCTGGCGAATGCCAGCGAAGGTTCGCTACGGGGATTCGCCTGGCGAATGTCCCAGCGAACGTAGCAGAAAAATGTGACTTTTTGTGACGTTTGGCCTTGAGCTTTGATCTTGTGTGATCCCTTTGGCCATGATGAGGTGATAGAGTGGTGATTGTAGGATTTAACTGGTGTACTTGGTGATAGTAAGTGATCCCTTAATATTTTATTTTAAGTGGATGATTAGTTGGTGTATCCCCGAGTGGTGGGATGTGTTTATACTTGGTGTTAGAATGTGAGATTGCTCACTATGTGATTTGAATTATATGATGTTGGTGTGTAATATATCTATACATATATGCATTGGCGTATGATGATATGATCAGGAGGATCGTGTGCACTTAGTGTGCCTGAATATAATAGTTATGCATTGGTGTCGTGCATATCATGGTGTTTGGTGAGATGAATCATATCTCAGGAGGAGCGTAAGTGATTCATCCGTACTCCTTTGTGGAGAATGGTGGGAGATAGATCATATCTTAGTAGGAGCGTAAATGATCTGTCGGGGATATATCATATCTCAGTAGGAGCGTAAGTGATTTGTCCAGAGTTCGATTGAATGAACCAATGAGTCGGTACCGCATGCATGGTGTTGAGTTGCGTATTTGCATTATAATATGTTATATTGTAATTTGAACAGTAGGTTCGTGATTGGTGTTGTGGGGTGAATATTGGTGTGTTGGTGTTTTACTACCTTGCTTACATGTATTATATTACCAATATATTTTAATCATGTTTTCTCACCCCTTTGTTGTTGTTGTGGTCTGTGCTTCCTCGGAAGTACAGATAATCCAGGTACATAGATAGCTTGGATAGCGGTGTGCAAGTCGAGTCTTAGGATGCTCTGATACGTAACACGGGATATGGGTGTTTTATTTGTTTATGTTAAACTTGTTGAAAATCCTGTGACGTATCACATTTTGGTGAATTACAATAATAAAGATTTTATGTAAATCTCGCGGATGGCCGAGAATGTTGGAATAATAATTTCCGCTGTATTATTTTGAAAATAATGAATAAAGTATTTTTGATAACTATTGGTGATGTGATATCCCACTGTTTTTGTGAAAACTATGATGTTTATTTATAATGTTTATATTTTATTTAATTTGGGAAGTGGGGTGTTACAATTGGTATCAGAGCAGGTCGGTCCGTCTGGCCAATGTTGTCTAGTGTTGTTGTTCCGTGGTATGCGACATGTGTGTAAAAACACTGTCGGTACATGTTGTTGTTTAAACTTTGTTGGTAGAAGTGAAATGATTCCAGTGGGGGAGAAGTTGGTATTTCTCCGGAATGCTGCAGTGTTGTGGCTTTGTGTGTTACGCTCTTATAGTTTGGTAAAGATGGTTTATACCCCATCATGATTTTCGGCTGTCTATTGACAAATTGAGGAACTGATCACCCTCAATCTCTTGTTAATAGTAGACGGGATTGTGTTGGATGGGATAGACGTGTCTTGCAAGCTTAGGTGGTGTGAGAAATGAATTGTCTTGAGTTAAGCTAAGTGCTTAAGGGATTATTTTGAGGAGTTGGCGTAAGACGGTGTTGAGGTGTGTATTTTGACGGAAACTTTGAATGTTAAGGAAAGTGAGAAATTGGGGTTTATCACTTAATTGTGATTGTCCGGAAGTTTTCCTGAGGAGGTAAATGGTTTACTATCGGAATGTGAAGTAAAGCTTACACATTGACTTCGTTCTTGGAACTAGTCCGATATGGGTGACTCCATATTATGTGTTTGCATTGGGATTGAGAAAGTTAAAGAGTCAACTTGAAGACCTGCTGGAAGAGAGGTTCTTTTGTTTGAGTGTGTTACCGTAAGGTGCACCAATTTTGTTGGTTAGACAGACAGAAGGTTTTGTGAAGCTTTGGGTGAACTATGGATAAGTGAACAAGGTGACTATCAAGGATAAGCGTTTGCTTCCAAGAGTTGATGAGTTGATGGATCAACGGGCTGAAGGATGTGAGTTTTCCTTGGTCATGTGAGCTCGGGTAGAGCTATTGTGGTTGTGGTATCAAAGGTCGAAGTTGTATCGCAATGGGAGGCTCCAAGATCTGCTGTTGAGATTGGGAGTAATTGGGTTTTAAAATATTTAAAGATTGAAAGTGTGTTGGATGGTCTCCTAGGTATGAAATTGTTGTTGTACGCTGAATTTCGAGATCACAGCTTTTTACGGAATCGAAATCGGAGGTCGTAGAAATCATGTTTAATGGTTCTAATTCGAGGCTATATGTTAGGTGAGTATGAGTATGTGTTTGTTTTGAATAAAGGAATTGAATCGGTCGAATTTTCGGACAAGAATGCAAAATCCCGTAGCAGTTTTTCGGCAAAATTCTGGCTTTTCGGAAAACTTCGAAAATTCATAACTCTTGAACTGTATGTCCGTTTTGACCCCCGTTTGAAGCGTTGGAGAGCTAACGAGATGCTATTTCCGGGAAAATGGTTTTTATGTCAGTGGATGATTCAATTATAGCAGAATATTTGAAACGTGTAATTTAGTCAACTTTTACCGTCGTGATCGGGTGCGTTTGATGTGTTATCTTACTGTATGTTTTCGGTATATACCGTGGTAGCTGATGCTTCGATTTGGAAACCTTGCTTGTACCAAGGAAAATGGAGAAAAGAGTTGGAACCGGTTGGGAAATTTTGTGATGCGAGTCTGGTCTGTGAAGAGACTTCTTATGGAGTTAAGCCTTGTATGTTAGACTGTACTAGTAGTATTCTTGAGGAGATTCGAGGAGGTCAAAAATATGGGTTGAGTTGGTGAATTAGTTGAAATTGATAAATCAGAGTCGAAGAGTGGATTGTCGGGTTTGTGGAAATAGTACCATGATATGTTGTGATGGGGTATGTGGACCGGATGTTGTTGAGGGGAGTAGGAGTACTCGTGAAGAAATACATTGAGGTAGATGGAGTGTCCATCCCTGTGCTATGAAGAAGTAATCGAATTTGAGTAGATTGTTTTGGTGACCATAGATGAGGAGAGGAGTGGTTGAGGTTGAATATACTGGTCAGAATGGTTGGAATTCAAAGAGTGAACATCATAGACTGTTGAGTCTGATGCAGCCGTTGAATATTCCAGAGTGGAAATCAGGTAGTATTTTCACGGATTTGGTGTTGAGATTTCCAAAGAATTGGAAAGACATAATTTTAATTTGGGTTGTTGCGAGTGGATGAACTATTCCGTGTTAAGGATATATGAGATACATATTGTGGAAGTAGTGAAGTTGGATGAGATACTGTCGAATGTTGTGTTAGATTGAAATTTGAGGTTTATATTGAGATGTTGGAGGGGCTTACAGGAAGCTTCAGGTACTAAGTTGAAGTTGAGTTCGGCTTACCATCCGCAAACTGGTGGTCAGTCAGAGAGGACTATTGAGTATGTAGAAAATTGGTGAGAGCTTGGGTGTTGGATCAAGGTGGATTGTGGGATGAGTAATTACCGTTGATTGAGTTACCTATAATAACGATTACCATCCTAGTGTCAGAATGACACTATATATGGCTTGGTGAGATAGGGAGTGTAGGACTCTTCTGTGTTGGAATAAGTCGAGTGGGAGTGTTGTGCTCAGACCGAGAATTATGCTTGAGATGGCTGAGAAGATCAAGAGGATATAAGGAAATATGTGTTTTGAGAGTCACGTCGGTGACTGGTGCTGGTCGGGCTTCGAAATCTCGGAAGTTCGCACCGGGTTCTGTGGTTGTATCAGAGTAGCGCAGCAGAGGCATGGGAGGAGTAACATGTTAGATCGTTTTGCCGCTGTCGCTGTGAATTGGCATGACGTGTTTCATGTGTCTTCATTGAGGAATTACATTGAATCAGGTGGATGATGTACCGATGAAAAATAATTTGATTGTGGAGGCATTGATAGTTCGTTTGACGAACGAGAAACAACTCCGAGGGGAGGAGATAGCTTTGGTGAAAGTGGCTTGAGGGGGGTACTGCAGAAGGCAGTGTGACCTGAGAATTGGAATGAAGGATGCGGGAAGCGTATCCGGAACTATTTCCATCAGGTAATTTTCGAGGACGAAAATAATTAAAGTGGGGGAGAGTTGTAACACCCATTTTAATTATTTAGTCATTTTATTACTATTTTAATTATTATATGTTGGTGTGCCCTTTGGTGGGGGTGTGTTTGATGATGATTGGTGGGTGTCCCTGATATGGGAGGATTATTGATGGTGAATTGGTGTGAATATAATAATAAAATAAATAGTAGTAATATGGTGGTATTATTATTATTATTGTTATTATTATTATTATTATTATTATTATTATTATTATTATTATTATTATTAATTGTAGTAATATTATTAATATTGGAGAATATTATTATTATTAATATTATTACTATTATTATAACTATTAGTGGAAGAATATTATTATGATTATTATTATTATTATTAATAATATTATTGGTGGAGTATTATTACTATTATTATTAATATTATTATTATGGGTGAAATAATATTATTAATATTGCTATGTGTATTATTATTATTATAATGATTATTATAATTATTATTATTAGTAATATTATATTAGTATTACTATTAAGATTATTATTATTATATTATTTTATTAAGTTATTATTATTATTATTAAGATTAGATAATTAAAATAGGGAATGTGAGGGGTTAGTGGTTTTTTTACGATACATTTGGAGAGTTGGGAGAAAGAACGAGAGAAGTGAGAAGAGCGTAGAACGAGCAAAGGAACGAGGAACGGAAGAGAAAGGAGAAAGCCAAGAGACCAAATCTAGGAGGATTTCCATCGATCAAACCGATTAACAAGGTAAGGGGAGAGAAATTTGATTGGGATGGTATTTACATGTATAGGGTAGTGGGGATTCCTTAACCCCGTAGGAATGTATCGGTGTATGAAGTTTTATGTTGTCATGCCTATAATTGTTGATTGATGTTGAGAATTGATATTTGATAAACCAATGAGGAATTGATATATGTCGATATTGATGAATTGTTGTTTTTGGTGAGTTTGGGGTATTGGTTGGGTTTACGGTTTTAGGGAAGTTCTGTGTGACCTTTTTGAGGTATCGATAGAATGTTTAAGTGTTGATTCTGGAATATGGATTAGGGAGCGATTGGTTTGAATTACGTGCATTATTGATACTAAGAATAGGATGAGAATTAGAGTTGGAATGTTAGGCTTGAATTTGGCTCTGGTAGCACTTCAGAGCAGTGGAAAATTAGAGGTATCGCAGCATTCGCCTGGCGAGTGTTGGCGAAGCTTCGCCTGGCGAATGAAGGCGAGTATTCGCCTGGAAATCTGTGGCGAGTGGCAGCGAATAAATCTGAATTAAATCCCAGACCAAAAGAGTAGGAACTTCGCCTGGCGAATGCCAGCGAAGGTTCGCTACGGGGATTCGCCTGGCGAATGTCCCAGCGAACATAGCAGAAAAATGTGACTTTTTGTGACATTTGGCCTTGAGCTTTGATCTTGTGTGATCCCTTTAGCCATGATGAGGTGATATAGTGGTGATTGTAGGATTTAACTGGTGTACTTGGTGATAGTAAGTGATCCCTTAATATTTTATTTTAAGTGGATGATTAGTTGGTGTATCCCCGAGTGGTGGGATGTGTTTATACTTGGTGTTAGAATGTGAGATTGCTCACTGTGTGATTTGAATTATATGATGTTGGTGTGTAATATATCTATACATATATGCATTGACGTATGATGATATGATCAGGAGGATCGTGTGCACTTAGTGTGCCTGAATATAATAGTTATGCATTGGTGTCGTGCATATCATGGTGTTTGGTGGGATGAATCATATCTCAGGAGGAGCGTAAGTGATTCATCCGTACTCCTTTATGGAGAATGGTGGGAGATAGATCATATCTCAGTAGGAGCGTAAGTGATCTGTCGGGGATAGATCATATCTCAGTAGGAGCGTAAGTGATTTGTCCAGGGTTCGATTGAATGAACCAATGAGTCGGTACCGCATGCATGGTGTTGAGTTACATATTTGCATTATAATATGTTATATTGTAATTTGAACAATAGGTTCGTGATTGGTGTTGTGGGGTGAATATTGGTGTGTTGGTGTTTTACTACCTTGTTTACATGTATTATATTACCAATATATTTTGATCATGTTTTCTCACCCCTTTGTTGTTGTTGTGGTCTATACTTCCTCGAAAGTACAGATAATCCAGGTACATAGATAGCTTGGATAGCGGTGTGCAAGTCGAGTCTTAGGATACTCTGATACATAACACGGGATATGGGTGTTTTATTTGTTTATGTTAAACTTGTTGAAAATCTTGTGACGTATCACATTTTGGTGAATTACAATAATAAAGATTTTATGTAAATCTGGCAGATGGCCGAGAATGTTGGAATAATAATTTCCGCTGTATTATTTTGAAAATAATGAATAAAGTATTTTTGATAACTATTGGTGATGTAATATCCCACTGTTTTTGTGAAAACTCTGATGTTTATTTATAATGTTTATATTTTATTTAATTTGGGAAGTGGGGTGTTACAAATAGGGCACTTGAAGATGAGGACTCCAACACAAGTTCTGCTTCACAAGAAACTTTCTTCTCCTCTTCGAGCAATCCCTCGACATCAGCCAACCAAGGTTGCAAGAGACCCATACAAGTTCACCTCTTCCAAGAAAGGAGACATTTGGTCCAAGCATTGATGTAGCCTAGAAGACTCATATTTGAAGCCAACAACTTTCAACTCAATGAGTCCATAATGAGATTTCAAACACTCAACCTCTTGAGAAGGAGATTTAGGGACCGTTAGCTCCCCTTGAACGACCACAAACAAATTTATGAGGGAAACTGTTTGCAGTAGCTCAAAAGACAACTTCGTAACAAGCCAGATTAAACCTCGGCCGAAACATCGCGGTTCTTCAAAATGGTTGGAACCGGAGCAGATTGAACCTTAGCGAAACATTGAAACCCTTTTTTCCTAGCCTCTCAATCAAAACTTCTGGAACATCGAGTTCCAAAAACGACTTAATAGCAAAAGGGGAAGACTCAATTTCTTGTTTGTTCAAAACCCTAACTCCTTTCCTCTCACTAATTCCAAAGGGTTTTCTTTTATTCTTGAACCCCTCAGATGAACCTAATGGCTTAACCACTTTTGATTTAGTTCTAATCTTAGGCTCAATTTCAGTTTCAAAACCAAGGCTTGAAAGGGAGAGAGAACCATGATTGGGTTCTACATGACTCATACACCTAACACTACTATGAAACCAAGCAAACCTAGAATTCAATAAAGACCTTCTCATAGGGAATGATTCTCCAACAAGCACAAGAAACTTGGATGAAACCAAAGATTGCATCTTTTCTCAACCAAAACAAAAAATGACAACCTTAATGGCTGCTAAAATGTTTTCAAAAAAAAAAACAAATGAAAAACCACACACGGTAACTTTGGAACAAGTTAAGATTGGTGAAAATATGAAACCTTTATGTGAAGAGAAGTGGGAAAGTTGTTGCAACTACCATCCAATTTCCATGAACTAGAGAATAATTGAATTTGGGAAATATAAATTGGGTGTGTTATTTTGTGGCTTCATGATTGAAGAAATGAGGGGATTTGGGAGCAGATTTCTTTGCTCTGTGGGTGAGCCTGTGGTAGTTTCTAGCTTCGAAGAAAATCATAAGGGGTTTATCGATTAAGTTTTTTTTAAGCGATAACAAAAAATAGACAAATAAAAATCTTCAGAAAATTTTCTATTTATTTTGCTATATGTTTTTTTTAAAGATTAAATTATTTTTTTGATCATATTTGATATAAATTTAAAAGGTAATTATTTTTGTGAATTAAGTAAAATAGGAATTAAAATTAAAATTAAAATATTAAGAATGTGTTTAATTCAAATGAAAAGGAAATGAAGGATTTTAAAAGACGAAAGAGAAAGAGAGAAAAGGTGAGATATTTTTTAAATTATATATATATATATATATATATATATATATATATATATATATATATATATATATATATATATATATATATATATATATATATATATATATATATATATATATATATATATATATATATATATATATATATATATATATATATATATATATATATATATATATATATATATATATATATATATATATATATATATATATATATATATATATATATATATATATATATATATATATATATATATATATATATATATATATATGTAGAAGCACACTTCAATCTCAAGGTTTTGATGATGTCAACAAGACTTAAGCTCATTCCATGATTGCAAAAAGTCAAGCTTTCAAATTTATCAAGATACTTACACTATATACCAGTGGGGGTATATGTACTAAGAAGCTGCTTGCACTATATACCCGTGGGGGTATATACACTGAAGATAAAACCAGAAGCATATCATCTATGGAATGTTGTCATGCAAATCAAGCATCATGTGCAAATGTTTCTACAACTTTTAAGATTTGGACTCAAGCTTCGGTATATTAATATTCACTCCTTTAATTGATATACAAGTGTTCAAATAATTTATCATATCAACATATTGCATTTGCATATTTTAAAATCATTTGGATTGGTATAACACTTTTTAACTTAGTATTTTCTGAGTTTTAACAGTGTTAACCGATTAACCATATGGGTTAATCGGTTAACAGCCTCAAACTTTGAATTCTCAGGGCTAACGAGTTCAAGTGTTAACAGATTAACACTGAACGAATTTTGAAAAATTGTTTCTTTTTAAATTCAAATCTTGTTTGAATGTTATACCTTTTCATTATTTGATTCATACTCAATCATACCTTTTTGAAATGGTGTTTTGACTCATATAAATTCTGAAAATTTCAAATTGAAAAACACCTCCAATAATTTTAAAAATATTCATTGAATCAAATTCACTACTTTTCAAATATTTTCAAATATTTTCAAAAAGTGTTCATATTGTTCTTACCATTTCATATCCAGATTTTTGAACACTTGTATTGATATTGAAAAGTGAATTTTGATCAAAAGGAGAAGATCAATCTTTGTATTGATATTATTATTGTATCACTCTCAAATTACAAATTACAAGAATTATTTTTGTGTGACTTGTGATCCAGGATTGTTGAACACAAGGGTTAGTGCTTGCAAGAGGATTGTTCTTGCATACTAAGTTGTTGAAATAGTTGTTAGATAGTAGACCTCACCGGTTGATGGTGTGATAGGTTGTACATTCTAAAACTATAGTGAAAACTCTCTTTCATGTGGAAAGGGTAGTGGAGTACCTTCGGATTGTGAAGGGAACCACTATAAATCTCGGTGTTCATTTTTTATTCTGCTTTTACTGCTTTCATCACCAAGAACTTAAAGAAGAAAAATTCAAGAATATCGAAAAACCAGAAAAAGTTTCTAAAGCCTAATTCACTCCCCTCTTAGGCATACTCTAAACTTACAATTGGCATCAGAGCAGGTTAAGGTAACCTGTTCCTAACGATTCAGTATGGCTTCCGCTAGCACCATCCCGGTTTTCAAAGACGGTGGAAGTAGTAACAAACCACCATTGTTCTCTGGAGAATATTTCGATTTTTGGAAAATCAGAATGATGGCACATCTTGAAGCCCAAGGAGAAGGTATATGGGAAGCAATCGAAGAAGGACCACACAATCCAGTAAATGTGGTCAATGGCGTTGGAACCGCAAAGTTGAAAAGCACGTATGATGAGGACGATAAGAAAAAGATTCTTAATGAAAAGAAAGCAATCAACATACTCCAAAGCGCTCTTAGTATGGACGAGTTCTTCCGTGTATCATAGTGTAGATCGACAAAAGAGATTTGGGACACCTTGGTGGAAACGCATGAAGGAACCGCAGAAGTAAAAAGATCAAGACTCAACACGTTAAGTCAAGAATATGAGATGTTCCGTATGCAGCCCGGTGAATCTATTGTTGCCTTACAAAAAAGATTCGTTCATCTAACAAATCACTTGATTGCTCTCGGGAAGACCTTCACCAATGATGATTTGAACCTGAAAGTCCTAAGATCCTTAACAAGAGAATGACAACCAAAAGTGACCGCTATTTCGGAAAAGAAGAGTCTCTCAATGATGACATCTGCATCCTTATTTGGCAAACTTCAAGAGCATGAATTGGAACTTGGAAGGCTCGAGAAGCACGAAAGTCAAGAAAAGAAGTCCAAAGGAATTGCCTTGAAGATTGATACAAAGGATGACAAAGACGATGAGACTTCCGAAGATGAAAATTTCATGCTTCTTGTAAAGAAGCTTGGTAAGTTTTTTAATAATAATAAAAATTCCTTTTTTCCTAAAAAGAATAGACATTTCAGGAAAAAGGATGCATCCACATCAAATCAAGAAGTCACATGCTACGAATGTGGGAAGCAAGGCTACATAAAGCCGGATTGCCCGAAACTTGCAAAGAAAGGAGGATTCAAAGGCAAGAAGGATTTCAAAAATAAAAAGGCTTATGTTGCTTGGGACGATAACGAGATAAGTTCATCATCAGAATCGGAAAGTGATGAATGTGCAAATGTGGCTCTTATGGCGTCACATCATTCCGGTGAAGAAATTGATGAGGTTAGTAACGATTTTCCTATTTATGACAATGATGCACAAGAAGTTATAGATGAACTTCTAAAAGAATGCAAGACTTTGTATAAAAGCATCTCATCCCAAAAGAAAAGAGTTTCATTTTTAGAAGAACAAAATACTGCTTTTATAAAAAATATTGAAAATGAAAAACAAAGATTGGTGGATGAAAAACAAAGTCTTGTATGCAAAAATTGTGAATCCTTATCTTTTCAAATTGTTCAACTTAAAAGAGTTTTAGAAAGATACGAAAAAGGTCAAATTGGCTTGGAGGAAATTCTTAGGCACCAAATATATTCTAATGATAAAAGTGGATTAGGATATTCTAAGTTTTCCAAACCAAGCACAAATGAAACCATTTTTGTGAAAGCAAGTGAACAAGTTGCTAAAGAAAAGGCAAACAATTCTAAAACTATGCATCGAAGTCATAAAAAGAAAATAATTGTGAAGAAAAAGAATTATGTTCCTAGATATAGAAGTCATTTTCAACCTACTTGTTTTTATTGTGGAATCAAAGGCCATACACCTAATGCTTGCTATGTGCGTAACATTGGTGTTGCTAAAGGGCATTATGTATGGGTTGAAAAGGGTACTAACTACCAAGGACCCAAAGCAATTTGGGTACCTAACACTACTTGATTTTATGTTGTAGGTATGCTTGAAGACAACTTCTAATCAATGGTATCTTGATAGCGGTTGTTCTAAGCATATGACGGGAGACATAAACAAATTTTCAAGTCTATCATTAAAGGCCAAAGGATACGTTACTTACGGTGATGATAATAAAGGAAAAATTCTTGGAGTTGGAACCGTTGGTGCACCTCCATGTACAATCATCTAAGACGTTCTTTATGTGGAAGGCCTTAAACACAACCTACTTAGCATAAGTCAATTGTGTGACAAAGGGTTCCGAATCAACTTCACAAAGGATGAATGTTTGATAGAACATGAAGTCACCCATGACATCTTGCTAAAAGGTAAAAGATTTAATAATATTTTTATGATCTCTTTTGATGACTCTTCCTTGAAGGTAAAATGTCTTATGGCGAACAACACTGAGGCGTGGCTTTGGCATAAAAGATTTGCTCACATTCACATGGAGCATTTAAACAAGTTGATAAAGCATGATCTAGTTGTTGGTCTTCCGAAGATAAAATTCATCAAGGATAAGTTATGCGATGCATGTCAAAAGGGGAAACAGACCAAGACAACTTTCAAATCCAAGCAAGTGGTTTCTACATCAAGACTACTTCAATTGTTGCACATGGATCTTTTTGGTCCATCAAGAACAAAAAGCTTCGGAGGTAGTATTTATGCTTTAGTTATTGTTGATGATTTCTCTCGATACACATGGACATTGTTTTTAGTGCAGAAAAATGATGCTTTCAAAGCATTGAAGAAGTATGCGAAGCAAATTCAAAACGAGAAGTCACTCACCATAGCCTCCATAAGAAGCGACCATGGTGGAGAATTCCAAAATTCAGACTTTGAAGATTTTTGCGAAGAGCATGGAATTTCTCACAATTTTTCCACACCAAGGACTCCTCAATAAAATGGTGTCGTAGAACGGAAGAATAAGTCACTGGTGGAGCTTGCTAGAACAATGCTTAGCGACTCGAATCTTCCTAAATATTTCTGGGCAGAGGCGGTTAGCACGGCATGTTTCGTAAGCAACCGTGTCAATATTCGACCAATCCTCAAGAAGACTCCGTATGAGCTGTTCAAGGGTAGGAAACCAAACATAGAATTTTCCCACATATCCAGATGCAAATGTTTTATTCTCAACAACAATAAGGACAATCTCAGTAAGTTTGATGAGAAGTCCGACAAAGGTATATTTCTTGGTTACTCTCTTTCTAGTAGAGCTTTTAGAATTTTTAATAAAAGAAATCTTACTATTGAAGAATCCATTCATGTTTCTTTTGATGAGACTAACCCCTCGAAAGAGGATAATATTATTGTGGATGATGATGATGATATAGTAGGTTCTTCATAACAACAAGAAGAGACTTCAAAGAATCAAGTAATACCATAAGAAGATGTCACTCAACTCATTGAAGAACATCAAGATCTTCCGAAGGAATGGAGAACACATAGAGATCACCTGATAGATAAAGTTATTGGTGATATTAGCCAAGGCGTTGCAACTCGACTAAATCTTAAGGATGCTTGTCTCAACATGGCTTTTGTGTCTCAAATTGAACCAACCAAGCAATGGATTGTAGCGATGCAAGAAGAACTCAACCAATTCGAAAGGAATCAAGTTTGGAGTCTCGTACCAAGACCGGATAACAAGCACATCATAGGAACGAGATGGGTGTTCAAGAACAAACTTGACGAGAATGGGATCATAGTTCGTAACAAAGCAAGATTGGTCGCACAAGGCTACAACCAGGAGGAAGGAATTGATTTTGATGAAACGTTCGCTTCGGTAGCAAGGTTAGAAGCAATTAGATTATTACTTGCTTACGCTTGTTCTATGAATTTTCAGTTGTTCCAGATGGATGTCAAAAGCGTTTTCCTGAATGGATACATCAATGAAGAAGTCTACGTCAAACAACCTCCGGGTTTTAAAGACTTCAAGAGTCCCTTGCATGTTTACAAACTGAAAAAGGCACTCTACGGACTGAAACAAGCACCGAGAGCATGGTATGAACGCCTTAGCAATTTCTTATGTGAAAAAGGATTTACAAAAGGAAAGGTTGACAAGACGCTGTTCATAAAGAAGATCAAGGGTAACACCTTATTGGTTCAAGTCTATGTCGACGACATCATCTTCGGATCAACAAACAAAGAGCTTTGCGAAGAATTTTCACTTATGATGCAAGGAGAATTCGAGATGTCCATGATGGGAAAATTGAACTATTTTATTGGACTACAAATCAAGCAAACAAAGGATGGCATCTTCCTCAACCAATCTAAGTATTGCTAGGAATTGTTGAAGAAATTCAATATGGATAGTTGCAAGGTGATGTCCACTCCTATGGGACCCGGAACGTACGTTGATCAAGATGAATCCGGTACTCTAATTGATATTACAAAATATCGAGGTATGATCGGTTCATTATTATATTTGACGGCAAGCCGTCCTGACATTATGTTTAGCGTTTGTTTATGTGCACGCTTTCAAGCAAGTCCGAAGGAATCACATCTCACTACCGTGAAGAGAATCATAAAGTATCTCAAAGGGACAACGAACGTCGGATTATGGTATCCAAAAGGTAGTACTTGTTCTTTAATTGGTTATTCTGATGCTGATTATGCAGGATGTAAGACCGATAGAAAAAGCACGAGTGGTATGTGTCACATTCTCGGGAATGCACTAGTATCATGGGCCTGCAAGAAGCAAGCGTGTGTGGCACTCAGTACAGTCGAAGCAGAATATATTGCAGCAGGAAGTTGTTGTACACAAATTCTGTGGCTCAAGCAATAACTCCTCGATTATGGTGTAGATCTCGGTTGCATTCTTCTTCGATGTGATAATACAAGTGCCATCAATATTACAAAGAACCCGTTCATGCATTCAAGGATAAAGCATATAGATATCCAACATCACTTCCTACGAGATCACTTACTTAATGAAGGTGTAGATGTTACTTTCGTCGATACACACAATCAACTCGCCGACATCTTCACCAAGCCATTGACGAAAGAACCGTTCTTCAAAATTCGACGAGAACTTGGGATTCTCGATGAAGGTGATATCTGATCTTTTCTCTGGTTTATGTTTGCATGATATATGTTTTCAAACCTTGTTGCATTTTTTTATTATCTATGTATTTGATACTATGTTTTTGTTTCTAGACTTTGATTTTGTTTAAGTTGTTAATTTCTTGTGTAACCGTATAATATTTGCTGCATTTTCTATGTGCTGCATTTTTTATTTTCGATCTATGTTGCTATGCCTGATTATATGCTGTCTTGTATGTCGATATTGCTTTTGTTTGTTTTGAAAGCTCCTTCCATTTTGCTAATGAAAAAGGGGGAGAAGAGCTTGGCTGTCTAATATCTCTTTGTGCATAAATTTTTTGCCTCTATTTAGATAGGGGGAGTTGCTGAACATAGGGGGAGAAGCAAGCCAAGATCAGAACCAAACATAGTCAAGGATATTGCACAGACACAGTTGTTTGTCATCATCAAAAAGGGGGAGAATGTAGAAGCACACTTCAATCTCAAGGTTTTGATGATGTCAACAAGACTTAAGCTCATTCCATGATTGCAAAAAGTCAAGCTTTCAAATTGATCAAGATACTTACACTATATACCCGTGGGGGTATATATACTAAGAAGCTGCTTGCACTATATACCCGTGGGGGTATATACACTGAAGATAAAACCAGAAGCATATCATCTATGGAATGTTGTCATACAAATCAAGCATCATGTGCAAATGTTTTTACAACTTTCAAGATTTGGACTCAAGCTTCGATATATCAATATTCACTCCTTTAATTGATATACAAGTGTTCAAATAATTTATCATATCAACATATTGCATTTGCATATTTTAAAATCATTTGGATTGGTATAACACTTTTTAACTTAGTATTTTTCTGAGTTTTAACAGTGTTAACCGATTAACCATATGGGTTAATCGGTTAACGACCTTAAACTTTGAATTCTCAGGGCTAACATTCAAGTGTTAACCGATTAATCTATATGGTTAACCGATTAACACTGAACAAATTTTGAAAAATTGTTTCTTTTTAAATTCAAATCTTGTTTGAATGTTATACCTTTTCATTATTTGATTCATACTCAATCATACCTTTTTAAAATTGTGTGTGTTTTGACTCATATAAATTCTGAAAATTTCAAATTGAAAAACACCTCAAATAATTTTAAAAATATTCATTGAATCAAATTCACTACTTTTCAAATATTTTCAAATATTTTCAAAAAGTGTTCATACTGTTCATACCATTTCATATCCAGATTTTTGAACACTTGTATTGATATTGAAAAGTGAATTTTGATCAAAAGGAGAAGATCAATCTTTGTATTGATATTATTATTGTATCACTCTCAAATTACAAATTACAAGAATTATTTCTGTGTGACTTGTGATCCAGGATTGTTGAACACAAGGGTTAGTGCTTGCAAGAGGATTGTTCTTGCACACTAAGTTGTTGAAATAGTTGTTAGATAGTAGACCTCACCGGTTGATGGTGTGATAGGTTGTACATTCTAAAACTATAGTGAAAACTCTCTTTCATGTGGAAAGGGGAGTGGAGTACCTTCGGATTGTGAAGGGAACCACTATAAATCTCAATGTTCATTTTTTATTTTGCTTTTACTGCTTTCATCACCAAGAACTTAAAGAAGAAAAATTCAAGAATATCGAAAAACCGAAAAAAGTTTCTAAAGCCTAATTCACCCTCCCCTCTTAGGTATACTCTGAACTTACAATATATATATATATATATATATATATATATATATATATATATATATATATATATATATATATATATATATATATATATATATATATATATATATATATATATATATATATATATATATATATATATATATATATATATATATATATATATATATATATATATATACATATATATATATATATATATATATATATATATATATATATATATATATATATATATATATATATATATATATATATATATATACATACATACATACATATATATATATATATATATATATATATATATACATACATACATACATATATATATATATATATATATATATACATATATATATATATATATATATATATATATATATATATATATATATATATATATATATATATATATATATATATATATATATATATATATATATATATATATATATATATATATATATATATATATATATATATATATATATATATATATATATATATATGGTTTAAAAGAGAGGAGAAGGAAAAATTTTTAATTAAAAATATAATTGATTTATGAACGAAAGAGAAAGATTTTATTAATATTTTAAATTTTTATTCTTATGATTTTATATAATTGATATAATATTTAATGTTGGAAAATTCAGAAGAAAACTCTTGTCAATAAAATTTATAATATTAAGCGATTAAAAAAGTTATAATTTTTCAAACAACAAAAATATTGAGTACATTTGATTCGTATTATAAATTTAACGTAAATAAATCTAAAAATAAAAATTATAAAAGAAAATAAAATATTGCAGTGATTATAATTTATATTAAACATAAAAATAAAACAAAACAATTTGAAGGTGAATAATAGTTATAGTAAATTAATGAAAGAAATCACACATAAGAGAATTTTACGAGTTTAGAATTCTCCACTCTCACAAACGACGAAGACTCTTTGTTGGTAAGCTAAAGAGTTTCGTTCACGAGCACGTCTCCGGGGTTAACCATAACAACATATGAAAAGACAATGACGTGCCTTCAAATTGGAGGAAGTAAAAAGACAACCCACAAATAATGAAGTAGCAAAGAAAGTTAAACGCAAAAACAAAGAAACTGACCAACACACCTAGGAAGATGTAGTGAGCGTTAAGTATCAAGTGGTGCATAGGAGATGTTGGGAGCAAAACCTTCCTTTTATATATAAGGAACTCAATTGAAAACCAAAAATCTAAATTAAAAGCTAAATAAGATCTAAAGGCAACGAAGGAATGGTGAAATGTTTCCATGATGAAAAAACATTTAATCTGTTTGTTTTCCACTACTTTTGTAACCAATCCAAGGTGTTTCCACTTCCATCCAAGAGTGAATATCATTTTTGGAGACCGACCATGGCTTCATAGGCTTCCTTGGCTAATCTCTACCCAACAAGCCTCGAGGCAGCTGTTCTAGGTTGGACAATGGCCCAAAAATCTAAGGTTCAATCTGATATAGTTCTGCTCAAAAGGACCAAATGTATGAATCTATTACACATGATATTCAAGGTACACTATTCTGATCTCCACTTTTACTACCCTCATCTTGAATCCTGAACTAACTTAGACGTTGAAGTGTTAATCTTGCATGTCCATCCTGCGCCGCCATATCATAAATCATCATCACCAGATCAAGATCATTCACCATCGACACACCAATTATGATTCAGAATCGAAACAAAATTTAAGGAAAACAAATGAAATAGATTAAGTCAAAATAATAAATAATGTACTAATACTTAAATTATTTTAAAATTAAATATATTATGTAAATAAGTACATTTATTAACAATTATTTTATTTTATTAATATATTTATTTTTATACCAAAATAGTTACACATCATTTACTAAATATATAACTTTCTTTTCTTTTATTTTTATCCACTTTCTTTTTTTTGAATAAAAAAGAATATATATTAATTCAAAAATAGTTAGTACAGCAGTAGGTGATCCTGGAGGATCCAACCCATCAAAAAGATCCAACTTACATCATATAACTAACTAGATGTTTCCTAATTTTAGGATTTTGCCAACCTCTATAGATTACGTTATCTATAATGTTAGTATCCACGGTTGTATTATCTACACTGTTACCAAAAGTAATACTATTACGATACCCCCAGATGCAGTGGATGGTTTCAGCCACTAACATTTTAAAAACATCCACTTTCCACCCTTTACCTTTTGTCATGTTACTGATCCATATCAGCTCTGTTTCCCAATGTTGAGGTGAATGACATAAATTAAACCATTGGAGCACCTTCATCCAAATGTGTCTAGTCCCTTGGCAACAGAAAAAAAGATGATTCAACGTCTCTTCCTCAGTTTGACATAAACTGCACTGGCTGTCCTGGATCATGCCAAACCGCTTTAATCTATCCTTGGTTGCAAGTTTCCCTTGACAAGCTTGCCATAAACAAAACACTGCTCACGACCGGCTCTTATTGGTTCTAATCAAGTTTCTCCAAGGCACCCTTTGTGCCATCATCAATCAACACCTTGTAAAAAACCGACGCCTTAAACTTTTGGGAGTTCAGAAGCTGGTCCCATTCGTTCCGAATTAAATCTATGATATCTCTTTGTTTCAAAATACTGCGTATGATCCAAGAGTTGTGAGTTTTAGTTTCATAATTCATGATCTGTTTTCCTTTTAGGTAATGAATATGGACCCATTTCACCCAAAGAATATGGACCCATTTCACCCCTCTGACAGAATAGTGGCAAGAATCCATCATTGGTCTTCTAAATTGTTAAGCTATGCTGGTAGAATTCAATTGGTGAAAAGTATAGCCTCTGCAATGGTTCAATACTGGCTGCAATGTCTTCCCATGCCAAAAACTGTGATCAAGAAAATTGACTCCGTCTGTCGCAGTTTCATTTGGACCGGTAAGGATACAGTGAGCAAAAAATGCCCTGTGGCTTGGAAACACACTTGCTGTCCTGTTGCTCAGGGTGGTTTGAACTTGTTAAATCTGCAGGTATGGAACAATGTTCTCCTCTTGAAGTGTTTGTGGAACCTGTGCAGAAAAACTGATACTCTTTGGGTGAAATGGGTCCATATTCATTACCTAAAAGAAAAACAGATCATGACTTATGAAACCAAAACTCACAACTCTTGGATCATACACAATATTTTGAAACAAAGAGATACCATGGATTTAATTCGGAACGAATGGGACCAGCTTCTGAACTCCCAAAAGTTTAAGGGGTCGGCTTTTTACAAGGTGATGATTGATGACGGCACAAGGGTTCCTTGGAGAAACTTGATTAGAACCAATAAGAGCCGGCTGCGAGCAGTGTTTTGTTTATGGCAAGCTTGTCAAGGGAAACTTGCAACCAAGGATAGATTAAAGCGGTTTGGCATGATCCAGGACAGCCAGTGCAGTTTATGTCAAACTGAGGAAGAGACGATGAATCATCTTTTTTTCCGCTGCCAAGGGACTAGACACATTTGGATGAAGGTGCTCCAATGGTTTAATTTATGTCATTCACCTCAACATTGGGAAGCAGAGCTGGTATGGATCAGTAACATGAAAAAAGGTAAAGGGTGGAATGTGGATGTTTTTAAAATGTTAGTGGCTGAAACCATCCACTGCATCTGGGGGGTATCATAATAGTATTACTTTTGCTAACAGTGTAGATAATACAACCGTGGATACTAACATTATAGATAACATAATCTACAGAGGTTGGCAAAATCCTAAAATTAAGAAACATCTAGTTAGTTATATGATGTAAGTTGGAACTTTTTGATGGGTTGGATCCTCCAGGATCACCTACTGCTGTACTAACTATTTTTGAATTAATATATATTCTTTTTGATTAAAAAAAAAGCAATCACAAAGAGTGTTATTCAAAAAAAATGTTTCTTCTCAATCAAAAAATTTCCTCTTTCTTCGTCACTAAGACACAAAGTTAAAAGACTGTAAATGAATGACAAATAAATTGCATCTACAGGGGTAATCACTAAAACTAAATATTTAAGCTCAATGTTATTTGTATTCACGATAATCACATTGTATTATAGTATAATATATGTAAAATATATCTATATTTTTCTTCTTCTCCATCACCAAAATTTTGGTTTCTTCACCTCTAAGAAACTAAGTTAAGAGACTACAAATGAATGACCCATAATTTATACATATGCATATTAATTAAATTTGAATAATCATGCTCAATATTGTTTAGATTCATCGTATTCACATTGACTTATGGTATATTACATCTAAAAATATTCAATATGTTTCTTCACCATCCAAAAATTTTAGGTTTTATTATCACTAAGCAAATAACATAATAAACTATAGTAGATGTAAAAAATTAATTTTATTTTATTTTTCTACTCTATCACAAAATTTTAGTTTTTTCCCTACTAAAAAAACAATGTTAAAAGACTATAATCCATGACATATATTTTTTAGAAAATAGGTTAAAATTAAAATAAATAATCAAGATAGAATTTATTTATATTTAGCATTTCCACTTTGAATTATGGTAAAGTAGATGTTATTATATTCAATATGTTTCTTCTCCATCACAAAATTTCATCTTTCTTCCGCACTAAGACACAAAGTTAAAAGACTGTAAATGAATGACAAATAAATTACATCTACAGGGGTAATCACTAAATTTAATATTTAAGCTCAATGTTATTTGTATTCATGATAATCACATTGTATTATGGTATAATATATGTAAAAAATATCTATATTTTTCTCCTTCTCCATCACGTAAATTTTGGTTTCTTCACCTCTAAGAAACTAAGTTAAGAGACTACAAATGAATGACCCATAATTTATACATATGCTTAACAATTAAAATTTAATAATCAAGCTCAATATTGTTTATATTCATTGTTTTCACATTGACTTATGGTATATTGCACCTAAAAATATTCAAAATGTTTCTTCACCATCCAAAAATTTTAGGCTTTTTTTATCACTAAGCAAAAAACATAAGAGACTATAGTAGATGTAAAAAATTAATTTTATTTTATTTTTCTACCCCATCACAAAATTTTAGTTTTTTCCACACTAAAAAACAATGTTAAAAGACTATATTCCATGACATATATTTAATGTAAAATAGGTAATAATTAAAATAAATATTCAAGCTAGAATTTATTTATATTTACCATTTTCACATTGAATTATGATAAAGTAGATGATAACATATTCAATATGTTTCTTCTCCATCAAAAAATTTGATATTTCTTCGTCATTAAGACGCAGTGTTAATAGACTGTAAATGAATGACAAATAAATTACATCTACAGGGGTAATCACTAAAATTAAATATTTAAGCTCAATGTTATTTGTATTCACGATAATCACATTGTATTATAGTATAATATATGTAAAATATATCTATATTTTTCTTCTTCTCCATCACCAAAATTTTGGTTTCTTCACCTCTAAGAAACTAAGTTAAGAGACTACAAATGAATGACCCATAATTTATACATATGCATATTAATTAAATTTGAGTAATCAAGCTCAATATTGTTTATATTCATCGTATTCACATTGAATTATGGTATATTGCATCTAAAAATATTCAATACGTTTCTTCACCATCCAAAAATTTTAGGTTTTTTTATCACTAAGCAAAAAAGATAATAGACTATAGTAGATGTAAAAAATTAATTTAATTTTATTTTTCTACTCCATCAAAAAATTTTAGTTTTCTCCCCTCTAAAAAACAAGGGTAAAAGACTATAATCCATGACATATATCTTTTAGAAAATAGGTAATAATAAAAATAAATAATCAAGGTAGAATTTATTTATATTTACCATTTTCACATTGAATTATGGTAAACTAGATGTTAATATATTCAATATGTTTCTTCTCCATCACAAAATTTCATCTTTCTTCGTCACTAAGACAGAGTTAAAAGACTGTAAAAGAATAACAAATAAATTACATCTACAGGGGTAATCACTAAAATTAAATATTTAAGCTCAATGTTATTTGTATTCACGATAATCACATTGTATTATGGTATAATATATGTAAAAAAATATCTATATTTTTCTACTTCTCCATCACCAAAGTTTTGGTTTCTTCACCTATAAGAAACTAAGTTAAGAGACTACAAATGAATGACCCATAATTTTTACATATGCATAACAATTAAAATTTAATAATCAAGCTCAATATTGTTTATATTCATCGTATTCACATTGACTTATGGTATATTACATCTAAAAATATTCAATATGTTTCTTCACCATCCAAAACTTTTAGGTTTTTTTTATCACTAAGCAAAAAACATAATAGACTATAGTAGATGTAAAAAATTAATTTTATTTTATTTTTCTACTCCATCACAAATTTTTTGTTTTTTCCCCACTAAAAAACAAAGGTAAGAGACTATAATCCATGACATATATTTTTTAGAAAATAGGTAATAATTAAAATAAATAATCAAGCTAGAATTTATTTATATTTAGCATTTTCACATTGAATTATGGTAAACTAAATGTTAATATATTCAATATGTTTCTTCTCCATCACAAAATTTCATCTTTCTTCGTCACTAAGACACAGAGTTAAAAGACTGTAAATGAATGACAAATAAATTACATCTATAGGGGTCATCACTAAAATTAAATATTTAAGCTCAATGTCATTTGTATTCACGATAATCACATTGTATTATAGTATAATATATGTAAAAAAACTATCTATATTTTTCTACTTCTCCATCACCAAAGTTTTGGTTTCTTCACCTCTAAGAAACTAAGTTAACAGACTACAAATGAATGACCCATAATTTATACATATGCATAACAATTAAAATTGAATAATCAAGCTCAATATTGTTTATTTTCATCGTATTCACATTAACTTATGGTATATTACATCTAAAAATATTCGAGATGTTTCTTCACCTTCCAAAAATTTTAGGCTTTTTTATCACTAAGCAAAAAACATAATAGACTATAGTAGATGTAAAAAATTAATTTTATTTTATTTTTCTACCCCATCACAAAATTTTAGTTTTTCCACACTAAAATACAAAGGTAAAAGACTATAATCCATGACAATATCTTTTAGAAAATAGGTAATAATAAAAATAAATAATCAAGCTAGAATTTATTTATATTTACCATTTTCACATTGAATTATGGTAAACTAGATGTTAATATATTCAATATCTTTCTTCTCCATCACAAAATTTCATCTTTCTTCGTCACTAAGACACAGAGTTAAAAGACTGTAAATGAATGACAAATAAATTACATCTACAGGGGTAATCACTAAAATTAAATATTTGGGCTCAATGTCATTTGTATTCACGATAATCACATTGTATTATGGTATAATATATGTAAAAAATATCTATATTGTTTTTCTTCTCCATCACCAAAATTTTGGTTTCTACACCTCTAAGAAACTAAGTTAAGAGACTACAAATGAATGACCCATAATTTATACATATGCATAACAATTAAAATTCAATAATCAAGCTCAATATTGTTTATATTCATCGTATTCACATTGACTTATGGTATATTACATCTAAAAATATGCAATATGTTTCTTCACCATCCAAAAACTGTAGGTCTTTTTATCACAAAGCAAAAAACATAATATACAATAGTAGATGTAAAAAATTAATTTTATTTTATTTTACTACTCCATCACAAAATTTTAGTTTATTCCACGCTAAAAAACAAAGGTAAAACACTATAATCCATGACATATATTTTTTAGAAAATACTTAATAATTAAAATAAATAATCAAGCTAGAATTTATTTATATTTATCATTTTCACATTGAATAATGGTAAAGTAGATGTTAATAAATTCAATATGTTTCTTCTCCATCACAAAATTTCATCTTGCTTCGTCACTAAGACACAGAGTTAAAAGACTGTAAATGAATGGAAAATAAAATACATCTACTGGGGTAATCACTAAAATTAAATATTTGAGCTCAATGTTATTTGTATTCACGATAATCACATTGTATTATGGTATAATATATGTAAAAAATATCTATATTGTTTTTCTTCTCCATCACCAAAGTTTTGGTTTCTTCACCTCTAAGAAACTAAGTTAAGAGACTACAAATGAATGACCCTTAATTTATACATATGCATAACAATTAAAATTGAATAATCAAGCTCAATATTGTTTATATTCATCGTATTCACATTGACTTATGGTATATTACATCTAAAAATATGCAATATGTTTCTTCACCATCCAAAAATTTTAGGTCTTTTTATCACTAAGCAAAAAGCATAATAGATTATAGTAGATGTAAAAAAATTAATTTTATTTTATTTTCCTCCTCCATCATAAAATTTTAGTTTTTTCCCCACTAAAAAACAAAGGTAAAAGACTATAATCCAAGACATATATTTTTTAGAAAATAGGTAATAATTAAAATAAATAATCAAGTTAGAATTTATTTATATTTACCATTTTCACATTGAATTATGGTAATTAGATGTTAATATATTCAATATGTTTCTTCTCCATCACAAAATTTCATCTTTCTTCGTCACTAAGACACAGAGTTAAAAGACTGTAAATGAATGACAAATAAATTACATCTACAGGGGTAATCACTAAAGTTAAATATTTAAGCTCAATGTTATTTGTATTCACGATAATGACATTGTATTATGGTATAATATATGTAAAAAAATATCTATATATTTTTTCTTCTCCATCACCAAAATTTTGGTTTCTTCACCTCTAAGAAACTAAGTTAAGAGACTACAAATGAATGACCCATAATTTATACATATGCATAACAGTTAAAATTGAATAACCAAGCTCAATATTATTTATATTCATCGTATTCACATTGAATTATGGTATATTAAATCTAAAAATATGCAATATGTTTCTTCACCATCCAAAAATTGTAGGTCTTTTTATCACTAAGCAAAAAACATAATAGATTATAGTAGATGTAAAATAATTAATTTTATTTTATTTTTCTACTCCATCACAAAATTTTAGTTTTTTCCCCACTAAAAAGCAAAGGTAAAAGACTTTAATCCATGACATATATTTTTTAGAAAATAGGTAATAATTAAAATAAATATTCAAGCTTGAATTTTTTTATATTTACCATTTTCACAATGAATTATGGTAAAGTAGATGTTAATATATTCAATATGTTTCTTCTCCATCACAAAATTTAATCTTTCTTCGTCACTAAGACACAGAGTTAAAAGACTGTAAATGAATGACAAATAAATTACATCTACAGGGGTAATCACTAAAATTAAATATTTAAGCTCAATGTTATTTGTATTCACGATAATGACATTGTATTATGGTATAATATATGTAAAAAAATATCTATATATTTCTTCTTCTCCATCACCAAAATTTTGGTTTCTTCACCTCTAAGAAACTAAGTTAAGAGACTACAAATGAATGACCCATAATTTATACATATGCATAACAATTAAAATTGAATAACCAAGCTCAATATTATTTATATTCATCGTATTCACATTGAATTATGGTATATTAAATCTAAAAATATGCAATATGTTTCTTCACCATCCAAAAATTGTAGGTCTTTATATCACTAAGCAAAAAACATAATAGACTATAGTAGATGTAAAATAATTAATTTTATTTTCTTTTTTTACTCCATCACAAAATTTTAGTTTTTTCCCCACTAAAAAACAAAGGTAAAAGACTATAATCCATGACATATACTTTTTAGAAAATAGGTAATAATTAAAATAAATATTCAAGCTTGAATTTTTTTATATTTACCATTTTCACAATGAATTATGGTAAAGTAGATGTTAATATATTCAATATGTTTCTTCTCCATCACAAAATATCATCTTTCTTCGTCACTAAGACACAAAGTTAAAAGACTGTAAATGAATGACAAATAAATTACATCTACAGGGGTAATCACTAAAATTAAATATTTAAGCTCAATGTTATTTGTATTCACGATAATCACATTGTATTATGGTATAATATATGTAAAACATATCTATATTTTTCTTCTTCTCCATCACCAAAATTTTTGTTTCTTCACTTCTAAGAAACTAAGTTAAGAGACTACAAATGAATGACCCATAATTTATACATATGAATAACAATTAAAATTGAATAATCAAGCTTGATATTGTTTATATTCATCGTATTCACATTGACTTATGGTATATTACATCTAAAAATATGCAATATGTTTCTTCACCATCCAAAAAATTTAGGTATTTTTATCACTAAGCAAAAAGCATAATAGACTATAGGTGATGTAAAAAATTAATTTTATTTTATTTTCCTCCTCCATCACAAAATTTTAGTTTTTTCCCCACTAAAAAACAAAGGTAAAAGACTATAATCCATGACATATATTTTTTAGAAAATAGGTAATCATTAAAATAAATAATCAAGCTTGAATTTATTTATATTTGCCATTTTCAAAATGAATTATTGTAAAGTAGATGTTAATATATTGAATATGTTTCTTCTCCATCACAAAATTTCATCTTTCTTCGTCAATAAGACACAGAGTTAAAAGACTGTAAATGAATGACAAATAAATTACATCTACAGGGGTAATCACTAAAATTAAATATTTAAGCTTAATGTTATTTGTATTCATGATAATGACATTGTATTATGGTATAATATAAGTAAAAGAATATCTATATATTTCTTCTTCTCCATCACCAAAATTTTGGTTTCTTCACCTCTAAGAAACTAAGTTAAGAGACTACAAATGAATGACCCATAATTTATACATATGCATAACAGTTAAAATTGAATAACCAAGCTCAATATTATTTATATTCATCGTATTCACATTGAATTATGGTATATTAAATCTAAAAATATGCAATATGTTTCTTCACCATCCAAAAATTGTAGGTCTTTTTATCACTAAGCAAAAAACATAATAGATTATAGTAGATGTAAAATAATTAAATTTTATTTTATTTTTCTACTCCATCACAAAATTTTAGTTTTTTCCCCACTAAAAAGCAAAGGTAAAAGACTTTAATCCATGACATATATTTTTTAGAAAATAGGTAATAATTAAAATAAATATTCAAGCTTGAATTTTTTTATATTTACCATTTTCACAATGAATTATGGTAAAGTAGATGTTAATATATTCAATATGTTTCTTCTCCATCACACAATTTAATCTTTCTTCGTCACTAAGACACAGAGTTAAAAGACTGTAAATGAATGACAAATAAATTACATCTACAGGGGTAATCACTAAAATTAAATATTTAAGCTCAATGTTATTTGTATTCACGATAATGACATTGTATTATGGTATAATATATGTAAAAAAATATCTATATATTTCTTCTTCTCCATCAACAAAATTTTGGTTTCTTCACCTCTAAGAAACTAAGTTAAGAGACTACAAATGAATGACCCATAATTTATACATATGCATAACAATTAAAATTGAATAACCAAGCTCAATATTATTTATATTCATCGTATTCTTATTGAACTATGGTATATTAAATCTAAAAATATGCAATATGTTTCTTCACCATCCAAAAATTGTAGGTCTTTATATCACTAAGCAAAAAACATAATAGACTATAGTAGATGTAAAATAATTAATTTTATTTTCTTTTTTTACTCCATCACAAAATTTTAGTTTTTTCCCCACTAAAAAACAAAGGTAAAAGACTATAATCCATGACATATACTTTTTAGAAAATAGGTAATAATTAAAATAAATATTCAAGTTTGAATTTTTTTATATTTACCATTTTCACAATGAATTATGGTAAAGTAGATGTTAATATATTCAATATGTTTCTTCTCCATCACAAAATATCATCTTTCTTCGTCACTAAGACACAGAGTTAAAAGACTGTAAATGAATGACAAATAAATTACATCTACAGGGGTAATCACTAAAATTAAATATTTAAGCTCAATGTTATTTGTATTCACGATAATCACATTGTATTATGGTATAATATATGTAAAAAATATCTATATTTTTCTTCTTCTCCATCACCAAAATTTTGGTTTCTTCACTTCTAAGAAACTAAGTTAAGAGACTACAAATGAATGACCCATAATTTATACATATGAATAACAATTAAAATTGAATAATCAAGCCTGATATTGTTTATATTCATCGTATTCACATTGACTTATGGTATATTACATCTAAAAATATGCAATATGTTTCTTCACCATCCAAAAAATTTAGGTATTTTTATCACTAAGCAAAAAGCATAATAGACTATAGGTGATGTAAAAAATTAATTTTATTTTATTTTCCTCCTCCATCACAAAATTTTAGTTTTTTCCCCACTAAAAAACAAAGGTAAAAGACTATATTCCATGACATATATTTTTTAGAAAATAGGTAATCATTAAAATAAATAATCAAGCTTGAATTTATTTATATTTGCCATTTTTAAAATGAATTATGGTAAAGTAGATGTTAATATATTCAATATGTTTCTTCTCCATCACAAAATTTCATCTTTCTTCGTCAATAAGTCACAGAGTTAAAAGACTGTAAATGAATGACAAATAAATTACATCTATAGGGGTCATCACTAAAATTAAATATTTAAGCTCAATGTTATTTGTATTCACGATAATCACATTGTATTATGGTATAATATATGTAAAAAATATCTATATTTTTCTTCTTCTCCATCACCAAAATTTTGGTTTCTTTACTTCTAAGAAACTAAGTTAAGAGACTACAAATGAATGACCCTTAATTTATACATATGCATAACAATTAAAATTGAATAATCAAGCTCAATATTGTTTATATTCATCGTATTCATATTGACTTATGGTATATTACATCTAAAAATATGCAATATGTTTCTTCACCATTCTAAAATTTTAGGTCTTTTTATCACTAACCAAAAAGCATAATAGACTATATTAGATGTAAAAAATTAATTTTATTTTATTTTCCTCCTCCATCACAAAATTTTAGTTTTTTCCCCACTAAAAATCAAAGGTAAAAGACTATAATCCATGACATATATTTTTTAGAAAATAGGTAATAATTAAAATAAATAATCAAGCTAGAATTTATTTATATTTACCATTTTCACATTGAATTATGGTAATTAGATGATAATATATTCAATATGTTTCTTCTCCATCACAAAATTTCATTTTTCTTCGTCACTAAGACACAGAGTTAAAAGACTGTAAATGAATGACAAATAAATTACATCTACAGGGGTAATCACTTAAATTAAATATTTAAGCTCAATGTTATTTGTATTCACGATAATCACATTGTATTATGGTATAATATATGTAAAAAATATCTATATTTTTCTTCTTCTCCATCACCAAAATTTTGGTTTCTTCACTTCTAAGAAACTAAGTTAAGAGACTACAAATGAATGACTCATAATTTATACATATGCATAACAATTAAAATTGAATAACCAAGCTCAATATTATTTATATTCATCGTATTCACATTGAATTATGGTATATTAAATCTAAAAATATGCAATATGTTTCTTCACCATCCAAAAATTGTAGGTCTTTTTATCACTAAGCAAAAAACATAATAGACTATAGTAGATGTAAAATAATTAATTTTATTTTATTTTTTTACTCCATCACAAAATTTTAGTTTTTTCCCCACTAAAAAACAAAGGTAAAAGACTATAATCCATGACATATACTTTTTAAAAAATAGGTAATAATTAAAATAAATATTCAAGCTAGAATTTTTTTATATTTACCATTTTGACAATGAATTATGGTAAAGTATATGTTAATATATTCAATATGTTTCTTCTCCATCACAAAATATCATCTTTCTTCGTCACTAAGACACAGAGTTAAAAGACTGTTAATGAATGACAAATAAATTACATCTACAGGGGTAATCACTAAAATTAAATATTTAAGCTCAATGTTATTTGTATTCACGATAATCACATTGTATTATGGTATAATATATGTAAAAAATATCTATATTTTTCTTCTTCTCCATCACCAAAATTTTGGTTTCTTCACTTCTAAGAAAATAAGTTAAGAGACTACAAATGAATGACCCATAATTTATACATATGAATAACAATTAAAATTGAATAATCAAGCTTGATATTGTTTATATTCATCGTATTCACATTGACTTATGGTATATTACATCTAAAAATATGCAATATGTTTCATCACCATCCAAAAAATTTAGGTATTTTTATCACTAAGCAAAAAGCATAATAGACTATAGGTGATGTAAAAAATTAATTTTATTTTATTTTCCTCCTCCATCACAAAATTTTAGTTTTTTCCCCACTAAAAAACAAAGGTAAAAGACTATATTCCATGACATATATTTTTTAGAAAATAGGTAATCATTAAAATAAATAATCAAGCTTGAATTTATTTATATTTGCCATTTTCAAAATGAATTATGGTAAAGTAGATGTTAATATATTCAATATGTTTCTTCTCCATCACAAAATTTCATCTTTCTTCGTCAATAAGACACAGAGTTAAAAGACTGTAAATGAATGACAAATTAATTACATCTATAGGGGTTATCACTAAAATTAAATACTTAAGCTCAATGTTATTTGTATTCACGATAATCACATTGTATTATGGTATAATATATGTAAAAAATATCTATATTTTTCTTCTTCTCCATCACCAAAATTTTGGTTTCTTCACTTCTAAGAAACTTAGTTAAGAGACTACAAATGAATAACCATAATTTATACATATGCATAACAATTAAAATTGAATAATCAAGCTCAATATTATTTATATTCATCGTATTCACATTGACTTATGGTATATTACATCTAAAAATATGCAATATGTTTCTTCACCATCCAAAAATTTTAGGTTTTTTTTATCACTAAGCAAAAAACATAATAGACTATAATAGATGTAAAAAAATTTAATTTTATTTTATTTTCCTCCTTCATCACAAAATTTTAGTTTTTTCCCCACTAAAAAACAAAGGTAAAAGACTATAATCCATGACATATATTTTTTAGAAAATAGGTAATAATTAAAATAAATAATCAAGCTAGAATTTATTTATATTTACGATTTTCACAATTAATTATGGTAAAGTAGATGTTAATATATTCAATATGTTTCTTCTCCATCACAAAATTTTATCTTTCTTCGTCACTAAGCCAAAGAGTTAAAAGACTGTAAATGAATGACAAGTAAATTACATCTAAAGGGTTATCACTAAAATTAAATACTTAAGCTCAATGTTATTTGTATTCACGATAATCACATTGTATTATGGTATAATATATGTAAAAAATATCTATATTTTTCTTCTTCTCCATCACCAAAATTTTGGTTTCTTCACTTGTAAGAAACTAAATTAAGAGACTACAAATGAATGACCCATAATTTATACATATGCATAACAATTAAAATTGAATAATCAAGCTCAATATTATTTATATTCATCATATTCACATTGAATTATGGTATATTAAATCTAAAAATATGCAATATGTTTCTTCACCATCCAAAAATTATAGGTCTTTTCATCACTAAGCAAAAAACATAAGAGACTATAGTAGATGTATAATAATTAATTTTATTTTCTTTTTTTACTCCATCACAAAATTTTAGTTTTTTCCCCACTAAAAAACAAAGGTAAAAGACTATAATCCATGACATATACTTTTTAGAAAATAGGTAATAATTAAAATAAATATTCAAGCTAGAATTTTTTTATATTTACCATTTTCACAATGAATTATGGTAAAGTAGATGTTAATATATTCAATATGTTTCTTCTCCATCACAAAATTTCATCTTTCTTCGTCACTAAGACACAGAGTTAAAAGACTGTAAATGAATGACAAATAAATTACATCTACAGGGGTAATCACTAAAATTAAATATTTAAGCTCAATGTTATTTGTATTCACGATAATCACATTGTATAATGATATAATATATGTAAAACAATATCTATATTTTTCTTCTTCTCCACCACCAAATTTTGGTTTCTTCACCTCTAAGAGTTAAAAATTTAGGTCTTTTTATCACTAAGCAAAAAACATAATAGATTATAGATTATGTAAAAAATTAATTTTATTTTATTTTTTTATCCCATCACAAAATTTTAGTTTTTTCCCCACTAAAAAACTAAGGTAAAAGACTATAATCCATGACATATCTTTTTCTGAAAATAGGTAATCATTAAAATAAATAATCAAGCTAGAATTTATTTATATTTACCATTTTCACAATGAATTATGGTAAAGTAGATGTTAATATATTCAATATGTTTCTTCTGCATCACAAAATTTCATTTTCTTCATCACCAAGCCAAAGAGTTAAAAGACTGTAAATGAATGACAAATAAATTACATCTATAGGGGTCATCACTAACATTAAATATTTAAGCTCAATGTTATTTGTATTCACGATAATCACATTGTATTATGGTATAATATATGTAAAAAATATCTATATTTTTCTTCTTCTCCATCACCTAAATTTTGGTTTCTTCACCTCTAAGAAACTAAGTTAAGAGACTACAAATGAATGACCCTTAATTTATACATATGCATAACAATTAAAATTGAATAATCAAGCTCAATATTGTTTATATTCATCGTATTCACATTGACTTATGGTATATTACATCTAAAAATATGCAATATGTTTCTTCACCATCCAAAATTTTTAGGTCTTTTTATCACTAAGCAAAAAACATAATAGACTATAGTAGATGTAAAAAATTAATTTATTTTATTTTTTTATTCCATCACAAAATTTTAGTTTTTTCCCCACTAAAAAACAAAGGTAAAAGACTATAATCCATTTAATATAATTTTTAGAAAATAGGTAATCATTAAAATAAATAATCAAGCTAGAATTTATTTATATTTACCATTTTCACAATGAATTATGGTAAAGTAGATGTTTATATATTCAATATGTTTCTTCTCCATCACAAAATTTCATCTTTCTTCGTCACTAAGCCAAAGAGTTAAAAGACTGTAAATGAATGACAAATAAATTACATCTACAGGGGTAATCACTAAAATTAAATATTTATGCTCAATGTTATTTGTATTCACGATAATCACATTGTATTATGGTATAATATATGTAAAAAAATATCTATATTTTTCTTCTTCTCCATCACCAAAATTTTGGTTTCTTCACCTCTAAGAAACTAAGTTAAGAGACTACAAATGAATGACCCATAATTTATACATATGCATAACAATTAAAATTGAATAATCAAGCTCAATATTATTTATATTCATCATATTCACATTGACTTATGGTATATTACATCTAAAAATATGCAATATGTTTCTTCACCATCCAAAAATTGTAGGTCTTTTTATCACTAAGCAAAAAACATAATAGACTATAGTAGATGTAAAATAATTGATTTTATTTTCTTTTTTTACTCCATCACAAAATTTTAGTTTTTTCCCCACTAAAAAACAAAGGTAAAAGACTATAATCATTGACATATATATTTTTAGAAAATAGGTAATAATTTAAATAAATATTCAAGCTAGAATTTTTTTATATTTACCATTTTCACAATGAATTATGGTAAAGTAGATGTTAATATATTCAATATGTTTCTTTTCCATCACAAAATTTAATCTTTCTTCGTCACTAAGACACAGAGTTAAAAGACTGTAAATGAATGACAAATAAATTACATCTACAGGGGTAATCACTAAAATTAAATATTTAAGCTCAATGTTATTTGTATTCACGATAATCACATTGTATAATGGTATAATATATGTAAAACAATATCTATATTTTTCTTCTTCTCCACCACCAAATTTTGGTTTCTTCACCTCTAAGAGTTAAAAATTTAGGTCTTTTTATCACTAAGCAAAAAACATAATAGATTATAGATTATGTAAAAAATTAATTTTATTTTATTTTTTTATCCCATCACAAAATTTTAGTTTTTTCCCCACTAAAAAACTAAGGTAAAAGACTATAATCCATGACATATCTTTTTCTGAAAATAGGTAATCATTAAAATAAATAATCAAGCTAGAATTTATTTATATTTACCATTTTCACAATGAATTATGGTAAAGTAGATGTTAATATATTCAATATGTTTCTTCTGCATCACAAAATTTCATTTTCTTCATCACCAAGCCAAAGAGTTAAAAGACTGTAAATGAATGACAAATAAATTACATCTATAGGGGTCATCACTAACATTAAATATTTAAGCTCAATGTTATTTGTATTCACGATAATCACATTGTATTATGGTATAATATATGTAAAAAATATCTATATTTTTCTTCTTCTCCATCACCTAAATTTTGGTTTCTTCACCTCTAAGAAACTAAGTTAAGAGACTACAAATGAATGACCCTTAATTTATACATATGCATAACAATTAAAATTGAATAATCAAGCTCAATATTGTTTATATTCATCGTATTCACATTGACTTATGGTATATTACATCTAAAAATATGCAATATGTTTCTTCACCATCCAAAATTTTTAGGTCTTTTTATCACTAAGCAAAAAACATAATAGACTATAGTAGATGTAAAAAATTAATTTATTTTATTTTTTTATTCCATCACAAAATTTTAGTTTTTTCCCCACTAAAAAACAAAGGTAAAAGACTATAATCCATTTCATATAATTTTTAGAAAATAGGTAATCATTAAAATAAATAATCAGGCTAGAATTTATTTATATTTACCATTTTCACAATGAATTATGGTAAAGTAGATGTTTATATATTCAATATGTTTCTTCTCCATCACAAAATTTCATCTTTCTTCGTCACTAAGCCAAAGAGTTAAAAGACTGTAAATGAATGACAAATAAATTACATCTACAGGGGTAATCACTAAAATTAAATATTTATGCTCAATGTTATTTGTATTCACGATAATTACATTGTATTATGGTATAATATATGTAAAAAAATATCTATATTTTTCTTCTTCTCCATCACCAAAATTTTGGTTTCTTCACCTCTAAGAAACTAAGTTAAGAGACTACAAATGAATGACCCATAATTTATACATATGCATAACAATTAAAATTGAATAATCAAGCTCAATATTATTTATATTCATCATATTCACATTGACTTATGGTATATTACATCTAAAAATATGCAATATGTTTCTTCACCATCCAAAAATTGTAGGTCTTTTTATCACTAAGCAAAAAACATAATAGACTATAGTAGATGTAAAATAATTGATTTTATTTTCTTTTTTTACTCCATCACAAAATTTTAGTTTTTTCCCCACTAAAAAACAAAGGTAAAAGACTATAATCATTGACATATATATTTTTAGAAAATAGGTAATAATTTAAATAAATATTCAAGCTAGAATTTTTTTTATATTTACCATTTTCACAATGAATTATGGTAAAGTAGATGTTAATATATTCAATATGTTTCTTCTCCATCACAAAATTTTATCTTTCTTCGTCACTAAGACTCAGAGTTAAAAGACAGTAAATGAATGACAAATAAATTACATCTACAGGGGTAATCACTAAAATTAAATATTTAAGCTCAATGTCATTTGTATTCACGATAATCACATTATATTACGGTATAATATATGTAAAAAATATCTATATTTTTCTTCTTCTCCATCATCAAAATTTTGGTTTCTTCACCTCTAAGAAACTAAGTTAAGAGACTACAAATGAATGACCCATAATTTATACATATGCATAACAATTAAAATTAAATAATCAAGCTCAATATTATTTATATTCATCATATTCACATAGAATTATGGTATATTATATCTAAAAATATGCAATATGTTTCTTCACTATCCAAAAATTGTAGGTCTTTTTATCACTAAGCAAAAAACATAATAGACTATAGTAGATGTAAAATAATTTATTTTATTTTCTTTTTTTACTCCATCACAAAATTTTAGTTTTTTCCCCACTAAAAAACAAAGGTAAAAGACTATAATCCATGAGATATACTTTTTAGAAAATAGGTAATAATTAAAATAAATTATGAAGCTAGAATTTATTTATATTTACCATTTTCACATTTAATTATGGTGAAGTAGATGTTAATATATTCAATATGTTTCTTCTCCATCACAAAATTTCATCTTTCTTCGTCATTAAGACACAGAGTTAAAAGACTGTAAATGAATGACAAATAAATTACATCTACAGGGGTAATCACTAAAATTAAACATTTAAGCTCAATGTTATTTGTATTCACGATAATCACATTGTATTATGGTATAATATATGTAAAACAATATCTATATTTTTCTTCTTCTCCATCACCAAATTTTGGTTTCTTCACCTCTAAGAAACTAAGTTTAGAGACTACAAATGAATGACCATAATTTATACATATGCATAACAATTAAAATTGAATAATCAAGCTCAATATTATTTATATTCATCGTATTCACATTGACTTATGGTATATTACATCTAAAAATATGCAATATGTTTCTTCACCATCCAAAAATTTTAGGTTTTTTTTATCACTAAGCAAAAAACATAATAGACTATAATAGATGTAAAAAAATTTAATTTTATTTTATTTTCCTCCTTCATCACAAAATTTTAGTTTTTTCCCCACTAAAAAACAAAGGTAAAAGACTATAATCCATGACATATATTTTTTAGAAAATAGGTAATAATTAAAATAAATAATCAAGCTAGAATTTATTTATATTTACGATTTTCACAATTAATTATGGTAAAGTAGATGTTAATATATTCAATATGTTTCTTCTCCATCACAAAATTTTATCTTTCTTCGTCACTAAGCCAAAGAGTTAAAAGACTGTAAATGAATGACAAGTAAATTACATCTAAAGGGTTATCACTAAAATTAAATACTTAAGCTCAATGTTATTTGTATTCACGATAATCACATTGTATTATGGTATAATATATGTAAAAAATATCTATATTTTTCTTCTTCTCCATCACCAAAATTTTGGTTTCTTCACTTCTAAGAAACTTAGTTAAGAGACTACAAATGAATAACCATAATTTATACATATGCATAACAATTAAAATTGAATAATCAAGCTCAATATTGTTTATATTCATCGTATTCACATTGACTTATGGAATATTACATCTAAAAATATGCAACATGTTTCTTCACCATCCAAAAACTTTAGGTCTTTTTATCACTAAGCAAAAAACATAATAGACAATAGTAGATGTAAAAAATTAATTTTATTTTATTTTTCTACTCCATCACAAAATTTTAGTTTATTCCCCACTAAAAAACAAAGGTAAAACACTATAATCTATGACATATATTTTTTTAGAAAATACGTAATAATTAAAATAAATAATCAAGCTAAAATTTATTTATATTTAGCATTTTCACATTGAATTATGGTAAAGTAGATGTTAATATATTCAATATGTATCTTCTCCATCACAAAATATCATCTTTCTTCGTCACTAAGCCAAAGAGTTAAAAGACTGTAAATGAATGACAAATAAATTACATCTATAGGGGTCATCACTAAAATTAAATATATAGGCTCAATGTTATTTGTATTCACGATAATCACATTGTATTATGGTATAATATATGTAAAAAAATATCTATATTTTTCTTCTTCTCCATCACCTAAATTTTGGTTTCTTCACCTCTAAGAAACTAAGTTAAGAGACTACAAATGAATGACCCTTAATTAATACATATGCATAACAATTAAAATTGAATAATCAAGCTCAATATTGTTTATATTCATCGTATTCACATTGACTTATGGTATATTACATCTAAATATATGCAATATGTTTCTTCACCATCCAAAAATTTTAGGTCTTTTTATCACTAAGCAAAAAACATAATAGACTATAGTAAATGTAAAATAATTAATTTTATTTTATTTTCCTCCTCCATTACAAAATTTTAGTTTTTACCCCACTAAAAAACAAAGGTAAAAGACTATAATCCATGACATATATTTTTTTAGAAAATAGGTAATAATTAAAATAAATAATCAAGCTAGAATTTATTTATATTTACCATTTTCACATTGAATTATGGTAATTAGATGTTAATATATTCAATATGTTTCTTCTCCATCTAAAAATTTCGTCTTTCTTCATCACTAAGACACAGAGTTAAAAGACTGTAAATGAATGACAAATAAATTACATCTACAGGGGTAATCACTTAAATTAAATATTTAAGCTCAATGTTATTTGTATTCACGATAATCACATTGTATTATGGTATAATATATGTAAAAAATATCTATATTTTTCTTCTTCTCCATCACCAAAATTTTGGTTTCTTCACTTGTAAGAAACTAAATTAAGAGACTACAAATGAATGACCCATAATTTATACATATGCATAACAATTAAAATTGAATAATCAAGCTCAATATTATTTATATTCATCATATTCACATTGAATTATGGTATATTAAATCTAAAAATATGCAATATGTTTCTTCACCATCCAAAAATTATAGGTCTTTTCATCACTAAGCAAAAAACATAAGAGACTATAGTAGATGTATAATAATTAATTTTATTTTCTTTTTTTACTCCATCACAAAATTTTAGTTTTTTCCCCACTAAAAAACAAAGGTAAAAGACTATAATCCATGACATATACTTTTTAGAAAATAGGTAATAATTAAAATAAATATTCAAGCTAGAATTTTTTTATATTTACCATTTTCACAATGAATTATGGTAAAGTAGATGTTAATATATTCAATATGTTTCTTCTCCATCACAAAATTTCATCTTTCTTCGTCACTAAGACACAGAGTTAAAAGACTGTAAATGAATGACAAATAAATTACATCTACAGGGGTAATCACTAAAATTAAATATTTAAGCTCAATGTTATTTGTATTCACGATAATCACATTGTATAATGATATAATATATGTAAAACAATATCTATATTTTTCTTCTTCTCCACCACCAAATTTTGGTTTCTTCACCTCTAAGAGTTAAAAATTTAGGTCTTTTTATCACTAAGCAAAAAACATAATAGATTATAGATTATGTAAAAAATTAATTTTATTTTATTTTTTTATCCCATCACAAAATTTTAGTTTTTTCCCCACTAAAAAACTAAGGTAAAAGACTATAATCCATGACATATCTTTTTCTGAAAATAGGTAATCATTAAAATAAATAATCAAGCTAGAATTTATTTATATTTACCATTTTCACAATGAATTATGGTAAAGTAGATGTTAATATATTCAATATGTTTCTTCTGCATCACAAAATTTCATTTTCTTCATCACCAAGCCAAAGAGTTAAAAGACTGTAAATGAATGACAAATAAATTACATCTATAGGGGTCATCACTAACATTAAATATTTAAGCTCAATGTTATTTGTATTCACGATAATCACATTGTATTATGGTATAATATATGTAAAAAATATCTATATTTTTCTTCTTCTCCATCACCTAAATTTTGGTTTCTTCACCTCTAAGAAACTAAGTTAAGAGACTACAAATGAATGACCCTTAATTTATACATATGCATAACAATTAAAATTGAATAATCAAGCTCAATATTGTTTATATTCATCGTATTCACATTGACTTATGGTATATTACATCTAAAAATATGCAATATGTTTCTTCACCATCCAAAATTTTTAGGTCTTTTTATCACTAAGCAAAAAACATAATAGACTATAGTAGATGTAAAAAATTAATTTATTTTATTTTTTTATTCCATCACAAAATTTTAGTTTTTTCCCCACTAAAAAACAAAGGTAAAAGACTATAATCCATTTAATATAATTTTTAGAAAATAGGTAATCATTAAAATAAATAATCAAGCTAGAATTTATTTATATTTACCATTTTCACAATGAATTATGGTAAAGTAGATGTTTATATATTCAATATGTTTCTTCTCCATCACAAAATTTCATCTTTCTTCGTCACTAAGCCAAAGAGTTAAAAGACTGTAAATGAATGACAAATAAATTACATCTACAGGGGTAATCACTAAAATTAAATATTTATGCTCAATGTTATTTGTATTCACGATAATCACATTGTATTATGGTATAATATATGTAAAAAAATATCTATATTTTTCTTCTTCTCCATCACCAAAATTTTGGTTTCTTCACCTCTAAGAAACTAAGTTAAGAGACTACAAATGAATGACCCATAATTTATACATATGCATAACAATTAAAATTGAATAATCAAGCTCAATATTATTTATATTCATCATATTCACATTGACTTATGGTATATTACATCTAAAAATATGCAATATGTTTCTTCACCATCCAAAAATTGTAGGTCTTTTTATCACTAAGCAAAAAACATAATAGACTATAGTAGATGTAAAATAATTGATTTTATTTTCTTTTTTTACTCCATCACAAAATTTTAGTTTTTTCCCCACTAAAAAACAAAGGTAAAAGACTATAATCATTGACATATATATTTTTAGAAAATAGGTAATAATTTAAATAAATATTCAAGCTAGAATTTTTTTTATATTTACCATTTTCACAATGAATTATGGTAAAGTAGATGTTAATATATTCAATATGTTTCTTTTCCATCACAAAATTTAATCTTTCTTCGTCACTAAGACACAGAGTTAAAAGACTGTAAATGAATGACAAATAAATTACATCTACAGGGGTAATCACTAAAATTAAATATTTAAGCTCAATGTTATTTGTATTCACGATAATCACATTGTATAATGGTATAATATATGTAAAACAATATCTATATTTTTCTTCTTCTCCACCACCAAATTTTGGTTTCTTCACCTCTAAGAGTTAAAAATTTAGGTCTTTTTATCACTAAGCAAAAAACATAATAGATTATAGATTATGTAAAAAATTAATTTTATTTTATTTTTTTATCCCATCACAAAATTTTAGTTTTTTCCCCACTAAAAAACTAAGGTAAAAGACTATAATCCATGACATATCTTTTTCTGAAAATAGGTAATCATTAAAATAAATAATCAAGCTAGAATTTATTTATATTTACCATTTTCACAATGAATTATGGTAAAGTAGATGTTAATATATTCAATATGTTTCTTCTCCATCACAAAATTTCATTTTCTTCATCACCAAGCCAAAGAGTTAAAAGACTGTAAATGAATGACAAATAAATTACATCTATAGGGGTCATCACTAACATTAAATATTTAAGCTCAATGTTATTTGTATTCACGATAATCACATTGTATTATGGTATAATATATGTAAAAAATATCTATATTTTTCTTCTTCTCCATCACCTAAATTTTGGTTTCTTCACCTCTAAGAAACTAAGTTAGGAGACTACAAATGAATGACCCTTAATTTATACATATGCATAACAATTAAAATTGAATAATCAAGCTCAATATTGTTTATATTCATCGTATTCACATTGACTTATGGTATATTACATCTAAAAATATGCAATATGTTTCTTCACCATCCAAAATTTTTAGGTCTTTTTATCACTAAGCAAAAAACATAATAGACTATAGTAGATGTAAAAAATTAATTTATTTTATTTTTTTATTCCATCACAAAATTTTAGTTTTTTCCCCACTAAAAAACAAAGGTAAAAGACTATAATCCATTTCATATAATTTTTAGAAAATAGGTAATCATTAAAATAAATAATCAAGCTAGAATTTATTTATATTTACCATTTTCACAATGAATTATGGTAAAGTAGATGTTTATATATTCAATATGTTTCTTCTCCATCACAAAATTTCATCTTTCTTCGTCACTAAGCCAAAGAGTTAAAAGACTGTAAATGAATGACAAATAAATTACATCTACAGGGGTAATCACTAAAATTAAATATTTATGCTCAATGTTATTTGTATTCACGATAATCACATTGTATTATGGTATAATATATGTAAAAAAATATCTATATTTTTCTTCTTCTCCATCACCAAAATTTTGGTTTCTTCACCTCTAAGAAACTAAGTTAAGAGACTACAAATGAATGACCCATAATTTATACATATGCATAACAATTAAAATTGAATAATCAAGCTCAATATTATTTATATTCATCATATTCACATTGACTTATGGTATATTACATCTAAAAATATGCAATATGTTTCTTCACCATCCAAAAATTGTAGGTCTTTTTATCACTAAGCAAAAAACATAATAGACTATAGTAGATGTAAAATAATTGATTTTATTTTCTTTTTTTACTCCATCACAAAATTTTAGTTTTTTCCCCACTAAAAAACAAAGGTAAAAGACTATAATCATTGACATATATATTTTTAGAAAATAGGTAATAATTTAAATAAATATTCAAGCTAGAATTTTTTTTATATTTACAATTTTCACAATGAATTATGGTAAAGTAGATGTTAATATATTCAATATGTTTCTTTTCCATCACAAAATTTAATCTTTCTTCGTCACTAAGACACAGAGTTAAAAGACTGTAAATGAATGACAAATAAATTACATCTACAGGGGTAATCACTAAAATTAAATATTTAAGCTCAATGTTATTTGTATTCACGATAATCACATTGTATAATGGTATAATATATGTAAAACAATATCTATATTTTTCTTCTTCTCCACCACCAAATTTTGGTTTCTTCACCTCTAAGAGTTAAAAATTTAGGTCTTTTTATCACTAAGCAAAAAACATAATAGATTATAGATTATGTAAAAAATTAATTTTATTTTATTTTTTTATCCCATCACAAAATTTTAGTTTTTTCCCCACTAAAAAACTAAGGTAAAAGACTATAATCCATGACATATCTTTTTCTGAAAATAGGTAATCATTAAAATAAATAATCAAGCTAGAATTTATTTATATTTACCATTTTCACAATGAATTATGGTAAAGTAGATGTTAATATATTCAATATGTTTCTTCTCCATCACAAAATTTCATTTTCTTCATCACCAAGCCAAAGAGTTAAAAGACTGTAAATGAATGACAAATAAATTACATCTATAGGGGTCATCACTAACATTAAATATTTAAGCTCAATGTTATTTGTATTCACGATAATCACATTGTATTATGGTATAATATATGTAAAAAATATCTATATTTTTCTTCTTCTCCATCACCTAAATTTTGGTTTCTTCACCTCTAAGAAACTAAGTTAAGAGACTACAAATGAATGACCCTTAATTTATACATATGCATAACAATTAAAATTGAATAATCAAGCTCAATATTGTTTATATTCATCGTATTCACATTGACTTATGGTATATTACATCTAAAAATATGCAATATGTTTCTTCACCATCCAAAATTTTTAGGTCTTTTTATCACTAAGCAAAAAACATAATAGACTATAGTAGATGTAAAAAATTAATTTATTTTATTTTTTTATTCCATCACAAAATTTTAGTTTTTTCCCCACTAAAAAACAAAGGTAAAAGACTATAATCCATTTCATATAATTTTTAGAAAATAGGTAATCATTAAAATAAATAATCAGGCTAGAATTTATTTATATTTACCATTTTCACAATGAATTATGGTAAAGTAGATGTTTATATATTCAATATGTTTCTTCTCCATCACAAAATTTCATCTTTCTTCGTCACTAAGCCAAAGAGTTAAAAGACTGTAAATGAATGACAAATAAATTACATCTACAGGGGTAATCACTAAAATTAAATATTTATGCTCAATGTTATTTGTATTCACGATAATTACATTGTATTATGGTATAATATATGTAAAAAAATATCTATATTTTTCTTCTTCTCCATCACCAAAATTTTGGTTTCTTCACCTCTAAGAAACTAAGTTAAGAGACTACAAATGAATGACCCATAATTTATACATATGCATAACAATTAAAATTGAATAATCAAGCTCAATATTATTTATATTCATCATATTCACATTGACTTATGGTATATTACATCTAAAAATATGCAATATGTTTCTTCACCATCCAAAAATTGTAGGTCTTTTTATCACTAAGCAAAAAACATAATAGACTATAGTAGATGTAAAATAATTGATTTTATTTTCTTTTTTTACTCCATCACAAAATTTTAGTTTTTTCCCCACTAAAAAACAAAGGTAAAAGACTATAATCATTGACATATATATTTTTAGAAAATAGGTAATAATTTAAATAAATATTCAAGCTAGAATTTTTTTTATATTTACCATTTTCACAATGAATTATGGTAAAGTAGATGTTAATATATTCAATATGTTTCTTCTCCATCACAAAATTTTATCTTTCTTCGTCACTAAGACTCAGAGTTAAAAGACAGTAAATGAATGACAAATAAATTACATCTACAGGGGTAATCACTAAAATTAAATATTTAAGCTCAATGTCATTTGTATTCACGATAATCACATTATATTACGGTATAATATATGTAAAAAATATCTATATTTTTCTTCTTCTCCATCATCAAAATTTTGGTTTCTTCACCTCTAAGAAACTAAGTTAAGAGACTACAAATGAATGACCCATAATTTATACATATGCATAACAATTAAAATTAAATAATCAAGCTCAATATTATTTATATTCATCATATTCACATAGAATTATGGTATATTATATCTAAAAATATGCAATATGTTTCTTCACTATCCAAAAATTGTAGGTCTTTTTATCACTAAGCAAAAAACATAATAGACTATAGTAGATGTAAAATAATTTATTTTATTTTCTTTTTTTACTCCATCACAAAATTTTAGTTTTTTCCCCACTAAAAAACAAAGGTAAAAGACTATAATCCATGAGATATACTTTTTAGAAAATAGGTAATAATTAAAATAAATTATGAAGCTAGAATTTATTTATATTTACCATTTTCACATTTAATTATGGTGAAGTAGATGTTAATATATTCAATATGTTTCTTCTCCATCACAAAATTTCATCTTTCTTCGTCATTAAGACACAGAGTTAAAAGACTGTAAATGAATGACAAATAAATTACATCTACAGGGGTAATCACTAAAATTAAACATTTAAGCTCAATGTTATTTGTATTCACGATAATCACATTGTATTATGGTATAATATATGTAAAACAATATCTATATTTTTCTTCTTCTCCATCACCAAATTTTGGTTTCTTCACCTCTAAGAAACTAAGTTTAGAGACTACAAATGAATGACCATAATTTATACATATGCATAACAATTAAAATTGAATAATCAAGCTCAATATTATTTATATTCATCGTATTCACATTGACTTATGGTATATTACATCTAAAAATATGCAATATGTTTCTTCACCATCCAAAAATTTTAGGTTTTTTTTATCACTAAGCAAAAAACATAATAGACTATAATAGATGTAAAAAAATTTAATTTTATTTTATTTTCCTCCTTCATCACAAAATTTTAGTTTTTTCCCCACTAAAAAACAAAGGTAAAAGACTATAATCCATGACATATATTTTTTAGAAAATAGGTAATAATTAAAATAAATAATCAAGCTAGAATTTATTTATATTTACGATTTTCACAATTAATTATGGTAAAGTAGATGTTAATATATTCAATATGTTTCTTCTCCATCACAAAATTTTATCTTTCTTCGTCACTAAGCCAAAGAGTTAAAAGACTGTAAATGAATGACAAGTAAATTACATCTAAAGGGTTCATCACTAAAATTAAATATTTAAGCTCAATGTTATTTGTATTCACGATAATCAAATTGTATTATGGTATAATATATGTAAAAAATATCTATATTTTTCTTCTTCTCCATCACCAAAATTTTGGTTTCTTCACTTCTAAGAAACTAAGTTAAGAACCTACATATGAATGACCCATAATTTATACATATGCATAACAATTTAAATTGAATAATCAAGCTCAATATTGTTTATACTCATCGTTTTCACATTGACTTATGTTATATTACATCTAAAAGTATGCAATATGTTTCTTCACCATCCAAAAAATTTAGGTCTTTTTATCACTAAGCAAAAAACATAATAGATTATAGTAGATGTAAAAAATTAATTTTATTTTATTTTTCTACTCCATCACAAAATTTTGGTGTTTTCCCCACTAAAAAGCAAAGGTAAAACACTATAATCCATGACATATATTTTTTAGAAAATAGGTAATAATTAAAATAAATAATCAAGCTAGAATTTATATATATTTACCATTTTCACATTGAATTATGGTAAAGTAGATGTTAATATATTCAATATGTTCCTTCTCCATCACAAAATTTCATCTTGCTTCGTCACTAAGACACAGAGTTAAAAGACTATAAATGAATGACAAATAAATTACATCTACTGGGGTAATCACTAAAATTAAATATTTAAGTTCAATGTTATTTGTATTCACGATAATCACATTGTATTATGGTATAATATATGTAAAAAATATCTATATTTTTCTTCTTCTCCATCACCAAAATTTTGGTTTTCTTCACCTCTAAGAAACTAAGTTAAGAGACTACAAATGAATGACCCATAATTTATACATATGCATAACAATTAAAATTTAATAATCAAGCTCAATATTATTTATATTCATCATATTCATATTGAATTATGGTATATTAAATCTAAAAATATGCAATATGTTTCTTCACCATCCAAATATTGTAGGTCTTTTTATCACTAAGGAAAAAACATAATAGACTGTAGTAGATGTAAAAAAATTAATTTTATATTCTTTTTTTACTCCATCACAAAAGTTTAGTTTTTTCCCCACTAAAAAACAAAGGTAAAAGACTATAATCCATGACATATACTTTTTAGAAAATAGGTAATAATTAAAATAAATATTCAAGCTAGAATTTTTTTATATTTACCATTTTCACAATGAATTATGGTAAAGTAGATGTTAATATATTCAATATGTTTCTTCTCCATCACAAAATTTCATCTTTCTTCGTCACTAAGACACAGAGTTAAAAGACTGTAAATGAATGACAAATAAATTACATCTACAGGGCTAATCACTAAAATTAAATATTTAAGCTCAATGTTATTTGTATTCACGATAATTACATTGTATTATGGTATAACATATGTAAAACAATATCTATATATTTCTTCTTCTCCATTACCAAATTTTGGTTTCTTTACCTTTAAGAGTTAAAAATTTAGGTCTTTTTATCACTAAGCAAAAAACATAATAGACTATAGATGATGTAAAAAATTAATTTTATTTTATTTTTTTATTCCATCACAAAATTTTAGTTTTTTCCCCACTAAAAAACAAAGGTAAAAGACTATAATCCATGACATATATTTTTTTTGAAAATAGGTAATCATTAAAATAAATAATCAAGCTAGAATTTATTTATATTTACCATTTTGACAATGAATTATGGTAAAGTAGATGTTAATATATTCAATATGTTTCTTCTCCATCACAAAATTTCATCTTTCTTCGTCACCAAGCCAAAGAGTTAAAAGACTGTAAATGAATGACAAATAAATTACATCTATAGGGGGTCATCACTAACATTATATTATTAAGCTCAATGTTATTTGTATTCATGATAATCACATTGTATTATGGTATAATATATGTAAAAAAATATCTATATTTTTCTTCTTCTCTATCACCTAAATTTTTGATTCTTCACCTCTAAGAAACTAAGTTAAGAGACTACAAATGAATGACCCTTAATTTATACATATGCATAACAATTAAAATTGAATAATCAAGCTCAATATTGTTTATATTCATCGTATTCACATTGACTTATGGTATATTACATCTAAAAATATGCAATATGTTTCTTCACCATCCAAAAATTTTAGGTATTTTTATCACTAAGCAAAAAACATAATAGACTATAGTAGATGTAAAAAAATTAATTTTATTTTATTTTCCTCCTCCATCACAAAATTTTAGTTTTTCCCCCACTAAAAAACAAAGGTAAAAAAGACTATAATCCATGACATATATTTTTATAAAATAGGTAATAATTCAAATAAATAATCGAGCTAGAATTTATTTATATTTACCATTTTCACATTTAATTATGGTGAAGTAGATGTTAATATATTCAATATGTTTCTTCCCCTTCACAAAATTTAATCTTTCTTCGTCACTAAGACACAGAGTTAAAAGACTGTAAATGAATGACAAATAAATTACATCTACAGGGGTAATCACTAAAATTAAATATTTAAGCTCAATGTTATTTGTATTCACGATAATCACATTGTATTATGGTATAATATATGTAAAAAAATATCTATATTTTTCTTCTTCTCCATCACCAAAATTTTGGTTTCTTCACCTCTAAGAAACTAAGTTAAGAGACTACAAATGAATGACCCATAATTTATACATATGCATAACAATTAAAATTGAATAATCAAGCTCAATATTATTTATATTCATCTTATTCACATTGAATTATGGTATATTAAATCTAAAAATATGCAATATGTTTCTTCAGCATCCAAAAATTGTAGGTCTTTTTAGCACTAAGCAAAAAACATAATAGACTATAGTAGATGTAAAATAATTAATTTTATTTTCTTTTTTTACTCCATCACAAAATTTTAGTTTTTTCCCCACTAAAAAACAAAGGTAAAAGACTATAATCCATGACATATACTTTTTAGAAAATAGGTAATAATTAAAATAAATATTCAAGCTAGAATTTTTTTTATATTTACCATTTTCACAATGAATTATGGTAAAGTAGATGTTAATATATTCAATATGTTTCTTCTCCATCACAAAATTTCATCTTTCTTCGTCACTAAGACACAGAGTTAAAAGACTGTAAATGAATGACAAATAAATTACATCTACAGGGCTAATCACTAAAATTAAATATTTAAGCTCAATGTTATTTGTATTCACGATAATTACATTGTATTATGGTATAACATATGTAAAACAATATCTATATATTTCTTCTTCTCCATTACCAAATTTTGGTTTCTTTACCTTTAAGAGTTAAAAATTTAGGTCTTTTTATCACTAAGCAAAAAACATAATAGACTATAGATGATGTAAAAAATTAATTTTATTTTATTTTTTTATTCCATCACAAAATTTTAGTTTTTTCCCCACTAAAAAACAAAGGTAAAAGACTATAATCCATGACATATATTTTTTTTGAAAATAGGTAATCATTAAAATAAATAATCAAGCTAGAATTTATTTATATTTACCATTTTGACAATGAATTATGGTAAAGTAGATGTTAATATATTCAATATGTTTCTTCTCCATCACAAAATTTCATCTTTCTTCGTCACCAAGCCAAAGAGTTAAAAGACTGTAAATGAATGACAAATAAATTACATCTATAGGGGTCATCACTAACATTATATATTTAAGCTTAATGTTATTTGTATTCATGATAATCACATTGTATTATGGTATAATATATGTAAAAAAATATCTATATTTTTCTTCTTCTCTATCACCTAAATTTTGGATTCTTCACCTCTAAGAAACTAAGTTAAGAGACTACAAATGAATGACCCTTAATTTATACATATGCATAACAATTAAAATTGAATAATCAAGCTCAATATTGTTTATATTCATCGTATTCACATTGACTTATGGTATATTACATCTAAAAATATGCAATTTGTTTCTTCACCATTCAAAAATTTTAGGTATTTTTATCACTAAGCAAAAAACATAATAGACTATAGTAGATGTAAAAAAATTAATTTTATTTTATTTTCCTCCTCCATCACAAAATTTTAGTTTTTTCCCCACTAAAAAATAAAGGTAAAAAAGACTATAATCATTGACAAATATATTTTTAGAAAATAGGTAATAATTCAAATAAATAATCGAGCTAGAATTTATTTATATTTACCATTTTCACAATGAATTATGGTAAAGTAGATGTTAATATATTCAATATGTTTCTTCTCCATCACAAAATTTCATCTTTCTTCGTCACTAAGACACAGAGTTAAAAGACTGTAAATGAATGACAAATAAATTACATCTACAGGGGTAATCACTAAAATTAAATATTTAAGCTCAATGTTATTTGTATTCACGTTAATCACATTGTATTATGGTATAATATATGTAAAACAATATCTATAATATTTTTCTTCTTCTCCATCACCAAATTTTGGTTTCTTTACCTCTAAGAAACTAAGTTAAGAGACTACAAATGAATGACCATAATTTATACATATGCATAAAAATTAAGATTGAATAATCAAGCTCAATATTATTTATATTCATCTTATTCACATTGAATTATGGTATATTAAATCTAAAAATATGCAATATGTTTCTTCAGCATCCAAAAATTTTAGGTCTTTTTATCACAAAGCAAAAAACATAATAGACAATAGTAGATGTAAAAAATTAATTTTATTTTATTTTTCTACTCCATCACAAAATTTTAGTTTATTCCCCACTAAAAAACAAAGGTAAAACACTATAATCCATGACATATATTTTTTAGAAAATAGGTAATAATTAAAATAAATAATCAAGCTAGAATTTATATATATTTACCATTTTAACATTGAATTATGGTAAAGTAGATGTTAATATATTCAATATGTTCCTTCTCCATCACAAAATTTCATCTTGCTTCGTCACTAAGACACAAAGTTAAAAGACTGTAAATGAATGACAAGTAAATTACATCTAAAGGGTTCATCACTAAAATTAAATATTTAAGCTCAATGTTATTTGTATTCACGATAATCAAATTGTATTATGGTATAATATATGTAAAAAATATCTATATTTTTCTTCTTCTCCATCACCAAAATTTTGGTTTCTTCACTTCTAAGAAACTAAGTTAAGAACCTACATATGAATGACCCATAATTTATACATATGCATAACAATTTAAATTGAATAATCAAGCTCAATATTGTTTATACTCATCGTTTTCACATTGACTTATGTTATATTACATCTAAAAGTATGCAATATGTTTCTTCACCATCCAAAAAATTTAGGTCTTTTTATCACTAAGCAAAAAACATAATAGACTATAGTAGATGTAAAAAATTAATTTTATTTTATTTTTCTACTCCATCACAAAATTTTGGTTTTTTCCCCACTAAAAAGCAAAGGTAAAAGACTATAATCATTGACATATATATTTTTAGAAAATAGGTAATAATTAAAATAAATAATCAAGCTAGAATTTTTTTATATTTACCATTTTCACAATGAATTATGGTAAAGTAGATGTTAATATATTCAATATGTTTCTTCTCCATCACAAAATTTCATCTTTCTTCGTCACTAAGACACAGAGTTAACAGACTGTAAATGAATGACAAATAAATTACATTTACAAGGGTAATCACTAATATTAAATATTTAAGCTCAATGTTATTTGTATTCATGATAATCACATTGTATTATGGTATAATATATGTAAAACAATATCTATATTTTTCTTCTTCTCCATCACCAAATTTTGGTTTCTTCACCTCTAAGAAACTAAGTTGAGAGACTACAAATGAATGACCATAATTTATACATATGCATAACAATTAAAATTGAATAATCAAGCTCAATATTGTTTATATTCACCGTTTTCACATTGACTTATGGTATATTACATCTAATAATATGCAATATGTTTCTTTACCATCCAAAAAATTTAGCTCTTTTTTATCACTAAGCAAAAAACATAATAGACAATAGTAGATGTAAAAAATTAATTTTATTTTATTTTTCTACTCCATCACAAAATTTTAGTTTATTCCCCACTAAAAAACAAAGGTAAAACACTATAATCCATGACATATATTTTTTAGAAAATAGGTAATAATTAAAATAAATAATCAAGCTAGAATTTATATATATTTACCATTTTCACATTGAATTATGGTAAAGTAGATGTTAATATATTCAATATGTTCCTTCTCCATCACAAAATTTCATCTTGCTTCGTCACTAAGACACAGAGTTAAAAGACTATAAATGAATGACAAATAAATTACATCTACTGGGGTAATCACTAAAATTAAATATTTAAGTTCAATGTTATTTGTATTCACGATAATCACATTGTATTATGGTATAATATATGTAAAAAATATCTATATTTTTCTTCTTCTCCATCACCAAAATTTTGGTTTTCTTCACCTCTAAGAAACTAAGTTAAGAGACTACAAATGAATGACCCATAATTTATACATATGCATAACAATTAAAATTTAATAATCAAGCTCAATATTATTTATATTCATCATATTCACATTGAATTATGGTATATTAAATCTAAAAATATGCAATATGTTTCTTCACCATCCAAATATTGTAGGTCTTTTTATCACTAAGGAAAAAACATAATAGACTGTAGTAGATGTAAAAAAATTAATTTTATATTCTTTTTTTACTCCATCACAAAAGTTTAGTTTTTTCCCCACTAAAAAACAAAGGTAAAAGACTATAATCCATGACATATACTTTTTAGAAAATAGGTAATAATTAAAATAAATATTCAAGCTAGAATTTTTTTATATTTACCATTTTCACAATGAATTATGGTAAAGTAGATGTTAATATATTCAATATGTTTCTTCTCCATCACAAAATTTCATCTTTCTTCGTCACTAAGACACAGAGTTAAAAGACTGTAAATGAATGACAAATAAATTACATCTACAGGGCTAATCACTAAAATTAAATATTTAAGCTCAATGTTATTTGTATTCACGATAATTACATTGTATTATGGTATAACATATGTAAAACAATATCTATATATTTCTTCTTCTCCATTACCAAATTTTGGTTTCTTTACCTTTAAGAGTTAAAAATTTAGGTCTTTTTATCACTAAGCAAAAAACATAATAGACTATAGATGATGTAAAAAATTAATTTTATTTTATTTTTTTATTCCATCACAAAATTTTAGTTTTTTCCCCACTAAAAAACAAAGGTAAAAGACTATAATCCATGACATATATTTTTTTTGAAAATAGGTAATCATTAAAATAAATAATCAAGCTAGAATTTATTTATATTTACCATTTTGACAATGAATTATGGTAAAGTAGATGTTAATATATTCAATATGTTTCTTCTCCATCACAAAATTTCATCTTTCTTCGTCACCAAGCCAAAGAGTTAAAAGACTGTAAATGAATGACAAATAAATTACATCTATAGGGGGTCATCACTAACATTATATTATTAAGCTCAATGTTATTTGTATTCATGATAATCACATTGTATTATGGTATAATATATGTAAAAAAATATCTATATTTTTCTTCTTCTCTATCACCTAAATTTTTGATTCTTCACCTCTAAGAAACTAAGTTAAGAGACTACAAAT